>JAOXOE010000001.1:41982215-42058793 GCA_028565055.1 Phoeniculus purpureus
GTTTCCTTTCTGAGGGGGCCCACACCTTCCCTAGACTTCTTTTTACCATTCATATACCTGTAGAAATTCTTGGTGTTTCCTTTGACCTCCCTGGCTAGGTCCAATTCAAATTGTGCCTTGGCACATACACAGTGAGTATTTTCTTACACATTTCTGATAAAAAGCTGAAATTAAGTGATCCATGCACAGACGTGACAGCTAACGCTTTTGAAGCAATGCACTGTGAAATGTGTTAAGTTAGGATATCGTATGAATCTTGTACTCCCTTCATTTGCATGCGCTCCTGTTTCACAGCCATATTTCCTGTAACACTTCAGCCTTCCCCGTACATTCTGTATTTGGCTTTGCACTTGCCTGGTCTGTGGTAATAACCCCAGGCAAAGAGCACAACGGTGGCCAGCTGCCAGCAGCAGAGACCTGGCGCTGTCTAGGCGAGGATTTGCATGGCACATGCCAGCTCAAACATGGACACTTCCTTTCTCTGTTTTCCTGCCTTCAGATGCCAGCCAACCAAAGATGAAATTTCTCCATTCCTGGAACATCTGGCTTTAACTTTGAGGGCTCATAATTATCTTCCCATTCCCAGCCCTCTGCAGGTGCAGGAAAGTGCAGGTCAGGTTTTCAGAGAACACAGCTCTACAGTGGATAAGTTAATCTATACATTTTTGGTAAGCTCATGCCATACTACTTAACATTTTATATTTTTATAATTTATGTTGAAAAAGGTTCTCACTGATAAAGCGCCAGCTGGAACAATATCACATTATAAGGTTATGAAACCAGGGCAAAATCTCCCACTCTACTAAATGCAGAGCTGCATACTGCTATCAAAACCTGCACGTCAGCATTTCCACTGCCGCATCTCTTATGCCTTTAGTGTCTACCCCTACATCACTCATTCACTTTTTTATCCCTTCTCTCAACACAGGCTTTTGCTTCTTGGGCACTTATTTATCTTCATCCACTGCTCCTCCCTCACCAGTCAACTACTTGCCTTTCTCATCTCGTAAACTAATCGCAGGAAAATCTTCCCATGCATTCCCTGGCAACCAGATGCTGTTGTAGTCCACGTTGGCTCTTAGAAGAACTCTGACCTGTGAATGTTGTCAGAGCCATGACCCATTCCTTGTTCAGCTCAGCATGGCTTGCCTAAACAGATGGTGAGTAATGGCATGCAACGCCTACTTATCTTTCTCTGCCTCTGTCCATATGGTTCCTGTATTGGACCTAGAAACAAATTGAAGGATCTAGTTTGACTAGGAAATTAATTCCATTAACCTCCACAAACTTGCTGTTAAATATTCCTATGAACTGATACGGAAGGCTGTGTGAGTCAGTTCAGGTTTGAGATGCAAATATGCAGTTCTCTTGAATTTACTGGAGTAAAACCCACCTATACCACACCTAAGTCTTACTCGGTGGTGTTTGACACTGCAAGCCACTTAAAAGCAGGTTATGGGTTTCTCTGTCTCCCATTAAAATAATCTTGTGACAGGTGTGAGATCTTGCAGCAATAGTACCTGTACTTGTACATTACAGACTACCTGTAAATATTCTGATGCTACATGGGAATAGACAGCCTTAAAATGAATAATGTCACTTGGTCCTTTTGCTGGTGGTAGTGAAGATGGAATTTAAACACAGGGAAAAAACCCTATATTAAAATGGATGTGCTTAGATCATCTCAGATTTAGCTACATCCTCTTTGTTCTTACGAGATTAAAAATGTCAAGGTTTCAGGATTTAAGATCACATCCTCAGAGAGAGGCTGTCAAGTCTCACTAGTCTAATGGTCATTACAACATAGAGCTTTCTGTGAGACTTAATCTCAAAGGCCTAAACTATTTTATGGATTATTTTGATATTTTTATTTCTCAGTCCCTTGAGAACAAATCCCCAGGAAAGAATGACATGAGGGATCCACAGAGCCCAAGAGACAGAGAGCAAGAGAGTATGATCCTGCAGTAGCCCAATAAAGGAAAAATGCATCTGAGAGAAAGCAAGTCTTGGCTTCTTGTCCTTTCTTCTGGGTTCAGTCATGGATTTTTAAATCAAAAAGTCACAAAACAAAGGTACAATAACTGGATTTAAGTTCTTTCCTTGTCCCAGGCCTCTCCCTCTCCTTCATGTATCCTGCCTTAAACATTGCTCTGTAGTAAAAGCTGTGGAGGATGCAATTGATCTCCTTCCCACCTTGACATAAAATGGGGTCAACGTACAGGATTCTTTGCTTTGAAAGACAGCACGATTACCTACGAAACACTGACGTCTATGCTATATAACACTGAAAAAAATTGTTGCCTTAATTATTGATGCGTGGCTAGAAGTTTTTTCTAAATCAAGATAAAGTAAAAGAGATTTCTTTCTCTTGAGAAGAGGGTCACACATGCCTGAACCAGGCACCGCTCTTGAGCAGGTCAAGAATGGTCTGTACAGGCATCTGTGTTGAGTGATTAGTTCTACTGGGTTGTGAAATAATCTGTGAAGTCTGACAGCTCACACTACTTAAGGACATTGATTGAGGACCCTACTGGATGGCTAATGCGGTCCAATCCAGTAATGAGCTCAAGAAATTCCTGAAGAGCGACAGTCAACCCCTGCTGAGAGCTTCTGATTCCCTCCCCTTCTGTGGGCCATAGATGTGTATCGCCCCTTCCAGCCATGTGAAAGTTTAGATGCACAGTTCACACAGGCAAACAAGCTGGCAACTGTAAAAAGTAAGGATACTCATGAGGGCATAGAGACACCTGACCCTGCTCCAATGGTTACTTTATGTAATTTAAATTTTTATCTTATATAAAACATTTACATTATAAGTCTTCTACAAACCAGCCTCTGGAGCAGGAGCTGGGATCCAGTTATATTTGCCCCTCAGTGAATGTTCCGGTCACAAGGCTCTAAAATTGTACTCATTGCTCCTTCCCTTTTTACCACAGTTACGTTGTATTTATTTCCAGAAAGTGGAACAGATTCGTCCACAAAGTTTGCAAGATTAACAATATATTCCATAGCCAGGAGTTTCGAGCACTCTGTTGAAGAATGAGAAGAATTTGGTACCCAGCACTCCACATTTTGTGATAAGTGATTTTGGGAACCAATCACATGCTTATGGGATACAGCTCCTCAGGCACTACAGGTGGAGGAACTGTGCTTGGGAATCCTGACAAGAATGAAATACATACGGAGAATTTGGTTCTGATGACACAGCAAAGCTCATCGACAGGCCCAGAAAGGAAACCTGGGCACCTGGTTTAACACTGGAAGCAGAGGACGATAGGGGTAAGCAAAGAATTTCAGGCACATTAAGATGAGCAGACACAGATCATCAGGGATTGGAAGAGACCTCCAGAGGTCCTCAGCTTCAACCCTCCTGGCTTGAGCAGGGCTATAGAACTCGGGCAGGTCACATAGGGACTTGTCCAATGTCTTTGAAAATCCTACTTACTTGCATCTTTGAATACCCACCTAACTGCAATAATTTGATTCTAGATCAAATGAAGGTCTTGTGCTTCTTGTCCATTATTTGAATATTTTGCTCTTACAATTTTTTCCACTTTAAAAGCAGCTTTCAAACATGACTCAGAGGGAGACTGGCATTAGTAAGTCATTAATGAGCCTGTAACTTTGTGTGCATTACATATCAAATGAGAATTACTTCAATGACACAAATTAATAGATGGTAAGACAAGCATTCATTCTTAGCATCCCTTTACCCTGAGAGATTTGCTCATATTGCTTGGAATAAGGTTTTTAAAACTTAATTTCAGCTTGCATTTCTGTTTCTCAGCTATTTAAACGGAAACACATTTTGTTTGTACGACTGGGAAAAGATGCAGTGAGAGTGTTATGTCCCATTTTCTAGGGTGCCTTGTTAAGAGGTTGTCTATTCTCTTAGAAGTCACAAAACCAAAGTAAAAAGAATCATAAAATCTAGTGTAAATATAGAACTACGTGAAAATACAAGTAGTTTGAAACATTTTGGGTAGTCTGAGCTCTGAGACACAAGGTAAAATGGAACTGGTACCAAGTTAGTAAACATCTCAGGGTTTTTCAGGCTGATGGCCCATGACTCTCACAAAACAGGTTATGATAAAGAGGCAAGCTCAGAGTCAGCACTGCAATTCCTGTTTGATGAATGTGACACCTTCTTGCACTCTTGTGCAGAGTATATTAAGCATCAGAAAAAACCCCCAAAAGTTAAGAGAAAGTGCAGAATACCTGGTCTTTACAGGCCACATAGCTGGATAGCACAGTGAAATGAAAGCCTGTGGGAGCCAGGACTATACTACAAACATATACCTATCCACTTAAATGAGTCAAATGATAGGACAAGGAGCAATGGGTGTAAGTTGGACCACAGGGAGTTCCATCTCAACATGAGGAAAAACTTCTTTACTGTGTTACAGACCACTGGAATGGGCTGCCCAGGGAGGTTGTGGAGTCTCCATCTCTGGAAACTTTCAAAACCCATCTGGATGCATTCCTATGTGATGTGCCCTAGGTTCTATGGTCCTGTTTGAGCAGGAGGGTTGGACTCGATGACCCCCAGAGGTCCCTTCCAAAATCTAATGAACTCTGTGTCTGTGTTAAGTACCTGTGTGACAATTGAAAAAAAAAAAGATGAGTGCAGAGTTAACCTGGTATCAGGAAGCTAAACACCATTTGAAGCATAAAATAAAATCCTTTTCAGATTTAATACAGAAAGCCAAAATGTTCATAATTATTCCCTTGAAAAGGATTTGAAATTTGCCTTCAGAGCTTGTACTTATAAAATGATACTTCACACTGCTTCAAAACTGTAACACACTACATTTCCTCAGTTATTTTCTCCTGAGTGTATAGATATATGAAAGAGAAATTTCTGGCATAATTATCTAATGTTAGCAAAAGTACTGCAGTAAAGACCTAGGCAAACATCTGCATTTTGAAATGTTGTGATAAAATGGTATCACTCTTTGAAAAACTGGTTTCTCTTCATGAGCATAACTGAATACACTTTATTTTTATTAGCTGTTAAAATCATGTGTCAATGATGAACAACCTGTGACTACCCTGCAGTTAAAACTAGGTGGAGGTTTGTTTTTAAAATAAGGAAGGAATGCCTGAATACATTACTTTAACCTTGTAAAAGGACCATGGGGCCAGGTCATGTTACCTTCACTAGGAATCCACCTGAACGGTGTATTCCATATTGCATATTGGCAAAGAAACTGTGACAGAGAAACTACAAAAGTCTCAGTCTTTCTTTCTCAAAATCAGAATTTTACTCTTCCATCATAGCATGACTGTTCTAGTAATGAGTCTAAGCTGGAACATACTATGTTCCATATAAATATAAGAAGGAACTCCTTCACGGTGAGGGTGATGGAGCACTACAACAGGCTGTCCAGAGGGATTGTGGAGTCTCCTTCTCTGGAGACATTTAAAATCCTCCTGTACATGTTCCTGTGTGACTTGGTCTAGGTGATCCTGCTGTGGCAGGGGGATTGAACTAGATGATCTTTCGAGGTGCCTTCCAATCCCTAATGTTCTGTGATTCTGTAAGTTACAAGGAATTAACTCATTTCTGAATAATACTTATTTTGAAATATACTGCCTGTACTTTCTTCAATGATTTTAATACAAGCATAACAGAAAGACTCCCTTCCCTATTTTATCAAAATCCAAATCACAGCCCGTTCGTTACTAAGCATAAATATTGTGATTGCTTTCCTAATACAGTAATTGCAATTCTTTCTGTGCACACCACAATGAAAGGAAATAGAAATTTTCATTTATCAATATATTCGATTAAGGTAGTGTTCATCAAATGGATCCTCTCCATGAGATAGGACTTCATTTTTTGCTCATTATACAACTCAGTCATCTCATTATGAGGAAAACCTTGACAATAAATGTGAATTGAATGAAGCAGATGCAGTGTAGGTGGTGTGAGCATGCCTGTATTCAACCCCCAAATAACATTTTACTACTTGCCTGCTGAAAAAAATTGTATAAAACCCAATCTAATTCATATGATGAGTGTTTCAATGCCACGTTCACTATCAAAATCACAGAGTCACAGAATTATTGAGGCTGGAAAAGGCCTTTGAGATCACCAAGTCCAGCCTATGACCTAACATCACCACATCAGCTAGACCATGGCACTAAATGTCACATCCAATCTGTCCTTAAACACCTTCAGGGATGGGGACTCCACCGCTGCCCTGGGCAGTTCATTCCAAAATGCAGCCACAAAAATAAACCCTGAGCACAGCTTGTTTGACCTCACAGGCATTTTTGTCTTTGCAAGGTTGATGCAAGATGAATACATTTACATGGTGGTTTGGGTGCTCCTTTCAGCAGATGCATCCTATTTTGATAAATGAATGTATTCTGGTTGCACTGAGCTGTGGCAAGGTAGCTGCAATGCGCCACTCTACACTGTTCTCTGCAAGGACTGGAAGTCATCTTGGAAAGCAGCAAGAGCTGGAGAGGACGTGTCGTGCCACTCATAATCTAACTGTGGCATTGTGTTGTATTCATATGGATGTTTAGAGCAGGCTTGAGTGGACCTTTTTGGGGTGCTAAGGAACCCAGCCTCATGGAGAGCCAGGAGTATGTGTGCACCAGCTTAGGGCTCGTGGCCCCAGCCTCGCTCTCTGAGGCAGTGACTGTGGTGTGGTGGTGTGCAGTGCTGTGTGGTTGCTGGCTTTGCAGCTGAGTGTATGGAGGGAACACACCTGAACTCCACTATAGTGACAATAAACCTCCAATTTAAAATTAAAAAATATCAGTCATTGAGTTAGCGAGACAACTTAGCTGGCAACACTTTTTGCTATGTAATAACCTGGACATGGACTGAGCTACATGACAAATTTATCATTTTCAAAACCACAATCTGAAGTTCATGTGATGTGCTTTTCAAAATGCCACTGGAGTCAGAAAACCACTCATGTTTAAACGTAAGCATATTTGTTAAATGCTTCAAGAGACAGACACCTCTACACATTTGTCATGCAACCTACTGATCATCACCTATATTTCTGAGGATTTAGAAGACTTACAGAGGTGGTGTGAATTATTCATTAATGTTGGTAAAATAATCTGAGATCCTAACAGAGAAAATTGTGAGTGAAGTTCAGAACATTACTGTTCTTTAATCAGAGTGTATTTCATACATTAGGGAAGATTAACTTTATTCAGTAAACTAATACTCAAAGGAATTATAAAAATCCATACATGCAAAGTCACGAGAACGTGAGAAAACTTTAATTACAAGGAAGAAAGAAGAGAGAAAAATTATCAAACTCTGTGAGTAATTGTTTCAAGTACAGACCAAGAGTAATACAGGTGAAACTAGCCAAACAAGTCACAGCATTTCTGCATGATCTGGGGCTTTCATTTTGTTGTACTACTTTTGGGAGCCTGGGCTGCATAACGTGTTAGGAGATATGGCCCTGTACGTGCTTATTGTGGTTTTCAAGACCAGCTGTGGCCCACTTACTGTGACTGCAAACCAGCCAGTGGTATGAGAAAAGCTGATGGGGAAGTGCAGACAAAGCAAATAGGTAGTGCTTGTCTGATCTGTATAGCTGGGCTAAGCAGTTCTATTATGAAATTATTCCTCTTTTCTTTAATGATCAGGGAATCCATTGTTTCCCAATTTAGATGGAGAATCAAGTGTTCTGCACAGACTACTTCATGAAAAGTCCCTTGAGTGGATTAGATAAGAATACGACCTGCAGGACATAGTAACGAATAGAAGTAATTTCATCTTCTTCACTAATTTACCATTTAATTTTGGAGAAAAGATAGGTTGCTTTATCAAGAAATGGCAGCAATGACCATGATTAGGAAGAATGGAGTTATTCTGAGACAATTATATCTTGGGGAACAGTCAGCTGTCCAAAACCTCTTTACAGCTCCTGCTCTTTTTTGTCCAGAGCAATCTGCTTTCTTTTTTTTTTTTTTTAAGATCAATTCATTTTGAGTTTCTTATCTAGTAGGACATTCACCTTTATTTTCTTCCAGATCAGTCTGGATTGTGAATGTGAACAACTTTGGTTTGTATCCTATGAAGTCTCCAAGAAATATCTATCACCACCACAGAAGGTTACCCTCCAAATGGAAACTAGGGTATTGCTAGGTCTTCTGCAGCACAATCTTTTGCAAGTGACAGTTGACTTTGGTGACTGGCTGACATTGCTCCAGCATATTTATACAATCACCTTATGGTATACAGTGATTCCCATTTTCTTTGGGTTGTTACAGAATTCTACTCACCCAAACAAGCCTGATTCTGCAAGTGCAGGAAAGCCTACATCCCCAGAATATCAAGAAAGTCTTAAGCTGTTCCTATTTGTAGGGGCAGTCTGCCTTCCCAGGATTTCTCTTTTCCAGAGAACAAAGTTAGGATTTTCAGGTGCTTGTAACTGTATGTTCAACATATTTTTAAAGAGGCACCTATCATTATCAGAGAGCCTCATCTGGTGGAACCATATCCTGAAAAATTAACGAAGACAACACCCTTCCCAACATATTATTTTTGTGTGTCTGCACGGGAAATCTCCTAAATGGTTAATATTTCTCAACCACTGTGAAAATCACTTTCTCTTTGGCTCATTGCCTACCACATTCTCCCACCTGGCATTGATTTTAATGGAGATGCCAAAATTACATGACTACTGACCTTTTTGTTAAAGGTCTTCACAACATAAATGCTTAAGACACCCTTAGACAATCAGTGGAGGAACAAGAGACAATGACATTGCTTCATTCAGAAACACCATGAAGTAATTTTATCACCTCCGCATGGCTGAGGGCATAACAAAGTTCAGTTTCCTGTGTACTGCCCAGTATACAGCCTTGGTGCTCCAAAGAAGGGATCGGTAAGAGTCAGAATTGTGTTTCCAGGAAATCTAGAGCATATCACCTTTGAGCTAGATGTTGAAGGTGTTTTTTTGTGGTGAGCCTTGACTTTCACCAGCTTATGTAAAAGCTCTCTGACATGAGAATCAAGATACAAGGAAAAATAATCAGAATTTTACTTCTGTAAATTTCAGTCCAGGAAGCAGCAGATGGTTTGAGGAGGTCTGCTGTTTTTCACGTTAGAGTTGCCAGCTTCAGGCAAGCCCAGTCATTGATTGCATGAACCCTGATACCTGTGTAAACCGCACTTTGCCAGCTGGGCTCATGGTAACCTCAGAGATCCAGGCAGCTAGAGTTTAGAAATGTGTTTAAATCATTTAATGAGATTATCTTGCTATTAGGCTCCAATCACCATTATAATAGCTATTACAAAGAATACAAGGTTCTTTATACTAACCTAGGATCTGTCCACTCCAAAAGATGCCAACTGCTTTTCATCTACAGTGAATAATTCACATTTCAGCTTAAGGAATTCACAGAATAGAGCACATTGTCTGGTTTGATCTATGTATTATATATATAAAAGGGCTGTGCAGAAAAAAAAAAGGGACTCAGGGAGTGTTTATTCCTCTAGTTCCACTTTTTGTTTATTTTAATGAATGAATTTAAAGTGTCAACATTTCTGATATCAGGAAGTCTACCTGGAAAGTAACAAGGTAGAGATAAATTCAGATGTAAGTGAATGCTACTTGGTAGGAAGGATTAGGTCAAAGGTCTGATCTGTCTGAGCTGCAACTGTTGCATGTGTTGTCACTCAGTATTGTAGTATTACAGAATCACAGAATTATTGAGGCCAGAATATTGAGGCTCTAAGATCATCAAGCCCAGCCTATGACCGAACATCATCACAACCTAGACCACGGCACTAAATGCCACATCCAGTCTGTCCCTAAACACCTCCTGGGATAGCAACTCTACCATTACCCTGGGCAGTCCATTCCAGTGTCTGATCACCCTTTCTATGAGGAAGGGCTTCCTAACATCCAAGCTAACCCTCCCCTGGTGCAGCTTCAGGCTCTGCCCTCTTGGACTGTTGCTAGCTGCCTGGGAGAAGAGCCTGACCTCCACCTGACTACAACTCCTTCAGGGCGCTGCAGAAAGGGAGAAGGTACTCCTGAGTCTCCTCCTCTTCAGGCTAAATAACCCCAGCTCCCTCAGTCTTTCCTCATCAGACTTTCCCTCCAGTCCCTTCCCCAGCCTCATTGCTCCTCTGGAACCACTCCAGTCCATCCATCTCTGTCTTGAAGTGAGGCCCAGAACTGTCCCCAGTACTCAAGGGGAGGCCTTACCATTGCTGAGTACAGAGGGAGAATTACATCCCTAGTCCTGCTGGCCGCACCATTCATTACAAAAGCCAGGATGCCATTGGCCTTTCATGCCACCTGTGCACTTAGAGCCTGCTTTGACTTACCTAGACTTAAAAATATCCCAAAGGTGCATCTTATCTATAAAATGCTGAAAAAGAGTGTTAGGATTCATGCATTTAATACTCTCTGAGCCCAGACTCTGCCTCTGGGACATTGATGCTTGAGGTAGATCAAACCCAGCTATGTTTTTCTAGGTGTGTATGGCAACCTGCTGACTGCTGTCTCACCAGAATAAACTGTAAACCTTTCCAGCTGTTCTTAATCTGGACCCTTAACCTTAAAAAAACCCCACAACAAAACCAAACAGGAGAGGCTTTCCATTCCTCAGAGCCAAACTTTGCTAACAGTATCTAGGTTGTTTTCAAAGCAAACTTCAAACATAAAAATGACTAATAAATCCATATTCCATAACAGTTTGGCGGGAAAGCTCTTCTTTAAAAATCCTACTCAGATTTTACAACCTATTTCTAGTAAAAATCTAAAACATGCCTCACTAATGCTACCATTTCAGATACTCAAACCCTGGATGATAGGCATGATAGCCAGATAGATACACCAATATATATGTGAGGGCTGTAAATCTGTCTCAAACTGGTGATTTGTAGATATGCAAGAGGGAAGGAGGCTGGGAAATTCTATTCTTTAATATGTCTGTTTCCTGGCTCTAAATGTTCTGTAACTTCACAGCTGTCGATTGTATTTTCCTGTGGTTTGTCCTATTACATGCTACACACATTTCTCCAAGCCCTTTGGTGAGATCTGGGGCTTTAAAGAATAAGGCCTCGATCTTGCCCCTGTTTTCAGTCTGTATCTGATTCCATTCATGCAAAGAGCAATTTTCTGGGGGTCTAGGCTGGAATCAGGGACCACCTAGCACAGGTTGAAGCAGGTTTGGAGGAAGAAACTGTTGGGTTTCAAATAGAACCACAGAAATCTAACCCCTTGGCTTCAGTATTCCAGTTCGGTGTCCCCATTAAAACACCAAAACCGACAACAAAAATAGTAATAATAATTCTTAAACTGCCATCGTTCTTATTTTTTTACGGCCTCGTAACTGCCCCTCCCGGACAGGAAGCTTTATGCCTTGGCTGCCAGTGCCCGGTGGCAGCAGCTCCAAAGGCACCCGGGTGGCTCCTGCGGGGACACCGCCGGGGAGGCTACAGGGCGCTGGGCTCCCCCGCATCCTGGTGTAGGGTGCAGAGCCACTGCAGCCCTTCCCTAACTGTCGGCCCGGCCGTTTTGAGAATGGCAACACCTCCTTCCCCTTTCCATTTCGGGCTCTGGACAGCCTCGTCTAGTGAGAGGTGTCCCTGCCTATGGCAGTGGGGTTCATGAATGCTGAGGTCCCTTGCAAACTAAACTATTCTCTGATTCCTGTTTGTCGTTCGGTTCGAGTTCGCTTCAGGGCTTTCGGCAGCCCCCGCTCCTGGCCTGGGGGGGGGGCTTTCCCGAGCAAAACCCAAGGAGTATCCCAGCAGCGTTCGGAGGGAAACGCTTCTCTCTCCCTGGTTTTTCTCTTCCCCTCCGGCCGCTGACGGTTCCCTCCCGCGGATCTCTCTCTCCGGGCGGCGCTTCGCAACTCCTGCTGTCGGCTCCGCTGCACTTTTATTTGCGATTTCCCTCTCCCGCTCCTTTCACGCGGTTCACAGCCACCAGGAGCGAGGATTCTGCGCCGCCACCACGGATCTCCGGGACGGGACAACCAGGACAGCCGCGGGCCGGGCAGCACCGCCTGCTCCCCCCATCCTGTCCGGCCGTGAGGGAACTGATGGCCTAGAAATGCAGCAGCACCGCTGAGGTGCCGCATCTGCCTCCAGCCGTCCCCACCCCCCTTTTCTCACACCGGTCAGGATTTCCCCGCGTGTCTCCCTCTCCTGCACTTTTGAAAACGTTTTTGATTCACCCCCACCCCCGCAAGCCGGTGCCGGAGTCGGTCGGACGCTCCTCAGCCCTTGATCCCCGGCGCTGGGGCTCCTGGGGCGGAGGCGGGCGGGGGTCGACGAGCTCCGCACCCCTCAGGCAATGCCGACGCTGCCACGGGGAGAGCCCCTCACCCGCTGCTTGCCACCCGCTCGCCGCTAACCACCGCCGGCCGGCGATCAGCCCCTGGGCGGGGGCCCGTGGTGTTGGGGGCTGCGCAGTGCACCCCGTCGAGGGCCATGGTCGGCGGGGATGAGGCGCGGAGCACCGGCGGAGGGGGACGGCCCACCACCCCGCGGAGCTGCGGCAGGGCGGTGGTAGCAGCGAGGCGGTCGGCTGTGCCGGGCTGCGGGGCCGCGCAGCTGCCGCGGGAGCCCCGGCGCCGCCGGAAACTTTCGTGTGCGCGGCGCTCCGGTTCCCTCCCCACGCTGCTGCTGCTGGCGCTGCTGGTGAGGCCGGCGCGGGGCGAGCGCGACCGAAGGGAGCTGGCGGCGGAGGGCGGCGAGGAGCAGCGGGGCTGGGGGTGGCCGTGGCTGCCTCTGGGCCTGGCCGGCGCTTTCTTCGGCGCGGGCCGGTACCTGCTGCGCGGCGGCGTGCGGACGCGTACGGCGGCGCTGCTGTGGGGCGCCTGCTGCGGAGGGGAGGCGGTGGCGCAGACGGCGCTGGCGGCGGCGGGGGAGGGTCCCTCGTTGTCCTTCGCCGCCGCGGGGGTGGTGCTGAGCTGCCTGGCCGTCGTGACATGGCTGGTGCTGGAGCTGCGGCGCGGAGTCCTCATGCTCGCCGTGATTAGTGCGGCTAGGACCACGTCGCTTGTCGCCTTGGAGAGGGTCCCGGCGTCGTGGCGGCCCTACCTGGGCTACCTGCTGGGGCTGCTGGGCATCCTCTTGGCTGGCTGTGCCGATCGGCTCTGGCCCCCGCGGCAAGCCCCCCCGCTGGCCGAGCCTCCTGCCGCGCCCCCGGCCGCAGACGAAACCCCGGTGCTGCGGCGGCGGTCCAGCTCCATGATCTCCCCAGAGATGTCGGGCGGCGGCAGCAGCAACAAGACGCACCGGCGGACCTCGCTGCCCTGCATCCCCAGGGAGCAGGTAGGGACGGGGCTTCGCGGAACGGTGCCGCTCACAAACTTCACTGGCGGCGGGCGGGGGAGCGGCGAGGCTGTGCCGGAGCGGGGTCTGAGCACGGTGCGGAGAGCCCCGGGCCGGCCGCTCCGGGCCGGGGCTGGGTTGGTCGGGAGAGAAGCGGGGCTCTCCGGACCCAGCCTGGGCTCCGGGTAGGGAGTTTGGGGTTTTCTTTCCCTTTCCAGTCATCACCGGCGCTTTCTTGGCTTAAGCCTGACCGAAGGCAGGGGCGGGTGGTATTCACTGGGCTCTGGGACCCAGTGGGAGCCTGCCCCCAGCAGAGCCCTCAAGTTTCCCAGCATCACTTACTTGCTTTTCCAAACCTCCAGTTTCCTGGAGAGGAAACGTAGCCCTATTAAACTTTCTGTGAGCTCGAAAGGTGTGTATGTGTATGACAGACAAGCAGCTTGCCCTCGATGGGAGAAGTCCCTTATCAGGGCGATAGTGTGTCCTCTGGGGTGGCCCGCACGACGCGGTGCTCATCTTTGCACTTTGCCTCCCTAGGGCTGTTCCTGAGCGTCTAATCAATAGCTCCTGCTCGGCCGCGGTTGTGGGAACTGGTGCGAGGCACATGCGATTTATCACAACTTTGGTTCCTTTGAGAGGTTGTAGTTTGAATGGGATGAGTGAGAACTCTGTTACCAGCGGTGGGTTCTTTTAAACGCATACCTCACGGAAACATGGAAAAGGAACAAGTGAACAGCATTGTCTTGACTGTTGCACAGCTGTGTGTAGAGTCCTGCCGTGGGCACACAGTTGGCTTTATTCTGTGCTCTAAGCATTTTCTCAGTTTTTTAATTGAGATTTAAGATTGTCCCACAAAAAAAGAATCGTCTGATGGGCTGAGTGTAACCAAGCGTATTCCAAGTCAGCACAACCCTTGATGAGCATCAGGAAGGGAAACCAGGAGTAAAAATAAGTGGCACATAGTGTTAACCTTTCTTTTTCAATTAGTGTTGGAAACGTGTCTGTGGTGCCGTGCACCAAAGGCTCTCTTTCAGGTTGCTTTTGCTGGATAAGCAGCAAAGTATTTTTCAAGTGATGACATCTAACCATATGATGTGGGTGGCTGGTTTGTTTCTGGAAATGGTTTGATTATGTCCCTTTGTGGTTGGTTGTGACATTTGCTAGAAGAGGGCCTGACAATCTTGAGGCTTATTTTAAAACAAATGTACTTATTTATTTAACATTTTTGTTTACATAAAATAAATATTTACCACAGTGTCCAGGCAAATACAGTGTGAAAATGTGGAAAGCTGACCCAGTTCTGACTGCAGTAGGAACTGAGAGAAAAGAGTGTAAGAGCAATTTGTAAAATACTGTGTTTAAGGCAAACAATTAAAGCTGTTTATACTTGCTTGATGATGATAGGCATTTCTGGTGGTTTCTTACAATAACCATTCTTAAGGTTTTAAACATATTTCCACTCCCTGCCACCCTTCAGATTAAAGCAGCTTTTCCGTTAACATCTCTAACATCTCTCCTATCAGAGATAGGAATGATTCTATGTCTTGATCATGTCCTTCTCTTTTCCTATGGAGGCAATTCAGACCATCTCTGTATGCCATCAGGATGCTGAACTGGTGATAGATAGATAGCAAGGTAGATTTCTTCCTCCCCACCTAGCAACCCCCAGTGGTGTGTTACTTGGGGACAGTGGTCAGCTTTGCTCCAGGCAATTCCAGCTTCCAAGCTGCAAAGCCAGACTGCAGTTAGCTGGCGACTGTTCAGTTTACCTACTGCAGGATTTTGGCAAATTCCTCAGTCTTTTGTTCTCACTCACTATTAATCAATAGTGAGATCTGGTATTGCTTGCATCACTGTGTGATTAGGAATGGATGACTACTTTGGAGTTTGAGGAGACTTTGTCTCTTTTTGTATTTTTTTTTTTTTAAGCACAATCTCTGTGTGTGACCTCTCTCCAAAAGCTGTTCTCTTACATGAATGTTAGCAAGGTAGGAAAAAAAAAAGAAAGCTGGAACAAAGCTCTGTCAGGTCCTTGAAGAAATGCTGGGACAAGTAGGACTCTCTTACAGCAAACAAAGTTTGCGTTTAGAGCAAAAATCAGCTCCCTGTAGGCTTCAAGAAACCATAGATAAACGATTCTCTTTCAGATAGTTTTTAAATATAACATGTTAAAAATAGAGATGAGGGCTTTATAAACAAAACCAGGCCTTTCCTCACTCTGTGTTGAATGTTTCTACTCCGAAAGATAGTTTGTTAATACGTCTAGGAGCTGCCAGTAATTTTCATTACGAAATGAATCTACTTTATTGCTTTGAGATACGTGTTTGCATTCAGTGGGTGACATTAGGTGACATTTTAGAGAGGTTTCTCATTGTCTCCTGTGTTCTTTTGCCTGTTGTTGAGCACTTAATTAAGCTTTTGTTTTTCCAGGGTGTAATTCCCTCCCTGTCCAACTGTTTGTTATATGAGATTCTACAGAAGTTGGAGTTTCTAGATCTGTTTCTTTTAAGTTGCATCTCAGTCTGGAATTTTCCCTAACAAATACAGAATTGAGTTTATATGTCCTGGCAAAATAAAGTACAATATGTGAGGAACTGAATATGCTGATACCTCTATCTGCAATGTGATTTTTCAAAATTAAAAGTGTACTTCTGTTTCAGCTGCTAGTAGGAGTAGCTGGAAATGCAATTACTCCTCCTGTAGAAACATCTTGTCTTAGTTTGCTAATCAAGTCCCAAAAGAATTTAAAAAGAAAAACTTTTATAAAAAAACCACTCCAAACACTACCATCCAAAACTAATTTTTGGTGCTAAAGGTGCTCTTTACTACTTCTTCATTTAAATGTGCTTTTTTGTGGTTCATTTTTGTGTATGTTCTCTTTCTCAACTTCAGCAAATTCTTTGGATGAAAACCTTCCAGTTTGATGCGTGTGTAGATCTTGTTGAGAAATGTGTGCATAGTAATAGCCTGATCCTGCTCCCAGCTAGTGTCACCTCCCTGTGATTTCATCAGTGGAGGATGCTCAAGTCCTTGAGGGCTCCCTCACCCAGATTTGAAAGAGGATGCAGAGAGAAGTTGTGAATGGATGGATAAGACAGTGAATGAATGAATGAATGAATAAAAATGTACTGCCAGGATGATGGCTTTTGGAATTTCTTCCTCATGTTTTTGCAAACATTTTAGTTTGCAAAGTGTGGAGAGGAGGTTGGTGGGTTGGGAGAGGCAGAAACGTGTTCTGTGTCTTCCCCATTTAAATAATACATGGTGCATGTGTTCTGGAGTTTGTGCCTTTGATCTGTCTATGAGAATCTTGAGGTGATACATTTCAAAGGGATGGTTTTGCCTTGGTGGGTAAAATATTACACCAGGAGATAATAGCTGGTCAATTTTAAATTGGACTAAAGGCTCACAATTTGTTGCTTGTTTTGTTTGGGGGGAATGGCAAGCTGTCAGCTAACTTGAATTTAGAACAAGTGTGTGTTAAATGAGCTAGAGCAGCTGTTGCAAGTAGTTGCCTTTTTAGATGTGTTCTTCCCTTTAGTCAGGACACAATCACAGGCACAGCAGACATCAGGGTTTCAAGTCCTTTACAGTTCCCAAACCAATGGGTGACACAACCCTGCTTGAGAAGGCACTAGCCAGGGGGGCCTGAGTCTTGCCCTGCTGAAGAGACTCAGTCTATGCTGGAGGTAGCACCAGAATGGAAGAGTTTCTCCTGCAGCTCTGATGTCTCCAGATGTCGGGCCACAAGCTGCTTCCCATCGTTGTTGCCTGGCTCCTAGGGCTGAGAGGTTTTCTACCTTTTTTCTCTCATTGCTTTTTCCTCCAACTTCTGAGTCAGAGAAGCAGAAAGCTTTTTGCCTTGCCAAGGGTCCATCACTTATTTTTAATCAGTTTGAGACTTGGTAGCTGCTACATCTACCTGTTTCTCCCTTTAAAAAGTTTTGGTTTATTTTTCAGAATAGTGTCTTTTGGTGCCACACTCCTCTGTTTAGCTCCAGTGGCAGCAAAGGGTTTGTTTTGTTTTTTTTTTTCTATATGGCCATTTGTAGGTTCTGGGTAGTGACTCTGCCTGTTCCCAGTCTGCTGCCTGGGAAAGTTGTGAACTGGGATTGTTGTTATCACTGCCTGTCTGTGGAGTTGAGAAGACAATGCTGTAACAGTTCACATGGTCAAAGATATCTCTTCAGCGATAAGATCTAAGAAACAGAGAAGAAAAAGAAATGTATTTGTTGGGTTTTTTTCAGGGGGAAAATTGAGGCTTTATCTGTTCTTCGCATTGTTTGACAGTGAGAGCTTTGTAAGTGCCAGAAATAAGTTGCTCCCCATCCTCCTCCTCCCCACCAACTTTCCTGGCTCCCTATCATTCTGTTCTTAAAAAAAAAAAAAAAGACATTGTACTCTTATAACCAATTTTTAATATTATATATCCTGCTTTCCAGACTGAAAATAGAAGAGATCTGAATGCAGCATTCAGAGATTTAAAATTTTGGAAAGGAGAAGACAGAGTAAATCTATATACTGATGTGTTTCAGAGTTAGGGTCACACAGTGGTCTGTAATGTTGCATACCTCTGTCCGCTAATAAGCGTTATTGAGTTGCAATTACTCTGATAAAATTTGCTGGTGATACCATTTAGGTCACTAGAAACTGAGGAATACTGAGGAGTTATGTCATCTTGTGACTTGCTAGAACACAACCGTGTAAAATATTTAAGGAAGGCTTTAGGAAAATCAACCAGGGATTCCAGACGTAACGCTTTTCTTTTGCATGGTTTCATTTACGCAAACCCGTTCTACTTAGATGGTTCTCATTTTTTCCCCCCCTTTTAACCTAACAAAAATGTGAAAAACTGCTGCTGAAACTCTCATGATCGGTGCACAATCTATTTTTGTCAATCTGTTAAATCAAGCAATGTGTATTATGGCATATTGGCAGAAAAAAAAAGTCATGAAAAAGTAAAGCACAGTAGTGACTTTCTGCTCTTTCTGCCTGAAGTGTGAAAATGCAAAGCCGAGGAACTGAAAGAAATCCTGTGTATGCTGGGTTGTCATGTTAATTAAATAAATAGCCAGAACAGTGCCCCTGTGTGTGTGAAATGTGTTTGCAGAAGCTTGTTGGGGGTTGGAGGGTGAAAAACAGTGACACACATGATGTTTTGGATGTTAACTGCGACGTTTGTAGGAGTTTGTCCTGATCCTCTGTTACTGTGCTTGTGTTCCAACTCATTTATGGGCCTGTTTTTCTTTTTTTTTTTTCATGAGACTGAGACAGAGCTGTATTTTGCAAACGGAAGGAATACTGCTTGAGCTTTTTATCTCTCAAAATAATATATATATTTATCTCAAAAAAATCCCACTCTGGAACTGGAAAGGTTGATGGATTCTGGTGCCTGCAAACTGCAGGGCTTGAAGTGGGGGAGATGTGACTGCTCCTGCATGTGGTTTGAGAAGAAAAAGAATACTGCTGCAATTAAAGCTTAGAGCCAGTTGCTGTAATTTGCTTAGATAATTAATAGGAGATGGGCAGCTTCTAATGAAGTACCGCTTGACCCATAAGGAAAGAAGCATAAAGATTCGGAGAACAAAGTGCAGGTCCGGTTCTTTTCTCGGTGCCTACTTTTTCTTCTTGTTTAGAAAAAAAGAAGTTGCTCGACGAATTAACAAAACTTTTCCTCAAAGACTCTGCTTTGTGTGTTGAGTCAGGGTGTCTCTCAGGAATCAGCGCCTCTCTCTCCTTCGCGCGGTGTAGTTTTGCAGGGCTTTGGGGTTTTTATTTCACCTGGGCATGCAGGGGTGGCAGCATCGGGGTAATGACTTGAGAGGCGGAAAGAAACCAACCCCAAGAAAAGTCGCGTCTGTCCAAGCCGTTAATTTGTGGGGACTGTCGGCGTTTTCCTTTCTGAGCTGATTTTGACCATTACAGGAGATTGTGGGAGGGAGAAGCGCTGGATGGAGATTTTTCGCGATTGCTAATGAAGGGTTGGAGCTGCTCTCCTTCTCCCCGCGCGAGGCTCTGTGTCACCGTTAACACTGATGTTGTTATCCCCCTTATTGCGCTACAGCCCGGCCACGTCGGTGTCGTCGTGGGGTCTTGTTCTCCCCATCCCCGTTCCCGTCGGGGCCCCGGGGTCGGCGCTGGCGGGCCCGGGCCCCTAGAGGGCACGAGCGCCCCTGCGCGGCGCGTGCCCCCCGCACCGAGCCGAGCCCGTCCGGCCCGTCGGGGTGGTGGTGGTGAAAAACCCCGAAACAGGTAAAATCTGTCTGTGGTGCTTAACGGGGGTGTAGCTGTCAGCAGGACCATAACGAGATCCCGGCCTGTCTGTCCGTTCTCCCCTCTGGGCGTTTCTTCCGGGCCCCCTCCCCCCCCCTCCCCGCCCCTCACCTCGGCCCGGGGCTGAGGGGCAGAAGTTCAGCGGAGCTGCAGACGTGAGGTTTGCTCACTGCTGCCTGAGGTGTGCTGGAGGCACACAAGAAGAAGAGTGGCCCCAGGTTTTGGCCTTCAGACAGTCAATTTCCAACGTAGTTTTGTGGGCACAGTAAACTGGGACATAGGAGGTTCCATCTAAACAGAAAGAAAGGCCTTATCACGGTGAGGATAACAGCACTGGAACGGTCTGCCCAGAGAGGTTGTGGAGTCTCCTCCGGAGACATCCCAAACCGACCTAGGTGTGTTCCTGTGTGACCTGCCCTAGGGGATCCTGCTCTAGCAGCAGGGTTGAACTAGATGGTCTCCAGAGGTCCTTTCTGACCCCTAACGTTCTGTGATTGTATAACCTGCGCACAAAGAAGAAACTGCCTTATGATCTAGGGAAAATGGTCCCAATCAGTGTTGCTTTCTCTGCTGTGGCAGCCCATGACTCTGTTTACGTATCTATTTATACATAAATCGGTAGTTTTCAACAGGCAGAATGTGCTAATGAAACAAATGGTGTGTTACTGTCAGACATAGGAGAGAGCTGGATGGTTTCCTGGTGCTGCCTTAGGGGCTGGTCAGTGAGTGGTAAAACATACATCACAGGAAAGATACTGATTATAGTTATAGTTTTGGAACCTGTCAAGAAAAAGACTTTGTGTCATCTGCCACGGAAAGCTCTCTCTCTCTCTCTGAAGTATAGTGAAATTACGGTAGCAAAGTCTAGGTGTGGAGTGATGTATTGTGCTTTTGACAGCTGAAATGAATGGCTTGAGTCTACAAATAGCCCAAACCTCTGATGATCTTCTAATGAAGAAACTGGAAAGATAGGTAGAAATAGATCTGCCTGAGGAGTACTGAACAAGAATTTTCCTAAAAATGAAAGAGCAGAAGACAATGTGGAAAAAAAGAACCAAACCCAGAATCAGACTCTCCACTTTAGTTTTAAACCACTTGGAATAAGTCTGGACCTGTGAGATAGAAATAGCTTCACTTATAACTTGTGCCAAGATCAGTGTGTATTTCTAAAATATTTTGACACTTGTATTTATTATTTATTGAACTTTAGAGGTTTCTTACGCTAAGCAGGTTGAGGATTAGAAAAAGGGGTTTTATTTTTTGTAATCTGTAACTACTTAGGAAGAAATTTCCCAGATGGTTTTTTGGTTGCAGTATGTTTTATTGACTTTAACTGTTTTATCTGGAGTGTCCACTGACTAGAACCTACCACTGCACGATCATGTTCATCATTTTACTACAATTAACTACTGAAAACAGGAAGATATTTATGAGCCTCAATACAGCTAAAGGTTGAAATAGTTTAGAGTGCAGTTGTGCCCTTCTTGCCTAATGGCCCTAACCCAGTGAAATATGTGGGGTTAAAGTAGGTTGTGTGTTACATTTTGTAGTTGGCTTTGTTTTGTAGTAAGGATTTCTGCTTTGGCTTGAATTCTAAAATACAGCAAAGTTAAGTTTTGTATCTTTAATTGTTTTTATGGCATTTTGGTCTGCCTTAGCTGTAGGAATGATGTTTTTCAGGTATACACAGGATGCTTTTCTGATAGTTGCTGAACTCCTGGGGTAGATCCCAGTGATTGTTTGAAAAGCAACCGTTCATTTCTTTTTCTGCACTGGTGGGTCCTCTAGAAATAAAAGTAAAAGCTTCAGTAAAAAAGTAAAAGTCTTCAGTAAAAGCTGTGGGAAATACTAATATGGTGATGCCTGCTGGAAAGCTGTAAAACTTGTGTTTTGAAGATCAGGAAACTTATCAAAGAAACATAGAATCATTTAGGTTGAAAAGGAACTTTAAGATCATCCAATTCAACCATTAACTTAACAGTACCAAACCCACTGCTAAGCCATTTCATAGAATCACAGAACATTAGAGACTTGAAGGGACCTCAAAAGATCATCAGTCCCCTGCCAGAGCAGGATCACCTAGATCAAGTCGCACAGGAACATGCCCAGGCAGGTTTTAAATCTCTCCAGAGAAGGAGACTCCACAGTGCCCCTGAGCAGCCCATTCCAGCGTTTTGTCACCCTCACTGTGAAGAAGTTCCTTCTCATATTTATGTGGAACCTCCTATGTTCCAGCTTACACCCGTTGCTCCTTGGCCTGTCATTGGATGACATTGAGCAGAGCCTGGCTCCATCCTCCTGACACCTGCCCTTTCCATACTTATAAACATTAATGAGGTCACCCCTGAGTCTCCTTTTTTTCCAAACTAAAGAGACTCAGCTTTCCTCATCAGGGACATGTTCCACTCCAGCATCTCTTGGCTCTGCGCTGGACTCTATCCAGCAGTTCTATGTCTTTCTGGAACTGAGGGGCCCAGAACTGGACACAATATTCCAGATGTGCTCTCACCAGGGCAGAGTAAAGGAGGAGGAGAACCTCTCACAATCTACTAACCACCCCAGTTCTGATCCACCCCAGCATACTGTTGGCCCTCTTGGCCACAAGGGCACATTGCTGGCTCATGGTTATCCTGCTGTCTACGAGGACACCCAGGTCCCTCTCTCCTACACTGCTCTCCAACAGGTCAGTCCTCCAACCTGTGCTGTTACCTATGGTTGTCCTTGCGCAGATGTAAGGCTCTACACATTTCCTTAGACTTCGCATTTACATGAATTTTAAATGTGTCCAGCGATGGGATGGCGATGGTTGGTGGAATTATATTTTGGATTTCAGTAGCTTCTTATTTCTTTGAATGAGGTTCCGGATGGGTTTTCCTTGTTTAAATGATAATAACATGGGTGGAGCAATTATTATTACTACACCTCAAAACTGAACATTATGTATTCTGCGCAGCATCCTTCTGACTGATGTTTGAGTGAGTAAACATTTCCTTAAGGATGTTTGTGAAATGAGTCCCTGAAGGGGAGAGAATTCAGTGTTTGAATAGCAAAAGTTATGTGTTTTCTGAATTACTGAACTCTCAACAGGTTGATGATACTTCACTAGCATCTCTGTATGTTAGAGTTGCAGCTGTGGCACTGTCAATAACCTAAGCTGCTTCTTAGCCCAGAGTACAACTACCTCTGCTAGTCTCTTGAACTCACTTTTGCTATACACGATTTTAAATAAACCAATGTATGTTTGTGTTTAGTGTCATGGAGGATAAGCAGAATATGAATCTGTTTTGTCTGTATGTTATATGAAAATATTCATCTTTAGCGAAAACATACACATCAAATGGTTTTAGCTTCGAAAAAAGGAGACTGAGGGGTGACCTCATTAATGTTAATAAATGTGGAAAAGGTGGGTGTCATGTGGATGGAGCCAGGCTCTTCTCAGTGGCATCCAATAATAGGACAAGGGTCAATGGGTGTAAGCTGGAACATAGGAGGTTCCACATAAATATGAGAACAAAGGTAATCACAGTGAGGGTAACAGAGCACTGGAACAGGCTGCCCAGTGAGGTTGTGGAGTCTCCTTCTCTGGAGACATTTAAAATCTGCTTGGACATATTCTTGTGTGACTTGATCTACGTGATCCTGCTGTAGCAGGGGGATTGGACAGGATGACCTTTCAATCCTTAATGTTCTGTGATTCTGTGTAAAGTTACTTTAAGTTGAGAATATGGGGCTGCTGAATTGGCTAGAGTGCTGGGCTGTCTGCAGTGTGGCAGCCTGCAGGGGCACCCTCAGGAGCATTTATATTTGCTGTCTGACCAGCAGTGGATGGAGATGTTTGGAAAGGGTGATGCAGGGATTGAGAAGCTACATCTAAGCAGTTTTTCCTTCACTTCTATGAGCAATAATCTAGATTTGTTCACCTGAGCTTTTTGTTGCCTGCAGGATAAAACCTGCAAAAAATTGTCTGTGTTCATGTATTAAATCTGAATTGAAATGACAGCTGTAGGAAGGTGCAGACCTGTGTGCAAAAGTGCAGATTTAAAAGGGCTGTACAACCTTGTCTTACGTGCTGTCTGCCCTTGCTTCCACTAATTCAGTTTCAAGCACTCTGTCTTTCTATCTGTTGGTCTTCTTGTAGCCTATTACAGCTCACGACCCAATGGTGAAACCTGGGTTTCTTTGCGTAGTGTGCACGGTGTTGCTTCGTTTTCATCACATGCCCACATACCTCGGTGCATACAGGGGTGTTTCTGTATCATTGAAATCCGTCCACTGATACGCACTCCATGAGTGACAAAAAAAGTGTCAAATGATGGTGGAATTCTCAGATATATTTCTCTTCAGTTTTGCTGTTGATGGTTACTCTTCACAAGATCTGATCAGTCTGATCACTATATTTTGTGTTGATAAAGATCTTCTTCACCGTGAGGGTAATGGGGCACTGGAACAGGCTGCCCAAGGGGGTTGTGGAGTCTCATTCTCTGGAGACATTTAAAACCCACCTGGATATGTTCCTGTGCGACTTGGTCTAGGTGATCCTGCTCTGGCAGGGGGATTGGAGCAGATGATCTTTCAGGGTCCTCACCGATCCCTAATGCTTCTGTGATTCTATGATTAAATGTGTATGGGTACGTTTATAATTGGAAGATAACTGATAAGATATTTTTTATGTGGCTGCACATTTAATTTGAGTCTATTTGTCGTATTGTTAAAAGAATTCTTGTGCTGAGACATAGCTCTGCAGCTTACTCTTGTGAGGCAATGAATACCTTTAACTTCTCCTGGCAATTGTTCTTTTGTTTCTGTGTCTGGTGAATGGGTCTCACCTGAAGAGCTTAAAGAAACTTGACAGTATGAGAAAATCTGCCCTTAAATCTCTAAAAGCACTTTTCAAAAAGTGTCCTCATGAGTTGGTCCTCACAGTAGAGATTGTTTTTTAAAGAAAACTAAGAGGCACCAGTGTATCCAGATTCAAGAGATGGATCGCATGTTTTTACTCTTCACGGAATCACAGAACATTAGTGATTGGAAGAGACCTCAAAAGATCATCTAGTCCAATCCCCCTGCCACAGCAGGATCACCTAGATCAAGTCACACAGGAATATATCCAGGCGGGTTTTAAACATCTGCAGAGAAGGAGACTCCACAATCTCCCTGAGCAGCCTGTTTAGGTAGTAAAACATACTCTGTTAGGTGTAATGAATGTGTTATTGCTGCTATGTGCCTATTCTCAGGGAAGCTGTGGGCTGGTTAGTAGTTGTTATTTATTAAGGGAGTTAATTTATTACAACAGTTCCCTATAAGTTTATTTATTAGAAGAGTTCCCTGAAATTCACTGCATCCCCACAGGTTGTGAATTCTATATGAGGGAAAATCTTGCTACATAATTTATATGCCATTGCTGAGCTACTTTTTTTTTTTTTTAAGACCAGCTTAATTCATATGCAAGTGCCATTCTTAAATGCAGTCCTAATTGTCTCCTGATTACACAAAACTGCAAATGAATAAACATTTTCTATTAAAGGATTTAATGCTGTAATTCCCATGTGCTTGTGAGGAACTGAACTGCAAGGAAGACTCTCACAGTGATACAGAAGTTAAGGTGGGGTAAGTAAAGGTGGGAGTCCTACCACATGTAGTGAAAGGCATCTGCTCAGAGTTGCAGAGCATTCATCTTTCTTCTGACCTGTGGAAGAGCAAACAAATTTAGTACTGCCCAGAGGCAGGTGGATGTACCAATAGATATGTGTGGTTTATTTCAGGCAACACTAGCTTTGTGCCTCATTACAGCGACTGTACAAAGAAACCTGTTAAGTGGTGAAGAGCAATATTGCCTGTGCCATATCAAGATGGAAAACTGACCATTGTGTTGCAGAATACAAAGTGCTGATTCTTACTGAGCTTGCCATGTTTGCGTCAAGCAGTGTAAGAGATGAGCACGTGATAGATAACAGTGCAAAAATGAAATGATCTGGGGTGCCAGCACTAAAGCACATACTCCAGCTTAAATTCTGCTTCGAAGATCCAAGCCTGTTGTTTCCTCTTGGCAAGGCACCTTTGGAGTGGGAGCCAGCTGATGGGAAATACCAGGCATTGGGCCTTAACTGAAATGTAGATCATCTAAACCTAGCTCTCTGGATACATGGGATGTGGTGAGACAGGGGGAGATGGCAAACCCAAATGTTCCTTGAAGAGTTCTGCCCCCCTGGCAGGGGAGGTTGGACTTACATGATCTTTTGAGGTTCCTTCCAATGTGTAACATTCTGTGATTAAGTAGTAGACAGTCTATCTCCTTCCTACTACACCTATGCAATCTTTATTTTGGCCCTCTCTTCTGCTGTGTGTGGTGTTTAAATGCAGTCCTAAAACATGGAATGTTCTTGTTCAGGTTTGATGGATGGTTAGCAGTGGCAGCTGAAGAACAGATTCAGTGTTTTTCATTCTAGTATTTTTGCTGCCATCATCCTTGGATCTAGAATTTCCTTTTCCTTTTGTATTATACAAAGACAAGAGAGAAGATCATTAAGATTAACCTTGAAGATTTTCTGCCACTCAGCCAAACTTCTTTGAAACCCAGGTTTTTAAACTTTGTGTTCATGCCTGGACATGCTGTCATGTTTAGATCTTTAGATTTTATTATTCTTATGGAAACTGCAACTGATCTGTTATCAAAAGTCTTTGGGCTGTGAATTACTGCAGCTCCTTAATGGAAGGGAATTTGCAGTTACAAGTGTAAGTGCTTGTTTTGGTTTGCCTTATATACTCTCTCTAACGAAAGTGGAAACCTGTTGCTGAGGAAAAAGCTGATTTTCAAACTGAAGTGAATGTATTGCAACATTCACTTGTACACACTTAAAAATCCCATCCCAAATACTCAGCTAGCCTCAGCGGTGACAAAACAACTTCCTTTTACAGCCATTCAGAGTACTCATGAGAACTTGGCCCAGGGGCCTTTCTGTCTTTTATTTGGTTAAAGTTTTTAGAACTGAGTTAAAAGCAATGATCAGATTGTCTTAATCATTCGTAATAGCAGGTTAAGGGGATGAGAATTGTTGGCAGATACTTGATAGCCCAGAAAGTTTTTTTCTATCTTACTTGTCATCTTAATGGATTGTTATCTGAAAGCTGAAAGAGTGAGTCAGTGTTTGTAAGCATAATTATGTCTTGTGCTATCTTTTGAATACTTGAATTTGCATCCTCGCATGTTTCTAATGAAAGTTTATATCTCAAACTTCTTGTATTGTTGGTTTAGGGTTTGCTTATTTAATAAAAAGGGAGCGGAAAAGAAATGGGATTATGTTGATTCGCACGTGCTTTGAGTTAACAGCTTCCTTAGTGCCACTCTTCTGAGATGCAATAAATGGTCAAATGTTCCTTTTTTGATCAAGGAGTGTTTGCATTAATGAGCTAATTTTTCCCACTTGTCACTCCCTGTCTTCTAGCCCAGCAAATCTGAAGCCCCTATCTCATGAAAGGCAGGCCAAAGAAGTTAATGTTGGGCTTTGAACACTTGATTCTGCTTCCATGTCTAAAAAAGGTGGGTTAGATTTATTGCACACTGTGACACTTAAGAAATACATCACCAGACAAAACACTTGTATTTTTCCCTTAGCTCATCTCACTTTGTTTCCTTCTACCAGATCAAAGAGCTTCTGGTGATTTTTCTATTTGGTTGGTTGGTTTGGGTGTATTGTTTTGTGGTGCAAATGTTTGCTGAGCCAGGGACATCCATCCATGAGTTTGAGTCTACACAGATGCCATCTCGGTTTGTAAGGGATGAGAGTTACCTGGCTCTAAGAGCTAAAGCTTGAGTGCAAAATTTCCTGGTGCCTTGGAGGAAATTTCCGTGTATCTCTGAAAATTGTGACCATACTGAAATTGTGACCTCTGAACATTGGATCACAAAGGGCTTGTAAAATAGACAGAAGAAGAACAAAGGAAAGGCAGTTTCAGGTAAGCACAGGGAAACCTTCCAGTTAGAGCATGAAGTTTGTCCTAACAGTGTGTATTAATTGGGGAAAGATGCTTGCTGTTCTTTCATTCGTTAACGCCAAGTCAAGAAGTGCACTTAGTGGATTACCACTATTATTTCCCTTCTCCTTCCTTTTGGAGTCTCTCAGTTCTAATGAGATGCTTATCTACTTATTAATTTATTTTCCAAATCTTTGGCCTTCCATAGGCTGAGGTGGCCTTTCACCTTTTGGGACTGTTTGTGCTGAGTGGTGGCTGGAGTGATGGGTGACATCATAAACGTTTGTATTGGCAGTCCTTCCTTGTGGAGGACTCTGTCGTTTGACAGTGGTGAAGATGACTAAGTAGAGAAAGATTTATGTGGAAATCTTATTAATACCCATAAAAGAGAGAATGAAGGCATAAGAAATGGGGCTCCAAATAAACAACCAAAAAATGCTCTGTTCTTAGAAGCATTTGGCACAACTCCATCATGCCTTTTGTGGGAACTGGCGCTTTGTCTGGCCTAATCTTGACTTCTTTTTCTTTTTATGATTACTGAAGAATTCCACTTTTCCCTAACTTTCTCACAGTAGAATAAAACTAATTTTCACTTTTGTCATGCACGGATCAGTTAATTATTTCAAAGACAACCTAAAACAGATGTCTTGTCTTGCTTCTCAGCACAGATTGAATGGTGGCGTTGTCATGAGATCTTTCACTGCCACCAAACATCCCTAGATGTTACATGGTGCTCATAATCAAAGTGATTTACAAAGAAGGGGGAATATTTTTCAGATGTAGCATGTGATGGCTGGAAAGAAATTGTATCAGAGATGCGAAATCAGAGTTCAGGTTTCTGTGTTTGGATCTAAAACTTGCCCAGACTTGTTAAGAGCAGGGTCTGACCTTCATAACAGAGGTCCAGCTGTTCGTAATGTGTTCTACTATAGGTGATTCTGTGTAGGAGTCCCTTTCTAATTCACTTTTCTGGAAGCAGAGAGTTAGCAGCTACATGAGTATTGTGTATTTGTTCTGTTTATATATTCCTTTTACCCAGCCTGTAGCTCTGAGACTTGTGGGATTCTGTGCCATTGCTATTGAGGCTTCCAGGAGCTGTGGCAACTCTTTTTTCACATTTGCTGTGAGCAGTAGTCCCTCTGTCATACTTCTCGGAAGAAAAACCCTCCTTCAGTCTGAATTCGGTTCAGCCCAGCGGTGACAAACACTGAAAAGCCATAGGGCAACAACAGGAGAGCGAGCTTAGTGCCAGAAGTCACATGAAAGGGTCTTTATAGCAATTTTGATAGCGGCCTTGGGAGAGGTGCCTGTGACATTTGGACCAGCTGATTCTGGTCTCTTGTCTGTGCAGCTGCAATAAGTCTTTCTTTTAGAAGATGCATCTTGATTTTTCTGTAATACATGGAAGGTTTTTAGCCTGTGCATACTAGAAACACCATGCAGGCAAAGCTTTTTGTCCTAGAAGTGGTTCTAATATTCTTAAAGCTTCTTCCCTGTTCTCTCTGAATGTGTAATTGAAACAATTCCTATTTCCCTTTAAATTGTTGACCTGGTTAGTCCAGACATTGTGTTTTAGATCTTTAACTGAGCCATGTACCAGTGAGTGTCCTGAACTTTTCCCATGCGTTATTTTTCCCAGCAAGCACGATATGCCAAACTCACTCCTGATGTGAGCACATACTGATTTGTAATGGGAAGCAATGAATTAACTTTTAGGGCTGGCCCATGAGCAAAATCTTAATCTTTGTTTGTTTACTGCTGCCTTTTGAACACGTATGGGTTTTAGGCCTGCTGTTAGCACTGCCGCTGAAATTGTAACCCTTTCAAAAGGATGAAGCAATGACAAAATTAATAAGAAAATAGGAAAGAAGCCCTGTCTGGCTAAGAAGATAATTTGTATTTTATAATGGTTGTGAAGGTAAAAAGAATCTTCCTAAAATGTTGTTTACAGACCTGGAGAGACTGCTCCCATGGACTGACTATGCTTTGGCAACTTTTCCATATGTGGTAGCAGTGGGAACTTTCCCATACTGAGCAGTTCTGGGATTCATATCCTGCAAATGGCTCACTGGCCGGGATGTGAAGTAATTATCTGGGATTTAAAGTCTCAAGGCTGTACTCTAGTGGTGGTAGGACTTACTGTGCTCCTCAAATTCCTTAGGATCATATAGAATCATGGAATGGCCAGGGTTGGAAGGTACCTTTAAGATCATCTAGTTCCAATGCCCCTGCAGAGGCAGGAACACCTTCACTAAATCTGGTTACTCAGGGCCCCGTCCAACCTGGTGTTGAACTGTCCATAGTGTCCTTCCAGGGACGAGGCAGCCTTGGGCAACCTGTTCCAGCATCTCAGCACCCTCACAGGAAAGAATTCTTTCCTAATGTACAACCTCAATCTCCCCTCTTCAAGTCTGGAACCCTTTCCCCTTGTCCTGTTGCTGTGCATCTGTGAAAAAAGCCCTACCCCAGCTTTCTGGTAGGGTGGCTTTAGTTCTCTTGGTAAGATTGTAGAGCTGCAGTCTCTACCTATCCTCTACTCCTGCTCTCGTGCTTTTGTGTCATTTTGGAGCACAGTAATGCCACGAGAAAACGTTTCCTCAGGCCATTGTGCTTTAGTAAGTGGCTTTGCCTGATGCTTCCAAGCAGAGATGTGACTATTGGAACCTGTTATGCCTTTGGTGTTTGAATGTCAAATGGCAGATTGCTGTCCTCTGTACTAACTTCTGTTCTTCTTTTTAGAAAACCCTGTGGAATTCTGGCCTGATCTTATAGGTGCGTCATGTATGCAACTTGTACTGAATTCCATGAGCCATAAGGGCATTTAGCATTTCACAAGAAGGAATATGCTGACAGGTTAATCCTGCGTTAGCTTTCGTATTATGTGTTGTGGCGGAAAAGCAGTAGAAGCTGATATTAGTTCTTGCTGGGGCAGAGATTAGAGGGTGGCTACTGGAATTACTGGCTGTTTTAATAGTGAGCTTCCGTGAACTGCTGTCTTCTAAGTTGAAAGTTTGCAGTACATGTCTGCAGGTTTCTAGGAATATGAGAATGAAGAAAAGCCTGTGAGCTTCTGCTTTTTTGTGGTCTATACCTTGTTAGCCATGCTTGAGGCAAATACTAAATTGAGTGAGGTGAGTTAGCGTTGTTGTCTTCTGTCTAGTCTAACTTTCTAGCTTCAGCTGTATAATTTACCTGAGACCAGCTAGCTTCAGCTAAATGAGTGTACAGAGCTCTTTGGATGCAATCCAGTTTGAAGGGAAGTGTGGTTCTCAGACTCCCCCTTGGAGGACAAATGCATCTCATCCAGTCTCCACTGGGTGAAGCCTGGAAGTCCAGAGTTAACCTCTGAATTCTTGTCGTACTTTACAGCTCCTCCCTCCTTAGTATATACAAACAACATTCTTTGAGATGGCTAGAGGGCGGAAATGGCTATGAACAAAAGCCATATATTTTGTGATGTGTCAGGAGATACCAAAAAAGAACAGTGTACTCCGTGTCTGCTGGTAGCTGATTCAGTCCTATTTATTTTGTAGGAACAGAAGGCTTGGTTGGATATTAGGGAAAAAACTTTTCTAACCGTAGTAAAGCGACATAAACTATGTAGGGAGAGATCACAGAACCACAGAATTATTGAGGCTGGAAAAGACCTCTAAGATCACCAGGCCCAGACCATGACCTAACATCACCACAAGCTAGACCATGGCACTAAGTGCCACATCCAGTCTGTCCTTAAACATCTCCTGGGATGGGGACTCCACCACTGCCCTGGGCAGTCCATTCCAATGTCTGATCACCCTTTCCTTGAGGAAGTGCTTCCTAGCAGCCAGCCTAACCCTCTCCCGGTGCAGCTTCAGGCCCTGCCCTCTAGTCCTAGTGCTAGTTGTGTGGGAGAAGAGCCTGACCCCCCCACCTGACTACAACCTCCCTTCAGGTAGTTGTAGAGAGGGAGAAAGTCCTCCTGAATCTTTTCTTCAGGCTAAGTACCCTTAGCTCCTTCAGGCTCTCCTCATCAGACTTTCTCTCCAGTCCTTTCCCCAGCCTCATTGCTCCTCTGGACCACTCCAGCACCTCAATCTCTTTATTGAAATGAGAGACCCAGAACTGTCCCCAGTACTTGAGGTGAGGCCTCACCAGTGCCCAGTACAGGGGGAGAATGACGTCCCTAGTCCTGCTGGCCACACTATTCCCGACACAAGCCAGGGTGCCATTGGCCTTTCGTGCCACCTGAGCACCCTGCAGGGTCCTGTTTGGTGCCAGTTCCCTCTCTGCCAGGCTGCTCTGCAGCCACTCATTCCCCAGTCTGTAGGGCTATGTGTTGTTAAAAATTTGTTCAGAATAGCCTTTTGGATATTTTTCAAACAGGTCTGGATGCCTGTTTTTTCTCAAGCAAGCATAGTTGCTGCCACGCTTACCCTCAGTCCCTATCTTCATTGCTTATATCTGCTTCTGGGCAGTCTGCTCCAGCTTCTGGCCAGCGTCCTTATGCAATGCCAGTTCTTCCTGCTGTTGGATTAAGAACCCAATGAGCCATTCCAGATTGTATTCCACTGAGTGCCCAATGTGTAGTGTTAATGTTACCCTGGAGCCGAGAGCTTGCAGTCTAGGTGCTTGCCCTTTGGCAGGGTTACTGAAGAATAGATCAGGTATCTTGCATCTCTTCTGCTGTTGCCCTTCTCTGATTCAGGAATTGCTATGCTGTTCTGTTGGCATTATTGAGCTGTGATTGGTGGCACTCCTTCTTTTTTCCTACATTTTCTTCCCCTTTAATGACAGTATTTGATTCCTGAGTAGGCTTGTAATTGCTCTTCATTTTGGCTAAGCTACAAATTGAGTTATCAAGTCAACTTGTTATCTTAATGCTTTTATGGCTGCCAAGAGAGTGCTACATGATGTAAGTGAGATGAAGTGGCTGGGAGTTGTTAGGCTTTGTGTAGGGTGGTTTCTTAGCAGCCAGATAAGAGACAGCAGCTTCAAGGACACAACAGAGCACTGGAGGGCCAGACCTCCTGACCCTTGCTCATGTGAGTTAGCAGCATTGGACTTTGGAGAGAGCTCCCACAGGAGGAAGGGCCTGGGGACGGGTCCATGTAGGGTACATCATGTTCCCACTGCCCAGCCCAGAAGTTCTTGTCTGCTTGGATTTTAATATGCTTGTTGTCAGTTGGTATTGGTTTGAGGGTTGGGTTTTTTTTTTTCATTTTTCTTTTTTGAAGTCCTTTCAGTCTGACTAACTGGATGGTTCTTAAAGGCTGTTAATGTCTCAGCATGCCAGCTGTAAAATTGCCTAATCAACTCCAGGAGATAATCATTCCTGGGGAGACCTTTGAATGCATTGACTGTCAGTAGGAATAGGTGAGGTGTCTCCAGGTAACTTTGTGGTATCTACCTCTGCTTTGTTAAGAACTAAGTAACTGGTTAGTGGGGCCTGTAATAAAAGTTCTCTTTTACATTTGTGCTAAATCCACATAAAGTATGCAAATAACTCTCTCACCAATGCTGTTCAGCATAGCAATAAAGCAGCTGTTGTGTCAGAGGCTTTAAGAAAAACTTAAAATCAGGGTTTCTCAATGTGATCGGTTAATAAAACTAAGTGAGCTATGGCAGTGCAGTCTGTTCTTTCTCTCTGGAGTCTGGAAAGTGGGTCGAGTTTGGGCTCGAGACCTAGATGAGAGTTATATTCTAAATGAATATGGTGAGACATGGTAGTGTGTATTTGGTTTAGATGAGATGGAGCTGATCCTCCCCATGAAATCTCTCACGGTGCTTTGTTTGTGGTGGTAGCTGAAGAGCTGCTGAAAACACACCAGTGTTTTGGTTGCTACTGAGCAGGGTTCACACAGCACTAAGATGGGCTTTTGGTTTTCTTCTTTAACATTCTCCCCAACAGCAGGCTGAGGGCTGAACCAGGCCAGCTAACCAAAACAGAACAAAGGGATATTCCCTACTATATGATGCCAGCCCAGATATAAAAGCAAGAAGAAAGAGGGAAGTGAGGCAGGGAGTGGACATTAGTTGGTGGTGTTTGTCCTCCAGAGCAGCTGCACTGTATATTGGGCCCTGCTTCCTAGAACAGCAGCTAACACCATCTACAGATGGGAAATAGAGAATAATCTTTATTTGCCTTTGCTTCCATGCACAGCTTTTGCTTCTGTTTTATTAAACTGTTGTTGTCTTTATCTGCTAGTTACAAAAAATTGTATTTTTTCTCCTCTGTCCATCCAAGAAGTTGATAGAGCAGCTTTGGTGGGCACTTGTTCCCCAGCCAGGGCCACACCTCCACAGCTGTGACATGGACTCAGATTTTCATAAGTCTCCTGTAAGTCAGATGACAAAAACAGTGTTAGCTTTAGTGTTCTGAATTTGAAAAGATCCCTTCCTTCCTATGCTGGACTCCACTTCAGCAGTGGAAATAACAGAGAATGTCATTTGGAAGTGATGCTGACCATATTGGTGTCTTAAAATACCGGGTTAGAACTACTTCCGCAGATTTCTGTAGCTCTGAAATTCCAAACTTGAGTAGCTCTGAATTATATTGAAGCTTCTTCAGATGTCTCCCCTTCTTGCCCCTGAACTGGAGAAGCAGAAGGAAAAAAAAAACACAATCAAGCAGGCAGTATTGCACAGACTGCTTTTCTCATTCTGGCACTTCCACTTGCGAGCCTGCAGTGGATGCAGGGATGTTAATGGAAAGATCTCATAGACAGTTCTGGCTCCCCCCAGTGCACGGGGCTCTGTGCAGTCTAGGATGTCCTTGGGACCCTTGACTCAACAAAGGCGACAGCAGAATTGTGCTGCGACCTCAGGAATGTGCAAATGGCACATTTAAGGACCAGGACAGTGTTGTGTAGGGAACTGGATTGCAAAATGGAAGTGTTTACATATAGATTAAGCATGTATGTGTATTTTTAATTGGGGTGTGTGTGTACATGCAGGCCTATTAATAGATGAAAATAAGGCGAGAGGAAATAAAGCATCACAGCTGTGATTTATCAAGTTTGACATGAAAACAAATATTATTCTAGTAATCAGAGGAAATTCTTTCTAAAGCATGTACAAGAAAGGTATTTTAACCCACCTCAACGATTTCCTGCCCAATTACATCCAAAGAAAATCAGACTAACTTTTCTCCCTGCTTCTTACCAAGAGTCACTGTTTGTCCTCTCCCTGATGCTGGGGGTTTTGTTTGCTTTGGATAGTTTTCTTTTCTCTTTTAAAATTCTCTTTAACTGATTTTTGATCTGTCATATAAAACTATGTCTAAAAAGTGCAGCTGGTAAGGATTTGGTTCATCATTTAAGTGTTAGGTAAGCTGAAGGATGCCTCTTCCCTGGAAATGTTCGAAGACAGGTTGGATAAGGCTGTGAGTAGCCTTGTCTAGTAAGAGATGTTGCTGCCCATGGCAGGAGGGTTGGAATGAGAGGATGTTTAAGGTCCCTTCCAACCCAAACCGTTCTGTGTTTCTGTGATGCTATTATTGCCTTCACTGAGGCTGTATAGCTGGGCGTACTTGGTACTCCATTTAGTGATGGAGACTATTCCTTAGTCTGTTTTGGTTAATCACTGCTGAGTTGACTCTGCCAGAGCTGTTTGTGTAGAGCACCAGCTTTCATACAGCAGCTGACCAAAGAAGGCAAAAAGATTAACTTCACCCTGTCCATATCACAACTGTTTCCAACTCTTAAGCATCTGAACTCTGTGTATGAGAACAGTGGTTAGACAGCCAGTGTAGCCAGAGAAATGTAGATAAGTGGTTCAAGCAAAGTCACCTGGAAAACACCTGATGGACCAAAGGATTGAATTTGGCTCATAAAACATTTCAGCCTTGTTGAACTTCAGCTGTCTGAGAGTGACATTTCACTTAGGACCCTGTGGATCCCTAAACCTTGCTTATATTCATTTATTTTTATTTTTATCTTTGTTATTAGAATGGATTTTTCTAACTCTGCTTAGTAACATTCCACCTTCAATTGTCTGTCAAAAATGTGAATTAAGACAATGCAGCCAAAGGCCTTTATTAGGTGGACAGGGATAAAAAAGGAAAAGGAAAAAAAAAGAAAATACTACAACAGTGGCTGTTCTGCTTTTTGCTGCCCATTGAAGTTTCCCATTTCTTGATTTATTTTTGGCAAAAATACTTTGCATGTCTTGTGATAATCATAGAATCATCATGGCTGGAAAGGACCTTCAGGACCATCAATTTCAGCCTCCATCCCAACATCTCCCTAGCCCTAAGACCATGGCCTCAAGTGCTCTAGCTACTTGTTTTTTAAACACCTCCAGGGATGGTGACTCCACCAACTCCCTGTGCAGCCTCTTCTGGTGCCCAACCACTCTCTCAGGAAAGAACTTCTTCCTAAGATCCAATCTAAACTTTCCCTGATGCAACTTGAGCCCATTTTCCCTAGTCCTGTCATTAGTAATTAGGGAGAAGAGACCAGCATCAGCCCCGCTGAAACCTCCTTTTAGGTAGTTGTAGAGAGCAATAAGGTCTTCTCTAGATTAAATAACCTCTAGATTAAATTCCCTCAGCCACTCTTCTGTTTTCCTGCCTCATTGCCCTTCTCTGGTGCCACTCCAGCATCTCAATGTCCTTATATTGTGGTGCCCAAAACGAGACACCGTAATAATCCCTTCTGAATGTGCATTGCAAACCACAAACACACCGTTTATCTGCAGGGAATGACATTAATAATTTGAAGAGTGACAAGAAATAAAACCAAATCTGGTTAATGTCAGCCATGACCTGAACTGATTAAAAATAATGCCCTCCTTGAAAAACTGTTCAAATGCTCTTTCTGAATGAAACTGTAGATAATGATAGTGGATGATTATGCAAGACATAAAAGCATTTGCCACAAAGCATAACCTCCAGTTTCTTTATAGCTGGTACTGAGCCTGTAAATTGGAATAGAATGATGGGTGAGGACTGTGAATGGAAATATATTGGAGCTCTTTGTGTTTTGATCCTGTGATCTTGATGTTTTAAAATGTTGATTTATATTATAAATATATTGTAAAAAACTAGATTGTGGAGAGAAGGGAGGAATGGGGGATAGCTGGTTTGCTTATGTTGAAATGCATCTTTGGCTCCACAGTATAAAGGACTCTGGGTTTTTTGTGCGAGTCTTTTGTTAAGGAGCATTTTCTGCTGTTTGTGTCACAGGTGACCTGGTCTCCCTAGGGAACCTAGGACATTTGTCTGGATTCTTTCCTAACTAAAGGCACGCTGCAAGGGGCTTGGGGCTATTTGACCCTTAACCCTTACCCCTGGATACAGCAGACTGTGCATATATCAGCACAGTGCTTTGCATGGCAGTTGAGCCACGTGTATGATGAGGTGGGCATAGTCCCAGTGGAAGTGCTCTGAAAGCAGTCTTTTTGGAGAATATTGGTTACTGAAGCCAGGTGGAAGGAGGACAGGAAGGGAAAATAGCTCAGTCATTTGCCTGTGTATGAGTGGGAGTCAGTGTGAAGGTAAAGGAAATTGCTCTTGATGTGGGAACAGGTCAGGAAATTGCAGGCAGAGATGGAATAGCTTTGGAAAAGGGCATCAGTAAGGCACTTTTATTCAGCCTGCTGCATGATCTTCAGTGTGGGACTCAGATTTGACATCAGTTCTAATCTGCTGCTCAGTTGCTTTTCGTGTTTTATATTGATGTATCCGAGACTTCTGTTACAAATGGCGTTGCTGTGTCATTTTCCCCATCTTTTGCTTTATCAGTTTAGATCTTGTGCTGGCCCTGGCTGTAAGAGAAGTCTTGGGAAATGGTGCAATTTGGGGGATGTGCACATGACAGTAGCTAACGAACCTGTCTCCAGTTTCACAAGGACTTTGTAATTGCTGGAAATCACATAGGAATGTGCCTTTGGAGAGTGCTTTACAAAACTTCCACAACATAAACAGGGAGGAAGGGATTTAGTCCAGGCAGTCTTAACAGGCTGCCAGGTTTCCAGGGCCTGATTAATTATTATTTGCATAATGCTACAATATGCTAGCCAGCAGGCCACCTCACTCAGAACAAAGTATAGAGAGCTCTTACATGATGCTGCTTCCTTGCGTGGTGCACAGCCTTAACGGGGGACAGGGGAAGGACAGAGGATGGATGGGACCCAGCAGCCTCACCCTGTGCCAGACTCACCTGACCACTAAAACCATTCCTGGTTATGTACTGGATGCTTCTAAAAGGGATAGAACTTCAGACAGATGAGATTTCCGGAACGACATCAGTAACTTCTGCTTGTAACTCTGAGCTGTAAATGAGCAAAATGCATTTAGAGCACGGAAGACTGTTTTATTATCTAAGGAACTGGTTTGTCCTAGAATTATCTTGATGTGCAGACATTTATACAGATCGATACAAAGTCCTGTTACCTTCCTTGGTTGGCTACCTACCATCTATAATAAGAAGATGTGTGGTGAACACACTTTAAGAAACTGCCTTATGAGACTATGAGGGAATTCGGGATGTATTTTTTAATAGGAAGATTGAAATAAGTCTTTTTTTCCTTCTGCAGGGCTGTCTGTTGTTGCAAAGAAGAGCCAGAATTCTGTCTCTTTTCTTCTCTTGAACTCATATGTTTGTATCCTTGAGGTAATTGTGTTGGACAGGCTCACTGGTGTGAAACCAGCCTGCATCAGCATCTCAAGTGTATCTAGAGACCAAGTGCATCCTTGGCAGGAGGGAGGACACTTCATGTGCTGCCTGCAGGCAGCATCATTCCTGAGGATACTCTTGTGGTGATGCCCCTCTATTCTATCATACTTCTCTCACATTGTTTCTTTGGTTTCTTATTTTCTTTGCTGGCTGTTAAAACAGTGGCAAAGTCCTGGCTGTTAGGATTTATTTCTGTAGTTATGTGCATTAAAATAGTTTGGAGATCTGGCAGTAACCTCGCAGTTGAAATTTAAATCTGTCCCTTTTTTTTTTTTAACAAACACTTTTTGTCTTTCCTTTTGCTGACATACAGGTTGTTGTTTGACAAGTGAATACTCATCCTCTCTCCGAAGATGGAGGATGAATGCTTTGGTGATGTGGAGCAATTCTTAAGGGTCTCCTATGAGCTGCTTGATGTTGCTGGCTTGATGTTTCTAAGGGCTGTGGGAGCAGCTAATTGAAAATGAGTTGTGACTGTTAGCTGTACTTTTGCGCCCTCCATGGAAGAGTTGCCCCCTCCTTAGAAGGAGGGGTTTGAGGCCAGGTTGGGTGGGGCTGTGGGCATCCTAGTCTAGTGAGAGGTGACCCTTGCCCATGGCAGGGGGCTTGAAACTAGATGATCTTTATGGTCCTGTCTAACCTAGACCTTTCTATACTTGCTGAGCACCAGGCTATAGGTTTCACTGCTGATGCATGGAGTTTCATTTTCTGCTTCAGATTCAAACCCTAAAATGCCCTGTCACTTGCCTCCCCATATATATTGGGTCAGACACCATCATTTTTTTCTTTTATGATAGTGGATTATCCTGGCAACACTCTTGCAGTTTGCTACATGAAGGAAATGCTTGTATGGTTGCCTAAGGTGGTGGTGCTGCAGTTATGTTCAGAGCTGTTACAGTGCAGCTTATGTTGCTGCTCCTTGAACTGCTTGCCTTGAGCTTCCGGTATACAGATTTCTCCCAAAGGCATTAGCGGGCTGGCACGTGGATGCTTTGGTCCTTTGGTGTGTCTGGAAGCAGGGCTCAGCTGCTTTGAGGTAACACCTACTTCAGCCTCCTCAGCTAATTTGGAAGCATGTGGTAAACTTCATTAAATGAGCGGACATGTGCTCAAAACTTTGTATACAAAGAAGTGTTTTATCCTCCAGATGTTTCAGATTGCCTCTATATAACAGTGATGCTTCAACATAAGAAGGACATAGAGCTTCTGTGATTCTATGATTCATCAAAGTAACTCTGGATAGATTTTATATAGGATGCATGTTGTTTCTTACACTGCTCTGTGATTCAGAGCAGCTGTACACGCTGCCCTCTGCCATGAGGGCAGTAAATCTGTTCATTGTGCCTGTTGTTGTTTTGCTTAGTCTTGCAGCCATGACAGTAAATGCTGGTTTTACTGCTGCCTAAATTAGGGCAAAAACCAGGGACCCAGTTATTCACACTTGAAAAACCAGAGACCCGGTTATTCACACTTGACTTGTTACTTGTGGGGAGGTCGCTGCTGCTGCTGCTGCTTCCTGCAGGGCAGCTCTGCCTTAGGGCTATGTGCTACGCTGTTTGTGTTTGTTCTGGGTTTTCTCTTCTGCAGACTAATCCATATGTGCAGGTCCAAAAGTGGTAGGTCCAGTCTGCCCAAACATTAATAGGTTACAGCGGTCTTATTAAGGTAGGGGATTGTGTAGGGTTTACGCTGGTAGAGGGCTCAGTCAAAGTAGACTTTGATTGTAACCTCATTCCCAGCCTGCACCAGTTTATCTCAGTGTGAAATACCACCTTTATATACATCGCAGTGGCTCTTCCACCTCTTTACCCATCTCGGTTACCACAGCTCACCAGTGAGGATGACAGCCTTGTGTGACTCTGTTCCTTCTAGCATTCAGACCCCACAGCTGCATACCCAGGCTAGGGGTGTGTGGATTAGGCTGGCACATCACTCACTGGCCACTTTTCAGCTGTGGTTCAGAAGATTGTCATGTAAATGGTGTGGCTTAGTACCAGTTTCTCATTTGTGGGTTTTCAGCTCTAAAGAATAGATGACTTTGCTTTCAGGTCATGAGCCTGAGGTTGCTCTGCCAGAGATCCTGTTAGAGCCTTGGGTGTCTGATACAGCATTCCAGGAACTTTTTTTTTGACAAATGTTTTTTTTCTTTCCTTTTTTCCGTGTGATTCAAAGAACTTTGGGATTTTTCCTCATGGAAATATGTTAAATAATATTCTTTTCTAAAAAAAAAAAAAGGCAGCACTGTTTACTTGCTTTGCCAATGTTTGTCCTTTGCTTCTTGCTTGCCTTCACCTTTTGCTACAAAGACAGGTGCAGAGATTTCAGTGAAGCAGAGGGAACTGAAAAACAGATTGAGAAAAACATTGTGAAAACTAATGCCTTTGGTGAACTTGGAGTAACTATTTTTTCTGTTCTGCTGAAGGCTTGCTGTTGTGTTGTTTCATGCCTAGGATGGCTGAGGGTGGAGGTCTGTAGAGCTGCTGTGAAAGGGCTGTGCGTGATAAGAGTGGGAGGCACAGTGTCATAATTAACGCTGTCAGAAAGTGTGGGGTTTTTTTTAAATATGACTGGTGTTTTATTTCCAGCATATTGTATTCATTTTCCTTTTATTGTGGTCTGACAGTACACTCCGAGCTCAAACCAGTTTTTTAATCCTCAAGTCAAATCAGGCTGTGGGAGTTTAAGCCTCTAGGAGTTTAGGGTTGTTTCGCAGCTGGAAAAAGTTACTTTTTTCCATTAAAAAAGGCATTAAGTGGCTTTAAGGGACTTACAATCTTTTTATCTTAAAAAACCTCACCAGTAATAAGAAGAGCTTAAATTGCAATGTTCTGCTAATCAAAATGAAGATGTTGTGGTTTGTGGTGTTGCCATAGCATTGAGTGTAATGAAACACTATCTATCAGTGTTAACACAAACGGGATGTGCATCCTTAATGATTCTCTATGCACGAAGTTCCACATGAAATGCATATGTGAAAGCTTTGGAATCTTTTGGTAGGTTTGATTTATTGATTGCGTGTTTAAGGTTGATTGCAACAGCAAGCTGCTTGAAGGGATCATGAGTGCAGGATTGTTTCTGCCTTTCCTGGCCACTGCTCTCTGGAAGCTGTGCATACTCAGCAGCAAAATAATCCTGTAGCCTTCAGGTTTGTTTTTGCTCATGAAATTTATAGTCTGTAATTCCCTTATGTGACATCTGAAACACATATCCAAAAGTGGTATACGACTGCTGTCTGATTTTTGGTCTTTGGAAGAGCCACACTCAGGATGGTTAGACTTTGTGCAGAAGGTGCAGGTGTTTGTGCTGTCCTGCTTAGGGGGTTCTGAGTGACTGTTTCTTAAACAGTTTTTCTCCTTCAAAGTGTTTGCTGGAACTCCTGTCTGCTTGTGTTTCTGTTAGTGTTGGATGTTTCTTCTTTGTGGAGAGAGGTTTTGTGGTATTTGTTTTTCCAGTGTAGAGAACTCAGGCAATGTGTAGAAACATACGGAGCTGGAAATACTTCTGGCTTTAGAGACAGAAGTATAGGGGATATGTGGATGTATATTTTTTACTTTACGTGTTATAATATTTAATCGCATTTGTGTGCGTCCAGACACAAAGCTCTTTTACACTTCAGTACTTTGATATTTGTGTGTTGTCTTGTCTTTGCTTGTGTTTGATTGCAAATGACAACACTATTTTTTTTTAGTGACGGTGAAGGACTTTGAGAGACTCAGGTTGGATCCTTTGCACAAGCCGTTATGATAAATGAATGGCTTTGTCTGGTGAGAAACATGAAGTGGTGACTGCAGAACAACTACGTAGGCATCTCCAAGCAGTACCACTGGCTCGTTATACGAGTGTTACATCTCGAACATATCGGTGTTCGAAAGCACTGTCTGGGAATCAAATGTAGTCTGTTACCTCCTCACAAGAGGGCTGTAGGCCCTTACGTGAAGGCATTCAGCAGCAGTGATTTTTGAAGCAGGTTGGTGGTTTATCTGTCTCAGTAAGTGTCAGACTTAATTCTGTAACTGGGAGTTGCTAGTATTGAAATGTAGTTTCATAGAAGGGAAAGTTGTGGGTTAATTTTCGTTTTGAACCTAGAAATGTATAGCAAGACTAAGAGCATGGCTTTTCAAATATTTGATTGTAATTGCTTTGTTCTCTGATGGAGAAACTCCATTCAGATCAGGAGTTAAACATTCCTCTTACTGGTACTGCAGTGATATTTAGATGCCCCAAGCAAATGCAGATCACCATGTATACTTGTACTTAAGAGATAATGTCCTAATCTTATTTATTTCTTTGAATGTAGTGTAAACAAACAGTGATATAATGGGGCAAAGTCAAACTTTCTAACAGGGTTATTGCCTCTGGTCTCTAACCTAGAGATATGTATAGCTGCAATACAGGCAGCTGGGGGAATATCTATTGTGAAGAAAGGGAACCTGCTCCCTCTTCTATGACCACTCCTCTCCCTTGGGTGTTGTCTATCTGTGGATGACTCAAACCAGCAGCACTGAACTGAGAGTGATTGCTCCCCACCAGGACCTGCTGGTGATAATCTGTCATTGCTGTCCTTCCTGATGTACTTCCTTTGTCGTTCCCCTTGCTGAGAGAAACAGTGTGATCCTTCCTGCTCAACAGGAGTAATAGATTGTTAAACCGTCCCAGCTTTACCTTCATAGGTGTGTTCAATTTCCTCTTTCTCCAAGGTCACACAAGTTCATTTTCATATTATTTGTCTTAGAAACCGTCTCTGTGGTACTGTTTGCCTGTGTCCCCTCCTCTCTGCTCCTGCAGAGGCACTTGGAATGGACTTTGGTGTAGCTCTCTGGGTGCTGTGTTCACCTGCTGAAGACTCTTGCTCCCATTATCCCATGGGGGTTTGTGCTACCCTGCTGAACAATGGCTTCCTGTATCAGTGCAATGGTTAACCTACCGTAAGCATTTGTTTTCAGTAGTATTTAGTTTTTATCTTCTAGCCACCTGTATATGAATGCACATTTGATTTTATTTTTTGTGAAAGTTTTGACTTCTGTATGTGTGATTTATCAACTCTGTTTTCAAATAAAGTAGGATATTTTTAGTACATAAAAATTGGGATGGTTACATGGATTTGAAAACAAAGGCTACCACATATTCTTTTCTTCTGCTCTTCCTGCTGTTACACAGATACACAGATCATTAAGGGTTGAAAGGGACCTCCATGGAGTCCAACCACCCTACTCAAGCAGGACCATAGGACCTAGGACAGGTCACACAGGAACACAGCCAGACAGGTCTTGAAACTCTCCAGGGAAGGAGGCTTCACAACCTCCCTGGGCTCCAGCTTACACCCCTTGCCCCTTGTCCTGTCACAGGGTGCAAGTGAAAATAGATTGTCTCCTTCTTTTTGACACCCAGCCCTCATGTAGTTACAGACAGTGATTAAATCCCCTCATAACCTTCTCATCTCCAAACTGAAATGCCCCAGGTCTCTCGACCTCATAGAATCATAATGGCTGGAAAGGACCTCCAAGATCATCAAGTCAAGCTCTCATCCCAACATCTCCCTAGCCCTAAGACCATGGCCTCAAGTGCTCTAGCTACTTGTTTTTTAAACACCCCCAGGGATGGTGACTCCACCAACTCCCTGTGCAGCCTTTTCTGGTGCCCAACCACTCTCTCGGGAAAGAACTTCTTCCTAAGATCCAATCTAAACTTTCCCTGATCTGACTTGAGGCCATTTCCTCTCATCCTTGATTTGAATGTGTTGAACTATGCCAGTGTAGCAGCTGGAGAGACAAGAGTTATCATGAATGTAAATGGTGTTCATGTGTGTCAAGCGTACATTTACAGTTAGATGTGTTTTGTAGTTTGTAGGACTTATGGTCATCGATACTTTTGCAGTTGCTTTTAATGTCCCCTTTGGCAAAGAATATTTGAGTTCCTGCAGGTTAGCATTGCTGTTGGTGCAGTGTTGTTCTCTGTCCATATGGAAACTGATGCTTGCTTCTTTTCTCCTGGAGAAGGTGGGCAGAAGGGGCTTTCATATCCTGTCCTGAGACCATAGGAACTAAGTTCACTCCTGGAACTTCAACTTGTACATCACAACTGGCATTTCAGCTGGGAATGAAACTGCTGGTGTGCTTCTGAAGCAAAGGTTGAAAGCATAGATATGTCGTTGTCATTATTTTATGTGATGTTTGACTTACAAGTTTCAAGCAGAGTTTCTTGCAGCTCTGGAAACAGAAGAGGTTTGGAGCTTCCAGTTTCAGTTTTCCTGCTCCTCCGTGTTCTTCACTTTACTTCTCTGTGTTTTGGAGAGAGCAAATGTCACTGAGTGCTGAACATGATAGCCATCTTAGAGCCCTGGAAATGTAGTGAACAGGGAGAGAGAGAGTGGTACCTCAGGGATCAGTGGAAGGAAGGAGAGTTCTTCCCCATTTGTGGCCGTAGGAATTGGCATACTGGAAGTGGAGGACTGGCTTGTAAGCACATGGAATAGAGAACTGCACTTCAAAATGCTGGTTGACAGAGGGAAGTGTGCATGGAGTGAATAGGCTCTACATTTCTACAAGGAGCAAGAACTGCTGGAAGTCTCTTCCTTTTGAGAGGTTGGAGATTGTAGTTCGACCCCATTACATACAAGCATGTGATTAATCTCCAGAACTCTGTGTGAGGCTTTTACGTGCAGTGAATTAAATGTGTCTTGTTTCTCCCCAGATTGAGTTAGTTTTTTGTTCTCCTGCAATTTAGAAGTGGTTTTGCAAACTACCCTTGTTTTGTTTTTGTTTCAGCCCAGTAGCACATTAACTGAAGTAACTGGTTAATTTTGTCTCTGGATAAACCCCTTGACAGGACAGTTGCAAGTAACCTTGAAATAGTAGTTTTAGGAACTATCCCAGAACTGTATAAACAGAAGGAGGAAGCAATAGGCCCTAGTACTGGAGGAAGTTTTTCCAACAGGTTATCCAACATGAAGAATAGCTCTCTGTCAGAGTCAAGCTCTCTGTCAGAGTAGAGTCAAGTAATAGTCATGTTTCTTAATGGCCGTTGTGTTACAGTTCCTTAATAATTTTGTTTCATCTGTTGCTTTGCATACACTAAATCTTACTGTTCATACAATTGGTCAAGAAAGGTGATTCTTCCCCTCTACTCTACACTTGTGAGATTCCACCTGGAGTACTGTGTTCAATTCTGGAGTCCCCAACATAAGAAGGACACAGAGTTCCTTTAATGTCTCCAGAGGAGAGCAACTCAAATGATTAGAGGGCTGGAGCACCTCCCCTATGAGAACAGGCTGAGCAAGTTGGGGTTGTTCAACCTGGAGAAGAGGAGGCTCCGGGGTGACCTTAGAGCAGCTTTCCAATATCTGAAGGGGCTACAAGACAGCTGGGGTAGGGCTTTTTACATGGGTGCATAGCAAGAAGACAAGGGGACTTGAAGAGGGGAGATTGAGGTTGGACATGAGGAACAAATTCTTTCCTGTGAGGGTGGTGAGATGCTGGAACAGGTTTCCCAAGGAAGCTGTGTCTGCCTCATCCCTGGAAATGTTGAAGGCCAGGTTGGCTGGGATCCTGAGTAATCTGATCTAGTGAAGGTGTCCTTGCTTGTGCAGAGGGGTTGGAATTAGATGATCTTTGAGGACCCTTCCAACCCTGGCCATTCTGTGAGTCTATGATATATGTATTAATGGGCTTAGTGCTGTGAAATGTCCTGCTTTCTCTGGCTGTTGAACATAGTTTGATGCTTTTGAGAAATGCAAAGAATATAAGAGAATGGGGCAGCTTTTGCTTCTGGAAGATTGACATAATTTTCTCCTCCATAGAGAAAATGTATATTGCAAGCTCGTAGAGAAGAGAGAAAACATGCTATTGATTGCTTAGACCGCTTGCTTCCTTTTGCTGCTGCTACTATTGTGCTACTACTGCTCTTTAGAACATTGCCCCTCCTGGCTTTGTGTTAGCCCCCATTTGTGGAGCGTATGCATATTTCTGTTCAGCAAATGTCCTGGCTGTGTGTTTTTTACTGCCTTTGCCAAATTACTGCTTTCGAAAGAGTTTCCCACATGCGCACAGTAGCTGACCAAATGTGAATAGCTGTGTTAGGATTAAATAGTTTGTAAAATGCAAAGTTAAAAATACATGTATTTCTGTTTTTACCCTTCTTCCTTTACTGTCTGACTTTAAATCCTGACTTGTCATGGACTTCACAAACAAGATGCTGCTCCAGTGTAGAGCAAGGAGGATGATGAAGGAAGTGGAAAGGCTGAAGGAGCTGGGTCTCTTTAGCTCAGATAAGAGGAGACTGAGGGGTGACCTTGTTAATGTCTATGAATATGTGAAGGGTGGGTGTCAGGAGGATGGAGCCAGGCTCTTCTCAATGTCATCTAGTGATAGGACAAAGGGGAATGGGTGTAAGCTGAAACATAGAAGGTTCCATATAAATATGAGTTGGAAATTTTCATGGTGGGGGTGACAGAGCACTGAAGGGGCTGCCCAGGGGGATTGTGGAGTCTCCTTCTCTGAGACATTTAAAACCTGCCTGTACATGTTTGTACAGGCAGGTTTTACATATGCAACTTGGTCTAGGTGATCCTGCTGTGGCAGGGGTATTGGACTAGATGATCTTTCGAGGTCCCTTGCAATCCCTGATGTTCTGTGATTCTGTGATTGAAGTCATAGCAGTAGACAAAGTTGAACAGCAAATAAATCCTGCTGTTTTCCAGCCATGCTCCTGCTAATGCAGACTGCTTTATTATACGGTATCTTACATATTTGATTGAGACACTTTACTGGTTTAAAAACATTATCTTCTCATGTGTTATGACAGAAAGAGAGGCCTGGGATGTTAGATCAGGCTAGCGGTCTCTGTGCCTGCAATGTCAGTGTCAACTGATCAAAGGAAGGTGTTGAGTTTTTTGTAGGCAGAGCTGTAGAGCACAGGAGTGATGAGTCCCTTCATCCTGCCCTACCTCTACACCCAGCCAGAAACCTCAGAAAGGGGAGATGTGGGACTGAAGGCAGTGTAAAATTGAACCCTGCAGTCTAAAGCAAATACAGGTCTGTGTCTCCTCCTTTTTGGGAGACAGATGTATCCAGACTGATGGACAACTGTCCAGCCAGCACCATTAAGAAAGTTGTTTTGTCAGGTGTCACAAGCACACAGACATGTCTGCAGCACAATGACTAAATCCTCTGGGGACATTGGAGCCGCCTCCTTCATGATCATGTGTTTGTTGTGTAGAAGGGATGGAGTGAAGATGATGAAGGGAGTAGAAAACCTCCCTTATGAGGAAAGGCTGAGGGAGCTGGGTCTCTTTAACTTGGAGAAATGGAAACTGAGGCATGACCTCATTAATGTTCATAAATATGTGAAAGATGACTGTCAGGAGGGTGGAGCCAGGATCTTCTCAGTGTCATCTAATGATAGGACAAGAGGCATTGGGTGTGAGCTGGAACACAGGAGGTTCCACATAAATATGAGCTGAAACTTCTTCATGGTGAGGGTGACAGAGCCCTTGAAGGGGCTGACCGGGAGGTTGTGGAGTCGCCTTTTCTTGAGACTGATCACATCCATCTGGATGTGTTCCTGTGTGGTCCTGCCGTGGCAGGGGGTTGAACTGAATGATCCTAAGAGGTCCCTTCCAATCCATAGTGTTCTGTGATTCTGTATAGACAAATTGACCCATATAAATAGAGTTTATTGAGTTGGTTTTATTAAGATTCAGTTTTGAAGAAATGTGTGTGTTGCTTACTTTTCACTTGGTGAAGGAGAGTTGGTAACTGTCTTCTTAGATGCATAGTTTCACTGAAAGCTGGTGTAGTGGTGGAACAGGGTGCATCCTGTGATCTTTAGGAGGTTGTACACTGAATAGTAACTGGGTATGGCTGAAAAACAAATCCTTTGCTAGATAGCGTGATGAAGCCCTTTTCCATTTCCCAAAATAAAGATGATTTTCAAAATACTGAGCTTTTACATGTTTCTGAAAATTGCTCTATTCCCCATCTGGACTTGAGAAGGCAATGTATGAAAAAGAGACCTTGCTGGTAGCCCTGCTGTTCCTGTGCTCTTCTCCCTTCATGTATGGGTGCAGAGCTCAGCCCAGCTCTAGCTCCAGAGCTGCACACCAGTAGCTTCCTGAGCCAGCTGCTCATGTGCCCATGTGGGCTGTTGAGGTTTAGCTTTGACAGGGCTTGTTCAGTCCCTTCGGGTCATCTCTGGTGTGCTCTGGAAATCTTGCTGCCAGAATTTCTGCTGCTTTCAAAATGAAGAAATAATAATGACAGAGAATAAAAGCCTTGTGTGTTGATATCTTAAAGCATGAGAGATGTTTTTTTCTTAGCTGTTGTATGCTTTCTGCAAGTGTGGATTGCAATAGCCGATGAAAACTTTCAGGGGACCCTACCTAGCTTATTCTCATTTAGTCCTTCCATTTCCCATTCCTTATTTCCTCCGAGGGCTGTTCTTGGCTGGCCAGGCTTGCTGTAGGCCATATTGTAGACAAAGTGAAGTTTAAATGAACTTGCTACAGGAAGGCTGCTCCTCCAGAGACACTTCAGACTTGTTGTTGGGCTTCACACCTAGCTCTCCATGCTGCAGTGCACACCATCTGACTTCCAGGTCAGCTGTGCTGACTCATTTTCTTCACCTTGGATTAGGAGCTTCAGATATCAAAGAAAAGCTACGTGACTGAGGAGAAACTAAAAAGCATTCAGATTTCCCACACTTCTGTATCTGGTTTCCTTGCCAGTGGCTGTCGCATGAGATGTTGATACCACTACGCCCAGTCCTGCACAGTTATGCTGGTGCTGGATTTCCTCCAGTTCATTGAAGGAAGTATCCCTTTTATCCCTTCCCTGAGGGCAAAAGTCCTTACGTGGTCCATTTAATTACTGCAGGTTATTGTGATTTGAAATTTCCACTATAACAGTGGGTGCCAGGAATTGCAATGTGGTTTCTTCTGAAGTCTGACCCTATGCTTAGTGATTCTACTGCCATGTTTGGGTTGGTCAGAAAGTCATTTCTCCTCTCCACTCTTACCAGCATAATTCTGTCAACAGAAGCCCAGGTGTAGCTGCACTTACTCCATGCATGAAAGTCCTCTTGGTGCTGTTGCTAATCCTCCTGCAGAGTCTCCTGCCAAGGTAAGCTGTGTCTTGGCTAGGCAATGGTGTTTACTGGTATGGCAAAAGAAAGCCATCAAATCCTTTCCAAGACCCTGAAGCAGGCACCCAGCGTTTTCCCGGTGTGCTGTTGAGATGACTGCAAAGTGAGCTCCAGCCTGGATTGAGTTTCCTAGCTTGAGCCATAACTTGAACGGCCCTTCCACACTGCAGCTGGGCAAAGCAGCATAACAGTGCTGTAAAATCCCCATAGCTGGTGTAGGGAAGCTTGTGGAAGCTACATCACAGCTTCTGAAAGTTCAGTTTGCATTTCCCTCAACTTCAGCAGGTTGAGAGTAGGAGACCAAGGCCAAGGAGGTTGTATGCCAGCATGGTTTATCCTGGAGAGATATTCCGACTCTGTGTTGTTGGCAGGATATGTTAGCCTCTGTTGTGCTTGTATTGTTGTGGGCTTGCTGTTATCGGTTCCTGAGCTAGCTAATCATGTCTAGACAGTGGTGTAACAATATACTGTAAATCATACTCGGGATCTTTCCAGCTTTGCACAGGAAACCTGGTGCTCTGTGCAAAGCAAATGTCTGCAGGCATAATCACAAGGCTGTGTTTCCCATGTGCTGTGATGGGTAACAAGTTCAGCGCCTACAGTATCCCAGCAGGTTACTGCTTGGAAGGAAGGTGAATATTTTAAATTTTGCATTGAGTAAATAATTTCTTTCTGCATGTTGGGACTCAGCATTGTACAGATGTGGGTTTATGAGGAAGAATTATGGGTTGGGGACATCAGGAGCTTCATCTTCTACTGCAGTATTAGCATTTAATATCAGCATTTTCCAGTCCAGTGCTACAGTGTGCACCTAATTTCCAGACAGAGATCAGGTCTGCGGCAGGTAGCCTGTTCCTGCACTGGAATTGCCATTCACTGATGTTCCTTTGCCATATAATAGGGGTCATAGAGCTCCTTTCTCTTTACTGCTGCTTTTCTTCTTAATCTAACATCAAAGTACTGCCAAGAGTCTTGGAAAATATTTCTGAGAACAAACTTCAGTTTTCTAACAACCGTATATGACTCACAGCCTCTTAGCATCAAATAGGGAATATCCTGAAGCTCTGAGCCTTGTAATTTATCTTCTTTTTAAAAGCCATTTAGTTTTGTTTGTTTGTTTTTAATGTAAATGCTTGTTTGATTTCAAATGTCATTGTTGCAGGCCCCAGAAGTATCTTCTGGGTTGGAAGAGGAGAAAACTTTTATCTGACTTGCTTTCTAGTTAATCAAAGAACCTGTGATTTGAGGAATATTCAAAATAATTTCATAATAAGCTCCAGTGCTTTTCCTTTCTGTTTGAGTTGAAAATATGACCATCTATACCTCTGCAGGAGAAATGACAGAAAGGTGTGGGTTTTCTAGTCTGATTCATCCTTCTTTCATACAGGCCTAAAAGGTTTTGAAATCTGATAAGGGTTCAGGCCCTCTTTGGCAGCAGTAAACACTTATGAATAATGCAGCCATGTGTATGTGTGTTGTCTTTCTGGTTACTCTACCAAGCTCTCTTTGATCTTACTATGGCTTGTGTCAGGAGAAGCCATCAGCACTTAGGAGAGTGCTTTGGCAGGAGGCTCTGCAGCATCCTTGGTGCAGGGACCACTTTGGGGAACCCATGATGATAGTGGCAGATTTCTGGAGACTGACCAAATGGAGTGACTGAGAAGGACATGCCAGCCATCTCTCTGCCACCACAGTTTTGTCTTATGGCTTGATGTCTTACAGTTATTTTCTCTGTTTTTCTGCTGTCCAAGATTAAAACCATTTGAAACTTAAAGAAGGATGAGCTTCTTCCAAAGCACATCATGGTTTTGGTGAAACGTAGGACCCCTTCTCCCTTCAATGGGAATCCCAGGTGAAATTTTCAGTTTTCAAGTCATCTTGTTCTCGGGTAGAATCGTAGAATCATCATGGCTGGAAAGGACCTCCAGGATCATCAAGTCCAGCCCTCATCTCAACATCTCCCTAACCCCTAGACCATGGCCTCGAGTGCTCTGGCTACTCGGTTTTTAAACAACTCCAGGGATGGTGACTCCACCACCTCCCTGGGCAGCCTGTTCCAGTGTCCAGCCACTCCCTCAGGAAAGAACTTCTTCCTAAGATTCAATCTAAACCTCCCCTGATGCAACTTGAGCCCATTTCCCCTAGTCCTGTCATTAGTAATTTGGGAGAAGAGACCAATACCGGCCTGCTCTCAGCCGATAGTAATAAGGTCTACTCTCAGCCTTCTCCTCTCTAGATTAAATAACTCCAGTTCCCTCAGCCGCTTTTCATAGGGGCTGCTTTCCAGATCTCTCCCCAGCTTCGTTGCCCTTCAAAGGGCAAAGGTCTCCAAACAAAATCTCCTCCATGCACACGCTCCTTCCTTTTCTTACGTAGGTTGTTCTGCTTCTACAGTGCTTCCGTAGGATCTCCTTGTCCCACCTTCATTTTTGAGTGCCACCCTTACGTACCTGAGGAAATAACCTTACAGGGAAGGCAACAATTCACTTTTACTCTGTTGCATGTTGAGTGCTAATTAAGACATCAAGCCCCACTAACTTGACAGTGCTGCTGTATTTGTACACATGCTTGCACAAGTGTCTGGGTGCATATTCCAATTTGGTTCTTTGGTCTTCCTGGAAATAAATTATAATTGACTTTCCAAGTAAAAATATCTACATTTTAATATATTTTCCCCCTCATCTCCATGCCAAGTATATCTTGGCTCTACCCGGAGACCTGATTAAAAATAAGTTCAAACACACTTAACCAGTGTGCAATAGCTACATTTATAGCATGTGATTTGAATGTTTGTTTCGTAGTCTGGATTGTAACAATCTGATTCTCAGACTGCCATTGACGTCAGTGTAATAGGAAAATCCGAATAGAAACTGTATTAGATTTTCACTATTAAGTTAACGATAAAAACTTTCTACAGATGCCTTACGTGGACAAGGCTGTTAACAGAAATATTACATTAATGAAAATCAGGCCTCCAGAAAAAGACTAGCTGGCTTGTTGCTCTTTTCTTTAAAGAAATAGTTTTGTTCTCCATGTGCTAGTTCACAAAAGATTTCCTTTTTAATAGTGTTAGTGGTTTAGTTGTTAAGTATTGGGAGGAGGCAGCTCTTGGCCGTTTGTGGTCATGTTGCAAATCTCTTAACTTTTCCAGAGCTGGAGAGTCCTTCCAAAAGTCTTCATTTGACTGATTTCATTGCTCAACCTCAGATTTACCCTCTTGGTTTCTACCTCACAGCAAGTTTATCAGCTCTGTCTTAACCTTCTCAGACGTGGTGCTCTCAAGGTACTGATATAACCAGAACAACTGTGGAGGTATCAGCTCAAGTCCACATCAACATCTGTCAGAGTTTGCACTACTTGTAGTGGTCAGGAGTCCCTGCCTTGAGGACTCTGCAGTGTAGAGAGGAAGTAATATTACTGTCACTGCAGAGGTGGATAAATTCTCACACAGACAGAAGAGGCCTAGCTTGTGACAGTGCACATGTGTCTTACTACTTTAGTTCTCCCATTATAGATAAATAACTCTCCTCTTACTCTCCTGTTGTCTAATGCAGATGTAATAATATCACGGGCAATCGAGCTGCTCTTGTGTAAGGTAAGTGTGTTTGTGGTAGGCATCTTTTATACCAGGGGAACTTGCATCTGTATGAGGTTTGCCATGATTTAACTACTCAAAGAGACGAATTGTACCTCTAGGAGAGATATATGAAGCTCCTTTGTGTTTTTCTCTCTAAGAATATATCATGTGATGCTGCAGATAAAGTGGATCCTAAAGTGGATGGGAGGCAGTGAATGAACATCCAGTGCTTTGTTGCATTGGCTGGTGTAGTACGGTGCAATCTGAGCTCTTTCTGTAAGTGTTGGGACAGGGTCACTGATGTGTCTCATTATCGTTGGGGAGCATTGCACAGTCATCGGTCACCCGTTTCCCAATGAACCTGATGAATCCCTACAGTTTGCTTCCTTCAAGGCTGAGTACAGTTGAGGATGTCTCTGCACTTGTGCTTCCCTCCATTGGTGAGGAGACCAAGGGAGGTGTCCTGAAGAGGCCAGTCATGGCCCTCAGAAGGCTAATAGTCGCTTTGTCAGCTTCAAGGATGCAGGTACCTCTGTCGCCTTTGAGGATAAAACTGTCTGGCATCTCTAGGGTGGATTTAGACCCATTTAAGTGCCAAAGCTGTCCATGTTACGGTCTAGTGGGTCAGTATCACGTCGGCCACCAGCTATGGTTCCATGGTAGGCTTTGAATCTTCTCCATTCCACAACCAAGCCTAGCCTGCTTGCAGAGCTGAGGCTCTGTATGGACTAGTGTATTTCTTTTTCAGTTTCATTTCATCTTTGCCAGCCGAAATAACTAGAATTTCTAAGACACAGCTGGGTTGCACTACTGCGCTTTACAAATTTGTATTACTCCAGCAGTGTTAGGCAGGTGTGCTGCACAAATGGGCACAAAAGATGGCATTAAAGCCTTCATCATGAACTTTCAGCATGTGGTAAAGGCAAATGAAGGGTGCTTTCTATCTGTCCTCCCTCCACCTGCTTTTGAGAGCCTGGGATTTTGTGAAGTGTGTTTTGGATGAATGTAGACTTTGCAGAAACACAGTTATTTTGCTTGTCTGCAGCCCAGATGACAGTGTTTCATTGAAATGTTTGACAGCCTCAAGTAACTGTTTATCTCCCTGGTACGTGGTTCTGACAGCTCAAAAGTGACACTGATGTTCAGCGTGAGTCTTGCTGTTCCTCTCATCAGCTGTCCTGGTAGTCTGTAATGTTTTACAAACACTCCCTGTTTTTTTACATCCTCACAGAGGCTCTCTGTTCAAAGTCATGTTAAGTAACTGTGTGTTTCCTGACCCTTTTTCATCTCCTGGCAGGACACTATGGAAAAACGCATCAAGAACATGGGACTAGAGGTCTCACACGTTAGTAAAAATTGAAACTAATGTTCTTAATTTTGACCATGTTGCTTTACTGGAGCTCTTGTGAAACCTCATACCTACTTATTTGAAAAACTGAATGGACCACTAGCACCTGTTAAAGTGGCATGTGCGTAAATGCAACATAGGTCTTTTGACACAGAATCACAGAATCATTGAGGCTAGAAAAGACCTCTGATCTCATCAAGCTCAGCCTACAATGTTATGTCACCACATTGGCCAGATCATGGCACTAAAGGCCACATCCAGTCTGTTCCTAAACACCTTCAGGGATGGGACTCCACCAGTGCCCTGGGCAGTCCATTCCACTGTCTGATCACCCTTTATGTGAGGAAAGGCTTCCTAACATCCAACCTAACCCTCCCCTGGCACATCTTCAGGCCCTGCCCTCTCATCCTGTCACTAGTTGCCTGGGAGAAGAGCCTGACCCTCATCTCTCTACAACCTCCCTTCAGAGAGTTGTAGAGAGGAAGGTCCACCCTGAGTCTCCTCCAGGCTAAACACCCACAGCTCCTCAGCCTGCGCTCATCAGACTTTCCCTCCAGTCCCTTCCTCAGCCTTGTTGCTCCTCTGGATCTCCTCCAGCTCTTCTTGTTAGCTTTTACTCCATTTGCAGATTCTCATATAACAGAAAATCAGTGTCCTAACCTAGAACACTTTGGGGCTTGAAATTGTTTTAAACCTTTGTTAAGAATGTGTAATCATCTATGAAGAATCTTTTGACTGTTTCTTTTGCCTATGTAGTTACACAGTAGAATTCTAATTTGTGCTGTGTGAATAGGGTTGATCTTTTCTTCTCAGGCTGGTGACGTATGCATTGCACAAGCACTTCAAACATACACTAGCTGTATGGTTACTGGGGAGGCACTGAATGCTCATTGGGAAAGCAGTTAATAGTGTGTTTTCTCTAAAAGGCACAAATACCAGAAGGCAGATAGTTTGATGACAGACGGGAAAAAGTGCTTTTTTTGGTTATATTGTACTTCAAAAACCAAAGCAAACACCCTGTTTACAGTAAAATGCAGACTGATGTATTTTCAAGTCAGTTGGCCTTGTGATTAGTATTCTGATTTTTATGGTTTTAGAGCAGTGCTTTGCATTATACAGCCAGAGGCCAGCTGTAATACCCTCAGCACCTCCGTTTCCTTTTACAAAGCTAATTCCTTGAATTTTTGGCAAATTGACCATTTGTCAGTGTCACCTTGATCTGCAAAACAGATAGCAAGCAGCTCCTTCATCTACTTGTTCCTGTTCTTTGTTTAAGGAAATAAAAGAAATGGTAAGCTGAGATGTTTTCTGAGGGAATGCCTATTGCCCATATTGCAAACGTTGCTTTCTGTGTCTACAAGGTGGTATTAATGGTTTACCACCCAAGCAATTCATTAAGGCTGCAGGTGCTGTCACAGTAAGACTATCCTCTCAACTGACTGACGTTGGGTAGAGTGCAGAGTTTTTCATTAGAAAGCTGGATACCTACTTCAAATATGACTGTAGATTTAACTTACTCTGCTTGGTGTTACAGAACTCTTCTATGTCTGAATTATTCCACCTTTAAAAAGAAATAAGATTACTAAGAGTTGCTGCAGCTACTTAGGCTGAAAATTCACTCCTCTCCTGTTAGCATCTGAGATTGATTTTTCTGTTAACTAGCTGGATCTTTTGTTCGTGAGAATTGGCAACCTGCTGTGGCGTGGTATGTGTCCAGTAGTGAATGTGAACCTACATTGTAATGTCAGGGCAGAGCTGGAAGCGTAATTTATTATCAGACTGGGCAACTGTTGAGCTTTGTGGAGTTTGGGCAGCCTGCAGAAATGCTGGGATGTGTGACCTTGGATTTCCCTCTCCTGCAGAAGTGAAACTTGGGGCAGAGCCAGGTGGGGCCGGGGAGGGGAGGACTGGGCTGTGTCATGGGGTGGTACTACTCTAGGGGTCTGGCATGGTGTGACATGTGTATGGCCTCGCAGCTCTGTCTGGGCCTGGCAGCAGGTCTGTGTGGGCAGCTCTGGTCAAGCCCAAATGACACCAGGTGTTTTATCACTACATTATTTTAATGATGGCATTTTTCTTTTGTGGTGTGGGGAGTGAGGCAGCTGCGTTTTTAATTCTCTCTGAAGTGAGAGTATTGAAAGCATTGTGTTTTTCTGCTTCTCCTAATCCAGTGGGTTGACTGCAGCATTGGTTCAGTTCAGTGCAAGAATCTGAACTGAGTGTGATACACATTAATAGTTAAGGTTTCCCAGCTGCCAATCACAGCCACCTCAAAGCAGTTGTTGAAGGCTGCTTGCCTCTGAGCAGCAGCAGCATCTTGCTGGGCTGTGGTGACTTGTGCCCCGACAGAAGTAGATCCCCCTTTGCCCTCAGTGGCAGAAGTACCCCAGACAGTGCTGAGACCCGTTTCATCTGCTCAGGCTATGGGAGCAAGACCAAGCACCTTGTCAAAAGCAACCAGGTGTAAGCTGATGCTGCGTAAAAAGTTTTGAGGAACAGAATCCATTGCACTCAAAATGTTTAAGGGGCTCTGTTACCCTGGCTAATTGCAGTGAAACACCACCTACCGTCGCAGACGTTGTTCTGCTTTATCAGCTGTTTTTCAGGCCGGTAGCATTCTCGCAGTGATTCCTAGGTGGTCTCTGTATGTGTGTGGTGATGTCAGCAGCTTGGGGAATTAGCTGTGCTGAAGTTTACATCTGCTGACTCATCTGTTTAAAGAAGTGATTCTTAATTTTCGGTGGGTAATTTTTCTCCCTCTCGTACAACAGCTGAGGAGAAAGAAATGGTTATGCGGTTTAGCAGAGGCTACCACAGTACAGGGTTTCCATGCAGTCATTGAACTTTCTGCATATTTGAATGGCTGCAATATACAGAAAGCCTCAGTTTTATGGTGCTTGGATCTGTTCCAGCTTTTGCTGTGAAATTACAATTACAATTCAGCAGAAGCCCTTTTAGAATATTATTTTTAGTATCAAGAGTTCTGCTTGTGGTATCCTGCATCCTCACAAGAAGAGTCACAGAAGCAGTGCCTTGGCCCTAGTGAAAGCCTTGATATCGCTGTTTGGTTTCTTTCCCAGTGTTATTTCCATTGGTTAACGAAAGTAAAAACACCCTGTGCTTTTTTGCTCTTAAAACGTAGTTTTGCTCTTCTCTCCCTCCTCCCAACACCCCTTTGGGAACAAGAAGGAATGGTGTCTCTGTCAAAGAAACAGGTAGGGTTTGGTTGGTAAGTGGAACCGATTTAATTAAATCTCGTCTACAGTCTCATAAAGGATTCATTCAAGAAGGCAAAGGAGTAGGAATGTACTTCCTGATTATTTATTTATTTTTCATTCTCTTTCCTTTTTTCCTCCTGCAGTCAATGGGAGTAAAATGGTTTTCTAAACATAACATTTTTTCTCCTGCTAGTTTAAAAAATAGGCAACATTAAAATTAATTTTATATCTAACTTTGGTTAACTCATCTTTGCACTCAGGAAACTATTACAGAGACTTGATTGCGTGTTTATCCTTTGCTCTAGAGATGTGCCAGCATAACAGTGAAGACTGCAGATCTAACTGTAACACCACCTGAAACCTCACAAGCGTTGAGCAATACAAACTTAATACCACAGAAGCCTGTTTCCCATCCTAATTAACTCATATGATGCACTCTGCCAGTGCACTCTGGTTTTGCTGTCTTGGCAATTGCTGACGATACTGGCGTTACTCAGAAAACTTGGATTTGAAATGTTGAAGTGTTTTTCTTTTTTGGAGCTAGGGTCACTTGCGAGGCTCATCAGTTTTGATAATGGGTTTTTTTCAGGGAGGGGAACTATGTTTGGAAAAGAGGATTTTGAAGACATTCAGAGAGAAGTAAGTGCACCTGAGTGTACGCATGTGAGGTGGGCAGTTAAGGGACTGGCTTGAGATGTGGAAGACTTGGTTCAATTTCCTGGTCTGCATGGTACAAGGTAATGTAGGATGGAAAACTACTCTCTGACCTTTCAATTGGGTGGAGTAAAGACTCGGTCAGTGGTTTCTTACTGCCAGGAGATTTTTGTGACTGATGATTTGCTTTCTTGAGCTGGAAAGCAGGGATTTTTCATTTTCAGAATGATGATGTCACACAGGGATCAGCTGTAAATGTTAGGCAGAAACCTGCCCTTGCAACAGATGGGATGGCTTGTGTGAATCAATCAAAAGGAGCTAAACACAGGAGTAAGAGAGTTGTTTATGGTACTTATGCAGTGCAAAGAAACATATGTGAGACATGAGTAAATCTAGGCTGGTTTTCTCTCAGCAAATGAACCCTTACTCTTCAGTTGTGTTGTTTAGATACCAGAACTAGCTTCTCAGTGCACTACATCAAGGTGAGAGGATACCACCCTCAGTAAGTTTGAGGATTCCACCCTCAGTAAGTTAGCAGACGACACCAAGTTGGAAGGGAGTGTTGATGTGCTGGAGGGTAGTAAAGCTATTCAGAGGGACCTTTACAGAGTGCGATGGGCTGAGGATAATTGTATGGGTTTCAATACAGCCAAGTGTCAGGTCCTGCATTTTGGTCACAACAATCCTATGCAACACTACAGGCTTGGGGCAGTGTAGCTGGAAGGCAGTCTAGCAGAAAAGGATCTGAGTGTTCTAATTAACAGGTGGCTGAATATGACCCAGTAGTGTGCCCAGGTGGCCAAGGCAGCCAGTGGCATCCTGGCCTGTCTTAGAAAAGCTGTGTGCCCAGCAGGAGTATGGAGGTGATTGTCTCCCTGTACTCAGGACTGGTGAGGCTGCACCTTGAGTACTGTGTCCAGTACAAGGGAGAGATTGAGGTTCTGGAGCAGGTGCAGAGGAGGACAACGAAGTGCCTGAAGAGTAAATCTTAGGAGGAGAAACTAAGAGAGTTGGAGCTGTTTACTTTGAGGAAGAGTAGGCTTAGAGGAGACCTCATTGCTCTGTATAATTACCTGAAAGGACGTTGTAGAGATGTTGATGCTGGTCATTTCTCACAGGTAATTAGTGACAGAACCAGAGGGAATGATTTCAAGCTTCAATGGGGTAGGTTTTGCACATGAGGAAGAAGTTCTTCACAGAAAGAGTGGTCAGGCACTGGAATGGGCTGTCCAGGTTGGTGGTGGAGTTACCATGCCTGGATGAGTTTAAAAGATGCTTAGATGTGGTGTTTGGGTATATGGTTTAAGGGTGAACTTGTAGCATAGGGTTGATTGTTGGACTTGATGATCCCAAGTGTCCTTTCCAACCTGAATGATTCTGTGATACAGTCTTGGGTCTTAAAAGATTGTACCTTTAGCTGTATGCCTGTATATGCCCAAATGGGTGGAAAATGAATGCTGTTATCTTTACTGCCATGCTTGCTGGAAAAGATGACTTCTCACTTAGTTGTCTGCTGTTTCAGATGTTTATTGTTCCTTGAGAAAACAGAGCTGCACTGCCTTATTGATTGCTTTGAGTTCAATGGAAAATGGTGCCTTCTGACTTAAGGTAGCTTAAATTGAACAACTCTCTGGCAGTGTTGTGGCTCTGCTCCGTTGCTGTGCTGTACCTCATCCATTTGCAACACCCTGGCCTTGCTGAACATCTTTTAGTGGCAGTGTAATTGTTATTTATTTTTTTGTCTTCACATCTCTGTGTAGGAATGGATAGGTCAACAGATGTCAATGCACACGCTGAACATGGCTAAGTCCAGAGCACAGCAGAACAGCTTGTTCTCTTTTTAGAATTGAGCAAGGGCAATGATTTACTCAGTGCCTGCAGTTTATAATAGGCTGTTCTGTAGTCCACATAACTTCTTCAAAGAGGCAAAATTTGTTGTGCATAGGTAGACGTCCCATGTGGTCAGCTGAACGTTGACATTGTAAGAAGCCTGACTCCACTGTAATCAACTTCATGAAACTCTCTGGCAGTATCAGGGTGGGGGTTTTTTTCCCCTACAATTGTTGTAGATTATTCATTAATTGTTATTTTTAATCTTATTTTCCCCTTATCACTAATAAGTCAGTGCATATTCCCTGTGTGTGCAGATTCCCATATTGTGCAATACAGTACACTTCTGTCCTTGGGGAAATAGCCCTAACTGTGTAAGCTGCGACTTCAGAAATGCTGTAGAACAGCTGTACTAAACACAGCAAGGACTTTGTTTACTTACAGATTATTTATTCATGTATTCTTTTTCCAGCCCTCCCTTCCCCTCCTCAAATAATGCTGGCATACTTTATTTTTTTTACTTTTTTCTTTTTCCTGAAATACTTTGGTTGAGAATTCAGCTGTCCCTACACAACACCACATTCAGGGATTTCATGACTCATTAGTAGTTGGAATAGCTAATGGGGCAGCGTTGAGAGGCTTGGATGCAATAAAATGAATCACCATGACAAGCTCTACGTAAGACTCCTTTGGTAAGTGTTCTGATACAAGAGAATGCCAGATGAAACAATTCCTTCCTTCCTTTAGTCTGAGAAGTCACTGCCCTGAAGATGAATGGTCATTAATTCCATAGATGTGTTAAAAATAATTAAAAACTTGAAGATGAAGAATAGGTTCTTTTTTTTTCCTGTACTGCTTCTTGCATTATGCTGTGATATTGTGATATATAGAACCATGGAATCATAAAATGGGTAAGGTTGGAAGGGACCTTAGTGATCATCTAGTTCCAACTCCCCTGCACAGATAGGGACACCTTCACTAGATCAGGTTACTCAGGATCCCAGCCAACCTGGCCTTCAACATTTGCAGGGATGGGTCAGCCACAACTTCCTTGGGCAACCTGCTTCAGCATCTCACCACCCTCACAGGAAAGAATTTGTTCCTCATGTCCAACCTAAATCTCCCCTCTTCAAGTCTGTAACCCTTTCCCCTTGTCCTCTTGCTGTGTACCCATGTAAAAAGCCCTACTCCAGCTTTCTTGTAGGCTCCCTTCAGATATTGGAAGGCTGCTAGAAGGTCACCTGGGAGCCTCCTTTCTCCAGGCTGAACAACTCCAACATATAGGGAATGGGGATCACTGTGGTATTGTAGGTGAAATGGGGGGGACATTTTTAGATCACAGAATCACAGAATAAATATTGCAGAATAGAAAGCACCAAGGAATTACTAGTTAGGAAACCAGCTTAAATGAGCCTTTTAAAAACATTAAATTAAAAGTAAGTGTTTTGTTTTCTCCTCTTCTGATTTTTTTGTGTCTTTAAGAAACTTTATAGTCACGTTTTCAAGCTTTTTTTTTTTTTTCCCCCACAAGCATGAGAACTAGAGATATCTTTTAAAATAAACAGAACAAAAATCCTGAACTGAGACCCTTGGTTTCTCATGGAGTCCTTAGGGTTCCACCAGCTGGAGATTTAGCAAAAATATGAAGCTTGTAACAATAGTCACCCCACCCAAATGGGTTAACATCTGGACTTCTCTGGGATTACACATTTCAGTTAAATGCAAGATAATGTAATGGGAGCAAGGTCATAAGCTGAGTTCCCATTACACATGCTTATTCAGACAGAGAAAAATTCGGTTAAGAGAGTGCAAAGGAAGGAGGCAACGTTAGTATGTATGAATTTTGAAGAAGTTCTCTTCCTTTCATCTTTACATCTTTGCTTTTATATCAGTGTTGCGTCTCTGATTCACCACATTGCATTTGCCTTTTGCTACCTGTAGTAATAGAAAAGATTATATAGCCTCTAAAGGTAAAGAATCTTTTCTTTCTACATCTATTCTATCTTACGCAAGTCAAACTCAGCTTGTTCTTATGATCTTCAGGGAACTAAGGGAGTCGGGTGGGATGGGACACGATGCCAAAGGACCTGCAGAGCCACCATGGTTGGGATGCAGAAGAAACCTGGAGAATGTTGCAAACACCTTAGGCATGACACGGTTTTCAGTAAGAAATAGTCTTTAGGCCTATGTTATCTTAGGCTGCAGTTTAGTTATTGTAGACAAACAGAACAAACCTGTTCCCAAGCATAGAACAGCTTTTTTCCCCTCTTTTGATAGAGTGAATGATTACTGTGCAAACTCTCACTTCTCCAGACCTTACTGACTGAAGGTAGGATGACCTTCTGCCTCAGAGGCACAGATCAACACCTAACAGTAACCCATGATAGCTGATTTAAGCCAAAAGCTGATTTAAGCACTTAGGAAAGACAATCTTGTGCATAAAATTGCTTTGAATTATTGAGGCTGGAAAAGACCTCTAAGATCATCCAGACCAGCCTATGACCTAACATCACCAAATCAGCTAGACCATAGCACTAAGTGCCACATCCAATCTGTCCTTAAGTACCTCCAGGGATGGAGACTCTACCAGTGCCCTGGGCAGTCTATTCCAGTGTCTGATTACCCTTTCTGTGAGGAAGGGCTTCCTAACCTACAACCTAATCCTCTCAAGCCTGCCCTCTCATCCTGTTGCTAGTTGCCTGGGAGAAGAGCGTGACTACAACCTCCCTTCAGGTAGTTGTAGAGAGGGAGAAGGCAGCCCCTGAGTTTCCTCCAGGCTAAACTACCCCAGCTCCCTCATCCTCTCCTCATCAGACTTTCCCTCCAGTCCCTTCCTCAGCCTCGTTGTTGCTCTGGGCCTACTCCAGCCCCTCAACCTCTTTCTTGAAGGAAGTGGCCCGGAACTGCCCCTAGTACTCAAGGGGAGGCCTCTCTGTGACAAAAGTAATTTTCTATTATTTTGTTTGTTTTGGGTTTTTGTTGGTTTTTTGGTTGTTTTGTTTTTCTGGAAGTATTGCCTTAGCATGGGAAAAGGGAAAGATGTACTGTTCTGTACTTTAGAATTGCTCTGTGTTAGACCTCGTAAGAGGGGTATTTCTGCCTGCTCAGTGCTTTTGTAATTTTTAACTAAATGAACAAACAGAAGTCTATATGTTATCACCCACAAATAGGATATGACTCGACTTGCTGTGGATTTCCTACACAATGCAACATGTATCAGAGCTGTAGGTTAATCAAAGGGCAAGATGATTAGCACATCTTGTTAACCCTCTTTGATGGGCTTGCAACATAAAATACTTAATGCCAGAAAATAGCCTGTAGCGGTCCTCAGAAATCTCAACCAACTGTCGACTCGGTTAGCCCAATAACAGATGGTTGAGTTGGCAGTTGCAGCCAGGACATGCAGTAGTGGGCTGTGAGGTGCAGGTAGTTTATTAACACTTGTGTTCTTGAGGATTGTGTCGTGGAGTCCTTAATGAGTATGGTAAAACTGAATTGCTATTTACGTAGGGGAAGAGAGCAGAAAGGGGGCTGAGAGGTGAATACTGCATTGAAGCAGAATGTGCTTTTACTTAGTGGAGAAAGACAACGGCCAGCCTGTGATTAGAATCTGGCAGGGCTGTCCTAAAGGCTCCTTCCCCCACCTCCTTTGAGGCTGGCCCTGTTGCTCTGCCTGTCTTGCTGGCCCTTTCACTTCCCCTGTTTCGAAGTCCTGCCAGGAATAGCACATTTTATACGATGCCAAATGTATAAATTCCTCAGACCGCTTGGTCTGGGAGGAATGTACTAATGGTGTGGCTGACTGAGTTTTAATCTGGGATGTTTTTAATTTTCAGACCATGTTAATTTATTTAAATCTGCAAATTACAAGATTCATTTCAGTTCTCTAATTTATTGCTTCTTTTAATACTTCTTATTTGCTTTTAAAAAAACCCCTCACCACTTCTCTCTAGTCTGCAGTCACAGATCCTTTTTCTATCATTGATAACTGATAAAAGAGCTGTGTGATGCTGTAGCGGTGAATACCCTTGAGGTGGCAAGATCAGTGCATATTTTCTGGTTGATTTGTGTGCCACACATGATTTTTATTTCATTTTTTATTAAATGTCCACGTGGGGCTTCTCTCTAGATTGTTAGCACCTATTTAGCAGTGGTCCGTTCTGTGGCATCTGATTTGGGTTTCTTACTGTTTTATGGCCATTCTTGCTGGAAAAAGAAGGCAGTCTCCAAGCTGAGGAAGTGATGGAGCACCCTGCGGGTTTTTTTTTTTTTGTTTATCACAGAAACAGAGAATTGTTTAGTTTGGAAAAGACCTTCAAGATAATTGAGTCCAACCATTAACCCAGCTCTCTCAAGGCCATCCCTAAACCTTGTCCCTATACTTTAGATCTCCATGACTTTGAAATACATCACGGATGGCGATTCAACCCTCTCCCAGTTCCAATGCCTGATGACACTTTCCATGAAGAAGTTTTTCCTCATGACTGAATCACAGAATTATTGAGGCTGGAAAAGACCTCTAAGATCATCAAGCCCAGCCTTTGACCTAGCATCAACACAAACCAGGGAACTAAGTGCCACATCCAGCCTGCCCTTAAACACCTCCTGGGATGGTGATTCTACCATTTTCCTGGGCACTCCTTTCCAATGTCTAATCACTCTTTCCATGAGGAAGGGCTTTATAGCATCCAACCTATCCCTTCCTTGGTGCAGCTTCAGGCCCTACTCTCTCATTGTGTCACTAGTTGCCTGGGAAATGAGTTCGACCCCACCTGTCTACAACCTCCCTTCAGGTAGGTGTAGAGAGGGAGAAGGTTCTTCCCTCAGTCTTCTCTAGCCTAAACAACCCTCAGTCTCTCATCAATAAACTTTCCCTATAGTCCCTTCCCCAGCCTTGTTGCTCTCCTCTGGACCCTGTAATTAACATAAGGTCTAGTTTTGGAAATGTCCTTTACTCTGGTCCAATATTTTTATTTTGCGCTAATGCCACAGACATCACCTCTTATCACTGCAGTGTCTACTCCTATCTTGAAGCAATTGACTTTATTGACTGCAGCTGGTGTCTTAAGTTCTAGCTGCTTGCACAGGCTCAAACAGAATGAGAGATAATAAATGTCTGAGCTCCCAGTAAAGGATTTCCACTTTTATGGTAAAAGTTTTTGACCATACTGAAGTTCCGCGTTCTCCTTTCATGTAGTTTTTGCCCATGTTAACTCCTTTCACACAAGCATATTTGCTTTTAAATTATGGTTTCTTCCCAGCAGCTGTCTTCCTGACTGCTGTACAGGAAAGTATGACTGAGACAAAACTTCCACTGTGATCCCATTAGCAGGTCAATGATGCAACTGCACCGGTTGAGAACAAATAGTCCATCAGACAGTGCATTTATTAAAGCACTGCAAACCTGGACCTACAGATTGCATGAGGCTGTGCGCTCCCAAGGGCAGGATGAACAGTCCTGCTGCTACAGGAGGTCCAGTGGCACCTTCAGGAGCTTGGACTTGCATTCTGAAAGAGGGGCTGGCTGTAGGAACATGTAGAAATACAGACACCAGTAAATTTATTGTCTGCTTCCAGAGGTAGTGCAAGCACAGCAAGTCAATACCTGGAACTAGAAGAGGTTTCTAGAGCTGCTGTAAGTCAAGGAGCTTTGAAGACGAGGGATGAATAAATCTTTGGTTCCTGCATGTCAGTTGGATCTTTGTGCTCCCTTATTTTTATCGCACATGTAGTTGAGGGGATCTTTTTTTAAAATTTTCCTTCTTTTTCAATAGGCCCTTTTCCAGCTCTTGATATAGTCTCCACTCTGTTTAAATTCTGTCTTAGAAACGAGAAGATCCTTTGCTGTTTTTAGCCTTCACAGACTACTGCCTAGTTGTTGATGTAGAGGCTGCCTGCTGGGTGCCAGTACAGGCTTCATATTGGCTGGTGAAGAGAGACAAGCTCTGCTTTGTTTTGTGCTTTTTCAAACCTTACCACCAATATGGTGGGCAGATGGAAGAAACTTGAGCCCTGTGCAAATGAAACCACGGTGCTTGCTGTGAGAAGGGTTGAGGGATGGAGAGCCTATGGCCTGTGAAGAGGAATGGTTCACTGAAGGGCAGTGAAAGCCTGGAGTGTGCTGCTAAGGATAGGGGTGGGCTACAATTTTTAACATTTTCTGAAAGCAACGAATTGTGACAGAAACTTTGACCCAAATCATCGCAGATCTGTTGAATGCAATTAAAATCAGAGCCACAACCATGCTTCCAGTTATGTTGGTGGAGAATCAAATCTGTATTACTTTTCTCTCTAATCGCCTATCCTGTCCTTGTAATGATGCTCTTGTTGAGGCTGCTGTAATAGGTGAGCAAAACAATGTTGCCGGTGCTTTTGTCCTGCAGAAATTGCCTGTTTACAATACACAGAAGACTTAGTACAGCACATTGTGACCTTGCACATTAGGTAATTATGTAAATGCCTCTGTGGTGCCTCGTTAAATGCAGCCAGTCGAGGGAGGTTATTGTCCCCCCTCTACTCTGCACTTGTGAGACCCCACCTGGAGTACTGTGTCCAGTTCTGGAGTCATCAACATAAGAAGAACACAGAGCTCCTGTAATGCTCAGACGAGAGCAACTGAAATGATCAGAGGGCTGGAGCACCTCTCCTTTGAGGACACGCTGAACAAGTTGGAGTTGTTCAGCCTGGAGAAGAGGAGGCTCCCAGGTGACCTTCTAGCAACCTTCCAATAGCTGAAGGGAGCCTAAAACAAAGTTGGGGTAGGGCTTTTTACATGGGTGGGTAGCAAGAAGACAAGGGGAAAGGGTTCCAGACTTGAAGAGGGGAGACTGAGATTAGAGATGAGGAACAAATTCTTTCCTGTGAGGTTAGTAAGACGCTGGAACAGGTTTCCCAAGGAAGCTGTGGCTGCTCCATTCCTGGAAGTGTTGAAGGCCAAGTTGGCTGGGGCCCTGGGTAACCTGATCTAGTGAAGGTGTCCCTGCCTATGCAGGGGGGGTTGGAACTAGATGATCTTTAGGGTCCCTTCCAACCCTGCCCATTCTATGATTCTATGATTTCTGTGTTGTTTGATTTCTGGTTTTGGATGGACAAATGCATTCTAGTGATCATGAGATGCCTATTCGAAGGGAGAAACACACTATTGGCAGTAGGGCAGAACAGCCAGTATTTTGGGAAAACCTTTTTCCTTGTAAGCTCATCTTATTTATGATTTTTCCAGTGCCAAGTTGTACATTTTGGGTGTGTGGCAGAGACTTTCATGTAATTTATCTCACTGGAAAGTCTAAGACGACTTATCCACTTACATTGTTTTGAGACATAAACATCAGAACAGTGGTGCTGAGGAGAATGATGCAATTTACAGCTCCCTATTTTTTTCCTTTTTTTTTGTCAGAGACTTCAAGCCAACCCCTTGCCTCTGAAGCTGGGAGCATATGTGTTTCAAGAGTTGGCTCAAGTAAAGCTAAGACTAAATTTCTTGAGTTCTTGCTATACCACCTCCAAAAAACAGTATCAGTCAACTGATAATACAGCATTAAATCAATGCTAGTCCTTAAAGTTTGCATGCTATAGAAGAAAGCCAGTGATATTTTGTGCAGCAGAGTTGCCTGATGGTGACCCACCTAGGGACAGCCTATTGCCCTTCTAAAGTGACAACTGGGACCAGAGGGATTTTTATGCCAGGACCTTAAGCTTACTGTGACTTAGGCACAGTGTGCTAGCTGCCCTAGGGCAAATTCCTTGTCATCCAGATGCTAAATAATTGGCTTGAAGCTGTTCTGATCTGTGCTCTGCAAAAAATTGTTTCGACTGTGTAAGTTTATTTCTGTATCTTCCTTTCTGTTGAGGCAGCTAGATGCAATAGATGAAACTGGAACAAGGCCACAGGGTTAACAAAACTGAAGTCAGTTGCTTTTCTGTACCATCTTTGTGATTTGGTTTTGGTTTTTTCCTCCTCAACTAAGTTCAGTCAAGTGGAGAAGGTTACGATGAGACTTAATCACTGTCTATAAATACAGGAAGACTGGGTGTCAAGAAGAAAGAGACAATCTTTTCACTTGCAGCCTGTGATAGGACAAGGGGCAATGGGTGTAAGTTGGAGCACAGGAAGTTCCACCTCAACATGGGGAAAAATTTCTTTACTGTAAGGGTGACAGAGGACTGAAATGGGCTTCCCAGAAAGGTTGTGGAGTCTTTCTCTGGAGACTTTACAGACCGATCTAGATGCATTCCTGTGGGAACTGCCCCAGGTTCTATGTTCCTGCTCAAGCAGAGAAGTTGGACTCGACCCCTGGAGGTCTCTTCTAACTCCTAATGATCTGTGTATCTGTGAATCAAAGAGTAAAACGTGCTGTTTTAATTTATTACCTTCTTGAAGACAAACATGGAAAAGTCCTATCTCACTCTCCTCATGCTCACCAAAAAAACCCCAACAAAAAACCGAAACGAGAAAACAAAGAAAAGGTCAATGTAGTAGGATTGTTTTGCTTTTTCCATTGTGTGTGCTCCTCTGTATGGAACTTCGTGCTGTATTACAGCAATTTACACTGTGACAGAAAGGGTTCAGAAGCCCTGTTTTGAGTGAATGTTTAACTTTTGATAAATGCTTTATTGTTCTAGCCAAACAGCAGTACAAACATGTCACCATTTGGTGCCTTTCCAGCATGCACGCCTTGTTCTTTTGTTATGCTTTTTGTTAAACTTGAATGAAATCAAGGTACATTAGGTACTCATCTGAAAGACAGACATGGAATTCAGCCAGCACTCTTCATAGTCAAGTTCATCCATGGTGTAAAATATTCACTGCCCATGGAGGCATGAACTTGTTCTGTTGCATATCTCTTCTTGGTAATTGTGTTTGAGAATGGGCCTGCTTTTCTTTACGTGGTTTTGTTGGTTCTGAACCATCTCTCTTGTCCCTAAGTCTGTGATGAGTAGAGATCCTGTCACATTGTTGTATCTTCTATTCAGATAAGACCAGAAGGTGGGGAGTCTAGGTGACACTACTCACTGAAATACCACTTTGGTAGTCAGAGGCCGACAGGGGTTGCATAGGCCTGTGGGTGTCCCTGGAGATGTGTGAGGAAGACCTCTATTCCACAGATCAGCAGAACTGAGTGGTGTTTAGAAGGTAGACAAGGGAAAGTAAGGATACTTCAGAGACCATAAAATAAAGCTACTCTTTCAGGAAAAGAGAGAATACTTGGTCTAGCTAATGGTTGCCTCCAAAAATTATTTAAATACCTTCCAGGTCAAAACCAAAAGACAGGCTATATGCACGTTTATGAAAGGGCGAAAATTAACCACCAGCCCTCTTGACTTTTGGGACATTCCACCGTAGGTGGAAAACATTGTCACCCTCCATGTCTGTCAAATTTCCGTGACAAACTTGATTAGAATAGGTCTGCAACTGTGAGCCCAAAGTTACATTCCAGACCTGGCAGCAAATAGTGTGACAATAGCTCTGATGCAGTTATTTCATCATCTCTCCCTTTCTGCTGTCAGGCTGTTGCTTCCTATTTTCTGAAAGGAGAACCAAGACTGAAGTACGTTCATGAGCAGAAGTCACAGTAAAGAGCATGAGTAGAGCAAAGAGTACGATTGTGAGGCACAAACATGAGTGCCCATCAAAATGAGCTGATCTATGGTTTAAGCCAAAACTATTTGATTAGTTTCAGCAATGCCCTTGAGCATGGCAAAAAATGGTATTTCTGGCTGTCCATTGAGGATATCTAATTGAGGAATTTAAGGAGTGCACAGTCCTTCACCTGGGAAGGAGTAATGAGAAGCATCAATACAGGTTGGAGGACAATCTACTGGAGACCACTTCTGTGGAGACGGACCTTGGAGTTCTTGTGGACAACAAGTTACCTATAGAGTAGTAATGTGCTCTTGTGGCCAAGAAGGCCAATGGAATCCTGGGATGTATCAAGAAGAGTGTGTTCAGAAGATCAAGAGATGTTCTTTTCCCTCTCTACTCTGCCCTAGTGAGACCCCATCTGGAATATTGTGTCCAGTTCTTGATTCTCCGGTTCAAGAGGGATAGCGATCTGATTGAGAGAGTTCAGCAGAGGGCCATGAGGATGATTAGGAGATTGGAGCACCTACCGTATGAGGAGAGATTGAGAGACCTGGGACTTTTTAGTCTGGAGAGGAGAAGGTTACAAGGGGATTTAATCAGTATCTATAAATACATGAGGGCTGGGCGTCAAGAAGACAGAGACAATCTCTTTTCACTTGCACCCTGTGACAGGACAAGGGGCACTGGGTGTCAGTTGGAGCACAGGAAGTTCCACCTCAATATGAGGAAGAGCTTCTTTCCTGTAAGCACTACAGAGCGCTGGAATGGGCTGCCCAGGTAGGTTGTGGAGTCTCCTTCTCTGGAGGCTTTCCAGACCCGTCTAGATGCATTCCTATGTGACCTGCCCCAGGTTCTATGGTCCTGCTCGAGCAGGGGAGTTGGACTTTGTGGCCCCTGGAGGTCCCTTCCAACCCCTAATGACTTGTGTATCTCTGTGTACACTAATGGCAGAAATGATCTCTTCCTGAAAGATGACTGGGATGGCTGAAAAAAAGACAGTAGAGGTGAGAACCTGCAGCATATTAATTCAGTACAAATAAGGAAAGTACAGAAAATAATTATGGAAATTCCAGCAAAGCTATCTATTATTGAGTTATTTTTATGTACTGGGCATTTCTTCTTTTACCCAATAAAACAGTGTTTCAAGGGTGGTTTAAACAATTATTTATTTATTTTTAAAAGGTATTAAATATGGTTTTTGTAAAATGTGAATTTCAATAGCACCAAAGCTCTTTTTAAACAAAACTGCCAAGTTGTCTAGAAAAGAAGTCAGTTTTGCTCTGCATGTTGAAGCTAGCAAAACCTTTTACACCTTTCATTTTCCTGGGAATTTGGTGATGAATAATCCACATTGGGAATCCAAGCCTTACACTTTGGCAGCTCTGTAAATATAACTGGAACAGGGTGCTCTTTTAAGTTAGGACGGTTTTATTTTAGGCTTTTTTTCCTCATGAAAGCAGGACTGTGTAAGCGTTGGTAACACACATATGATTAGAGTCTAATGAAAAGTGTCTCATGCTCCTTGCTGTTCTTGAGTCAGCTGGTGGAGGTTGGATGGGTTAGTAGATTTATCCAGCTGTTGCATCACCAGTACGTGGCTAGTGCAGGTGGAACTTAGTCTTGGACACAGGCTGAATGTGTTTTCATTCAAAATCCAAATTTGCCTAGTGATTTGCTGAGGGCTTGAGGTACTGCAAGCTTCCTTTCTAGTGTAATAAATCAATATGTTGGTTTTGATTCTAATGGATCATCTTCCCTTTCTCAGTGTGCTGGGTGCTTTCTACACAGAATTTTTGCTTCTGTGTGCTTTTTAGGATTGATCAAATGAGCACCTGGTATTGCTTAAAGAAATCCCACCACCCCCTCATACCGTATCCTCACTTCTTTTTCTCAAATATTAATGTGCATTACCCATTTCAGAATTGCCTTTTTCTTTACAAGCAAATGATCATCCTCATTAGATGTTGATGCCTCTAGAAATAGAATTGTCTTGGTAACACATAATGTAATAACGAAACTACATCTTAAAATGCTCTTTGGGAACATCCGATAACTTGGACACTGTGTAAACAGATCAAAATCATCAAGAAAACCTCAAAACCCAGAGGGGAGATATAGATTTGAAAGACAATGTTTCATTAGGAAAAAAGTATTACATGCTGAAGCTTAAGGTTGAGAAGCTTGCGTGTTTAATTTCTAGTCTAAATGAGCACTGGTTTGGCCAATTGTTTTCCTGGCTGGGCCAGTGAAAGCTTTCACTGTTTGGGAATTCCCACAAGACAAGCTCTTCCACGTCTTGTCCATGTAATGGAAACCAGTCTTGGTTTTGGTGTGGGAGTGCACCTATGGATGTGTGTAAGGGTATGGATGTGTGAAAGAGGATTGTGTCTCAAATCTGAGGAAAGATGTCCCCAGGAACTTGAAATGTATTACCAAACCTGCTGGTCTTCCCCTCAGTGCAAGGGCCAGGTGTGTGATCTTGTATTTATTAACATAAAAGTACTACGTACACCTAATCAAAGTCAAGGCAGTCTACCATTCCCATTACAGCAGCTCACCATAGTAAACAGAATAAATTACCTGTGTCCATTTATCCTCTCTGAGGACAGGGGTGGAGAACAGGAACAAGCAGTGATAGTTTTGCTGCCTTAGCAGACATGTGAGAAGCATTTGGGTGATGAACATGCTGTAGGAGCCTCGGTTCCTTAAACTCACCTTTCTTCTATTTTAAATTATTGCTATTGGGAATTTTATACCACATTTCCCTGTCTGTGGAAGTTCTCTGCTGTTGTAGTGTATGGCCCAGTAAGCATGTTTGTGGCCAAGCAAGACTGGGCCTTTAATAGTTTTTCTAGCTGGAAGAGCAACAGTGAAAGGGAGCTGCAGCTCCGTGTATGTGGTTTCTGCAATTAAGGGCTGCAGCTGTTCTACTTTTTAGTCTCTGTGACGCAAATCAAAGCAAAGCAATGGTATTGCCTGAGGGAAGAGAGCTTGCTTCCCTGTGCTGGTAACTAAGCAGTGATGACAAGAAACTGGGGCAAAGGAAAGTTCTAAAGCAGGATCTGAGTATTATAAATGACTGAAGAAACACAGGTGGCTCTTCTTCAATGCAAAAGGGAAATAAAGCTGTGTGAATGTCCGAAGAAATAATCTACTCAAAGAAAAATCTATAGGGCTGTAAATTTTCTGTTGTTGAAAGGAATTCTGACATATACAGTTGTTGGAGTCTGTACACTATCACATATGTTAGTCAGGTCCATTTTAAACATTGTTAATATTTATCTAATGATTTCAACATTAAGAACCTCAGTTCTCTTGCTTTCTCATGTGAACCCTTTTTTCACATGCATTTTTATATCAGCTTGATCAACAAGATCCTATTTGGGAATCTTGTGCTCTTCTGTCAAGCATAGGGCTCAAAATGTCCTCTGAAAGAGGAATTCCTAAGGAAACAGAGGCACTTGAGATCATAAGTGGCATTACTTGTCTGATGTTAGGCAGCAAGCAGAGGGGAGGTTTCAGAGGTCCTAATGTTTTGAATCACAACCTATTTATTGCTTTTTTCTGCTGAGTTCTAAATGTATTGGTGTGGGCAGCTCAAGTTTCTGGATTTGCTTGTGTTGTCTAAGCTGAGCTTCATAGGTGTTTTATTAAAGAGAAATTTTGCAGGTTTGATATCACAGTATCACAGTAATGATAAGGTTGGAAAAGACTAAAATGAAGATAGTCATGTAGGCATTGAAGGTGCCAAAACAGTGAATGCAAACTTCTGCCAGGTGGCAAGTGAAGTCCTGTCTGCTGGCTGTTGCTTTCTGTGTGCCCCAGCCCTGGCAGCAGGCAGCTTTATGTGAAGGCAGGGGTTGCAGGACTAAGGCACCCAAAGCTCTGCTCAGGGCCTCCTCCACTTTCATGTCTCACACAAACTCTATCCATTACTACTTCATTATTAGCCTCCACTGCTTCTCAGTTTTTCTCCCTCAGCCTGAGCAAGTGGGGACAGAAATTTTTTCTGTCCCCGGCCATTGTAACTCTGTGGAATGACACCACACTTCCCTACCACATTTGTTCCCTCTTTGTTTCTTTTGTTTCTGATTTCCTATGTTTTCAGTCCTGTTGCTCTTCTATTTTCTCTTACAATGCCAGTATCAGTCCTCCTTTTGCCTCACAGTGATTCTCCTGTCTTTTTTTCCTGTCCTTCTCTTTAAGCATATTCTCCCATATAAAGAAAAGAGTTCAGTTCTTTCCATTACTGACTGTGTGTTAACTGCTCAGGATTGAGAGCTTAAAGCACCCCAGCTCTCTGTGCTTGTGACCCTGCAATCTCACATTTGGCAAATAGCCGTGATGCTCAGATTGGATTTTTATTGAATAACTTGAGAATCACTTTCAGACACCAAAGATTGAAGAGGTAAGACGACACCCCATCTGGATGTGTTCCTATGTGACTTGCCCTAGATTCTGTGGTCCTGCTTGAACAGGGAGGTTGGACTCAATGACCTCTGGAGATCTCTTGCAATCCCTAATGATCAGTGTGTCTGTGTGCCTGCTTCACACATTCAGCTCCTCAAAAAGTAATCCAGGCAAGAAGAGAGAAAAGTCCTGTTTATAGTGGTTGAAAAATGTTAGTATTTCTTTTCAATCCATTTGTAGGCTAGGTGGAGCGGAGAAGAGGTAGCAGCGAAGTACTGGCAATAGCCAAATCAGTCAGCAAAGATATTGTAGTTAACTGTTTTAGCTAAGCTTAATATGTGATGACAGAGCACAATGTACATCTTGCATACTAAACATAACGCTGCCTCTGTTGTGTGGATCTTTTCATCACCAAAGGTTGTGGTTGTGCAGGCCACTGCTAATTGTAATGGGGATTTGGGACAGTCTTTTTGCACCTGGCAGAAGAAGCAATTGCTGTTAGTCCTGGCTATGATATCATGTATTTGGAAATCCAAGCAGTTGCATTACCCTGCACAAATGATTACTCATGTGTTTGTGTCTTGGGTATTAGTGTAGTATTTTTCCAAATCCAAGCCTTTAAATAATCAGGATGTCTTCAGGTACAGTCTAATAGAAGTGGGGAGGATCTGAATGCTAGAATTCCCCACTTTCTAAATCAAATTCTGTTTGTGTATGTTTTCAAAAGAACTTTGTGGTATTTTTCCTCTGTTTTGATGTGAACTGCAGTTAAGCTTGTTTTTTTCCATTACTTTCAATGTTTGGTATTTAACTTTCAGATTTGTTTGTTTGTTTGCTTTTTCCTTTTGGATAAACTCATGGGCAAGAACTCAGGGTCCTACTCCATTCTTTCTGCCTAATGTAACATGTTAAAATACTGTCATACAAGTCACCAGCATTTATTTTTCTTGCTGTTTGACCACTTAAAACATGAATTTTGACTGTTCAGCCATGTTGACATGGTTAGGTGGACTGCTTGTAGAATAATTTGTGACTTCTTACTTGTCTGTGTGGAAACAGGCAGGAATCCTAACTACTTGAGTTTTTCTAATTACCAAGGTATTACATCTTGCATAAACACTGAGCATGGGAAGGAAGATTTTGTCACTGAAATCTTTTAAGTAATTTTGCAGCTGGACATAGACCATGCTCTCGTGTCAACCACACTTCTTGTATTTGTACTGGAAAGAAAATTGGTCTGGTAAAGGTATGGAGTAAGAGAAATAAGAAAGACAATATCTGTAGTTTTATGACCCATGCCTAGCTCTCAAGGTTTTTATGTTTAACTGTGGCGCCCAAAACATTAATCTCTGACTTCAGTGTCTCTAATAAGCTCAAAACAAGCAAAGCAGTAGCTCTCTTAAGCTCAAAATAAGACACATAGTCAAAATAGACAATGGTGTAAAGCAATGTGATTCACTGTAGTATTTTTTTCCCTCTTAAATGTGTTGATTTGAAATTCATTCATAGAGCTACACAGCTTGTTTGCAGTTCCTCATAGCTATCAAATGAGCTCTGCACAGGAGCAGACAGTAATTAGACAGTAGATTATTTACTAGTTCCTCTGCTTGTATTTACATCTACTTTCATTTGCAGTATTAGAAGAAATTTGAGGGAACTCTCAAAACACAAAAGCAAAATGGGGTGCAAATTTCATTTGGCTCTGGTTTTTCATTTCCTCCAATAAAGTTCTTTTAATCTTTGCCCCCAGCTGTACGTCCATGGGTGGGATGAGAGAGGTGGACATCCAGAATTTCTAACGGTGATTTCCACCTGAAGAAAAAGAACTTGGTGTGCATCAAAGCATGGAAAAAGCTTTGGAGCACAGTGACAGTTTTATTGACTGTCCCTTTCATAGTGAAATGAGAGCCCCTTCTGAATTGACAGTTAACAGAAGGGAGTGAATACATACGGCTTTTGTAATACAGTGATAAACTGGTGGACAGTTGGACCATGATGGTTGCAGGAGTTACATGTTCGTCATCAGTGTCCCCAGGCCATTTATGTTCTGTGTCAGTGGGGTGCATCTGAATACCATATGTCACAAAGAGTAATGTCCTCTCTCTTCCTTCTAATGGGCACAGCAGACACTCTGTGCTTAGAAATATCCAAGCCTGCCGCAGAGATAAACAGTAACAGGGACAGCTAATTGTGTGTGTTGTTAAACACCAGAGCTGCTTACTTGAAAGGTGGACCCAGGCAATTAATGAGAACCATTAGGGGAGTGAATAGCAAAAAAAAAAAACAACACAAACCACAAAACTTGTTTTTAATCCCCTGACACAGAGATTGGTGCTAGCAAGGTAGATGGGCTCTTGTCCAGACTGATCACTGCTTTGCTGTAAGGAGAGACGTACAGGTTAGGGACAGGCCTGGGGTGTCATAATTTTTAATAGTACTAGATCACACAGAATAACAGAATTGTTGAGGTTGGAAAAGCCCTCTGAGCTCATCAAGCCCAGCCTAGGACCTAACATCACCATATCAGCCAGACCAGGGCACTCCACCACCTCCCTGGGCAGTCTGTGCCAGTGTCTGATCACCCTTTCCGTGAGGAAGGGCTTCCTAACATCCAACCTAACCCTCCCCTGGTGCAGCTTCAGGC
>JAOXOE010000001.1:42058893-42074711 GCA_028565055.1 Phoeniculus purpureus
CAGAGGTTTCTCTCTAGGGTTGGGGGGGTGGGGGGGTGGTGCCAATTTTTTCTCTTTTTCTTGCTTCCTTATGTGCTGGAGATGCTGAGATGGCCCTTTGCTTTCTATTCCAAGAGTCTGGGATGTCACAACATTTTTCATTCAGTTTTTGAGGAAGAGCTGTCTGGCGGTCATGGAAAAGTTTCAGTAGCTCATTCCAAAAATGACTAATTTATTTAATGTTTTCACACGTCAGTGTTTCACGTAAAAACAGTAGATGCATTGCTTTGTGGTAGTGATGGTGAGGAGATTTAAGGAAAGTAAGGTATGCGAGTACGTGTTGCTTCCTCTTCTACAACTTGCTTTTTTTAGAAGAAAAATGAAAAGCAAATTGCTTCACACAGTGCTGCCTTGTCCAGTAATCCCAGAGTAACTGGAAGAGTATATTGTTTTTAATAAAATATTTTATAAGAGTGCCAAGTCGTTCCTGAAAGCTTGTCAGAAGTCATCTTTTCACATGTCTGTTGCTCTTCTATTGCCCTTCTGAGCTCATGAGGATAATAACTCTTTCATTTATCTATTTATTGTTTTACTTTTTTATTTCTGTGAGTGGTATCTAGTGTACTGTAAGCACCAGCTCCAGAACACAGGAAAAAGTGACACACAAACCTGGAGGCCAACATGCTCAAGGAATGGAAAAACGTCCCTAAATTTCCTTTCCATCAGCAAGCATTTATGGCTGTTAGGTTGCTGACCTGTACCAACAGAAATCCCACTGTACACTCTTAAGGGTACAAGCACAGCTCTCAGTGTCCAATAAATATTTAGATTAAATCAGCAAAACCGGCCCTTGTTCACCATCAAGCAAAATACAAAATCCTGAATCCAATCTGAACTGTTTTGCTGAAGAAAAGACAAAAGTCACGCAATGTTTGCGCATGGATTGCCACAATGGAAAATGTGTTAACATGTCTTTGCTACGAAGAAAGTTTGCAATAGGAAAGTGCTCTACAAGGGAAGCTTTTTAGCTTTACTTTTTTTCCCTCTGGGTTTTGTCCTTGAAATTCCAAATAATCAGAAATTTAAGACAAATAAGATTGTAATTCAAAAAAATCCTCTAAGAAATGCACTGTCTGAAAACTGAAACCCAACCAAATGTAAATGCTCTGCCTCTCGCACTCTCCTTCATAAAAAGTCCTCTGGATGAATAAAAGAAGAAAATTATTTCAAGCTAAAAGCTAGACAACAATCCTTTTGCTTCCTATTTTGGTTAGCAGCTTGGACTCTTATTCCACAACTAACCTGAACAAATATTACGCCTGACATCATTTCATGAGACCAAATTCCAAAACAAGCAAAGAAACAATAGATAACAATTATTTTTTCCTCATAGGTCATTAATTACCCTTCTAACAACAATAGATAATAATTTGCGAGTGTTTTTCTGATCAACAGAGGTACAATTTGTATAGACTTCTAGGTTAGGAAGGAAGAAACCCCATCCGCAGTAGTTTTGAACTAGCTTCAGCCCCACTGTGCAGTGTACACCGTGCAGTAATATCCTTACCAAAACAAGGCATTGTTTATACAGCCCCATGCTGCATAGGAACACTGTAAGTACTGGAATTTTACATCATATCGAAGTGTCACACTTTATGGAGAGTATTACATACTTCTGCTACCAGGAATGAAGTTTTGTGGTTAGCAAAAATATTCATCTATAGACCTATTGCTGGTGTGAAGCAATACTGAGTTTTAGAATATTTGTTCAAGTTCGTACCCCTGCATATCTCTTGCTGTGTTTTGCTTAGCAGGAATCATGGCAGTAGCACTTCCAAGTGCATTGACCCTTTCCAGTTCCTAGTGATGATCCCTCCCAACACAGACACAGCAAGTGCCTGGTGATTTCATGCTTCCTTTGTAAGGGAAATAAAAGGCCCCATTACAAACCCCTAAGAGCTTTCAAAATGTGATTGAACTCTAGCTGTGCTGGATGGCTTCCCTGGTAGCTCCAAGGCACAGGTCATGCTGTCTTTCTGAGCGAGGGCAGAAAGGAGTTTGAATTCCTGTAGAGGAGGAGTGCAGCTGTCAGCACACACCACAGCTTCTGCAGCGATCCAGCCTGCAAGTGGGTATGCCGAAGTGTTTCCTGCAGGTGATGCCTGTGCACAAGGATTTGTGTCACTTAGCATTTTTTGAGAGCTCTTCTGGGGAGTTCCAGTCTTGTTAAATGCAACAGGGGCAAACAAATCGGGGAGAGGGGGAAGGTTTACTAACCAAACCTGGTTATGGCTGGTGAAGAACAAGTTCAGGACTTTGGTAGCTCTCTTTGGATCTGCAGATCTCTTGTCATTTTTGAGCATTAACCATCTGTGGCTAAGCAACTCCTCAGGAAAGCCTCTGCTCTTTGCTTTTCTGTCATATGGCCCCTTAGAAATTTAACTAGAAACCAAAGTTTTATGGCCTTGGTAGAATACATGGATGTCTCCACGGAACTATACCTAAGCAACTAGAAGGCTGAGGGGAAGGACTGGATTTACAGCTTTGGGGATTCTTTGGAGCACCATAGGATGCCTCTACTGAAAAAGATGTCAGCAACAAGTCTCTGTAACAACAATGTATTTAGAGACCTACTTCCCTGGATCTGTGCAAGCAGTCATGCATCCTCTTCACTCACAATTTGCACTCTCCTGGCACAAGCTGACTTAGGAGGCGTTGAGTTAAGCTGGTGTGTTACTCTGTAGGCCAGAGCACTTGCCAAGTGGTGCCCATGATTTCATTGCAGTGCCGCCTTACTTTGGCACAAGGCTGGCTTGCTTATGGCATGTGCAGACAGCCAGTGCAACAAAAATGTGTCACACTGACAGAAATGATCAGGCCATGGACACAGATAATTAGGGTTTGGAAGGAACCACCAGGGGTCATAGAGTCCAACACCCCTGCTCGAGAAGGACCATAGAACCTAGGGCATGTCACGCAGGAACGCATCCAGATGGATCTTGAAAGTCTTCAGAGAAGACGACTCCACAATCTCCCTGGGTAGCCCATACCAGTGCTCTGTGACCCTTACAGTAGGGAAGTTCTTTTGTCATGTTGAGATGGAACTTTCTGTGCTCCAAATTACACCCATTGCCCCATGCCTATCACAGAGCACAAGTGAAAATAGTTTATCTCTTTCTTCTTGACACCCAGCCCTCATGGATTTCAATAGAGTGACTAAGTCCCTTCATAGTCTTCTCCTCTCCAGACTGAAGTCTTAAGAGAGAGATTCAGCCTTTCCTCATAAGAGAGGAAAGGCCCCTAATCATCCTAATCGACTGTCTCAAGCAGGTCTCTGTCCTTCTTGAACCAGAGAGCCCAGAACTGGACACAATATCTAGGTGTGGGCTCACTAAGGCAGAGTAGAGGGAGAGGAGGACCTCTCTTGATCTGCTGGACACTTTACTTAATATTCCATTAGCCTTCTTGGCCACAAGAGCACATTGCTGTTCCATGGATAACTTGTTGTCCACCAGGACTCCAAGATCCCTTTCCATGGAGGTGCTCTCCAGCAGATCACCTCCTAGCCTGTATTGATGCATCTCATTGACAACTGACCAGTCTGTCCAAAACTTCCTGAATGGCCACACAGTCTTCAGGTGAGTGGGCCAGATATCCCAATTTAGTATCGTCAACAAACTTGCTGAGGAGACACTGTCCCATCCTGTTAAGTCTTTGAAAGTCACAGATGTTCATCACTTCAGAAAGTCCTGGTCAGATTTCTTACCACGAATCTCATATTTCTATTTGTCTCTTAGTAGAATATTTTGCCGGATGCATTAGCCCAAACGACTCTGCTGTTCCAGTGGAAGTAGTGAGCATTGCTATTCTCAAGGGAATCTACTCTTCTGAGTAAAATAAGCTATGTCTTTTTAATTTGACAAAGCCTTGCCCAGCTCCCTCAGCCTTTCCTCATCAGGGAGATGTTCCACTCCCTTCATCATCTTTGTGGCTCTGCACTGGACTCTCTCAAGCAGTTCTGTGTCCTTCTGAAACTGAGGAGCCCAGAGTATTGTCTTAATAAACAGAAATAAGAAGACATTGTGGGTATAGGTCTGGTCCTTTATTGTGCTAGTGCCTCTTCAGAAATGCTGAGCATCCCGTTCTTATTGCACCTGAAAGGGTGATCTTGGCAGTAGTCTGATCTCTAGAGTTAGAGCATTTATAACTTTTGTGTGTATAAACGTTTGGTTTCCACCCAGGGTCTTAAGGTGCGGCAGTAGGCTCATTTTGAGTATTAATAAGCCATTTTTTCAGAACTGGAATGTGAATCTAAGTATGTCTTGACAGTAGGTTAACATCTAAGCCACTGGATGTTAGGTTCATTGTAGTTCTCACTTGCTGTGCTACTTTGAGAATGATCTAGATTTTCCTTATTTTCATTTTTTCAATTGCTGAATAAGAAGAATGTTCTCCGTGTAAAGTGCTCTGGTAGCCTGGGTCTCTTTAGCTTGGAAAAAAGAGACTGAGGGGTGAACCCATTAATGTTTATAAATATGGAAAGTGTGGGTGTCAGGAGGATGAAGCCAGGCTATTCTCAGTGGCATCCAATGATAGGACAAGGGGCAACAGGTGTAAGCTGAACCATAGGAAGTTCCACATAAATATGAGAAGGAAATTCTTCATATTGAGGGTGATGGAGCACTGGAGCAGGCTGTCCAGGGGGATTGTGGAGTCTTCTTCTCTGGAGATGTTTGAAATCTGCTTGGACATGTTCCTGTGTGACTTGGTCTAGGTGATCCTACTGTGGCAGGGGCATTGGACTAGATGATTTTTTAAGGTCCTTTCCAATCCCTAATGTGCTGTGATTCTGAGATTCATGAAAGTAATGGAAGTTGGATTTCACTCAACCCAAAATTTAGCAACTCTAGTGGAGCTCAATCTATCAAAAAAAATTAGAGAGGTGACTTGAGGCTTTGTACTGTTGTTCTTGTACTTTTGAGCTGACTCAGAGATGACACAACAAATCTGTTTTGCTGTTCAAGTGCTGCATTGAACATTACGTGTTCTGATAATTTTAAGGATGAGTAAGTGGAAACAAGCATCGTTACTGAAAGAGTGGGATGACAAGTCTAAGTCTTCTCTGGATTGGATCTGCCTATGTTTATTTCTGCCCTTAGCCACGTAGAAAATCTGTCCTTGGCTATGGAACCAAGGACAAAGTGGATCCTCCTAGAACAGTTGCAGTTTTTAAAAGATGCTGATAAGATTGTCCACTTGGGCAAATTGAGAGGTATCATTAGTTTGTCATCTGCTATCTAGCAGAGGGTGGTTATGACAAGAAGATCTACACACCTGGAGGAGTTTATCCAGCAATGCTCAGGGAATGATCAGAAAGACTAAGACATATAACAATAGATTTTGGGTATTCTATCCTTTGCAGTGAGATATGAATAGTAAAATGGGCAAGTATTCAGCCTACAGCATGAACAAGCTTTAGTTAGGGGTTCCCCACTAGTATTCCTGCAGCCTCAGAACTGAGGCCCAGCAACAAGAGCATTGTTTCTGAATGAGGTTCTAGCAAAGATCATGGTTTTAACTCACAGTCTGAATGTCCAGAATCTCTAGAAAAACATAGGTTCTAAATCTGTGGCTCAGGTCTTTCTCTGAAATGTCTACCTGCTTAACTGAGCAGTAAACTGGCTTAGATTTTTCTCCTTTTCTGTTTTCCTACCTTGTGGACATGTGTAAAACCCCCACAAATAAGATATTCATCAACTGGCTGAGACCCCACAGTTGGAAGGAATTGCCATGGTCCTGAGGAAAGAAACTGGTCCAGTTCTAGAAGACAGCACTTTAGAGACAGAGCATTTGGTTTCATCACCTAAGTGAGTAAAACAGAAACATTTCCAAACTTTGAGGATAACTCCAGTTAATTTTTAACTTTGAACATAAAAACTTTTTGTTTGAACTAACAACTCAGAAATTCTGTGATCAGAGTAGCTTAGAACCTGATGTTCTGGGAAGTGTTCAATTTTGAGTTAGTATTCTGAAGATATTTTATAACAAACAGAGTAGGAAAGAGGAAAGTACTTAGTACTAGGACTGTCTCATTTGATTAAGTTTTGGTACTTAATTAAGGATGAGATTAGTAACAGCTTAGAAACACTTTCAACTGAGAAGCCTAGATGAGTGTCTCAGATACATAGACATACATATTTACAGAATCACAGGATTATTGATGCTGAGAAAAGACCTCTGAGATCATCAAGCCCAGCCTAGTACCTAACATTATCACATCAGCTAGACCAGGGCACTAAGTGCGACATCCCAGTCTGTCCTTAAATACCTCCAAGGATAGGAACTCCATCACTGCGCTGGGCAGTCCATTCCAGTGTCTGATCACCCTTTCCATGAGGAAGGGCTTCCTAACACGCCACCTAACCCTCCTCTGGTGCAGCTTCAGGCTCTGCTCTCTCGTCCTGTTGCTAATTGCTTGGGAGAAGAGCCCGACCCCCACCTGATTTCCCTTCAGGTAGTTGAAGAGATGGAGAAGGTTCCCCCCATGTTTCCTCTTCTCCAGGCTAAACAACCCCAGCTTCCTCAGATGTACCCCACTGCAGATTGTGGTCGATAGGCATTTTCTGTAGTGTTTATCCTTAGTTTCACTGTTCAGACAGAACTTTCTCTACCCCTCTCTGTTTCAGCTACAGAGTTATTTTCTGAGTGTTTATCATGAAATAGACAATCGCTTGCTGTGGTGGGTTCAAGGCCACAATTAAAGATAAAGAAAACAAGGCAGTTAGGTCTCGATGAGATCTCAGATAGAATTTGCCAGACAATGGATAGCTTATGGAAAATGGAAAAGGGTTTATTAACGCTATAGCTGTATACAGAAAAGAAGAAAAGGTTACGCAAGTGAGTGCTGACAAACTAGAAACTGTGTCACAAATCCAATCATATCATCTATCGTCCTTGGTTTTTTATTTTAGAGACCTGGGGAAAGAACATGTCAGTCAAGTGGAGATGGGTACCACCACCCTCTCCATTCTCCCTTATGTGTTGCCACACTTGCCTGCAGATGCTGGACTCTCAGTCACCCAGACCAGTGAATGGGGGCCTGGGGAAGCAGAGCTACCACCCCCACACCATCTACAGAAGGGCTAGTGGGCTGCGGCCAGCTGTGGCATCCCCTCCGTTCCCTCTTCCCCCCTACCCTGGAAAGTGTGCTGGAGCCTGGGAGGAAGACCCCAGCCAAAAGAGGCAGGGCCCCTATGATCTGATCAGCCCCTTTTATCTTGTCACCTAGCCCACACTCCCCCAGGGCAGGTAGCTGGGAGAATTCTCTTAAAGTGAAATGCACCTTTTTCCTCATCAAAGCACAAATCTATGCGTCTGAAAATTCTGGTAATTTTCAAACTGCAACACCTACAAAATCACTGGGAAATAAAAGCAAATCAAAATCTGTTATAACAGCTCTCTAAAATCAAATGAGAATTGTCCCTTTGCAAGATTTCTATTTCTACATTCTACAAACGTTCTATTAGCAAGAAACAAGGCAGTACAGGGGTTATAAAATACATAAGATGGATGTCAGACTGCTGTAGGCATTCCACATCTATTCTATGTTACAGGTAAGCACAATATCGATAGAACTGAAATGCATTTTCTGTTTCTTTTTTAAAACTTGTAATTATCTGAAAAATTCTGTCCACTTGCATAGCAGAGAACCACTTAAACCTACTGTAATTTGTAGAAGCAATAGAAATTTTTAAGTGCAGCCTCCCACACGTGTACCCAGTCATATTCTTCATCAACACTAATTTATACCTGCACCTAGAAAACAGTACTTTTCCCCTTCAGACAGCAAAGATGATGATAACCTGTTGAAAGATAGGGTGGGGCTGTTTTTTTCCTAATGGTACTTCCTTTATTGTGTGCATTTCTAGGATTACACTATGGGAAACTTTCTTCAGGGTGGTGTTTCCTAACAATTAGGTCTTTGAATCCTTAGCATTATGTAGTGCTCGTTCTCCATGTTATATGCATCCTGCTGACGATCTGAGTGCTTGCTGAGTAGCTCCCACACACCAGTTCCTGGCCAATAAGTGAATGAGACACTTCATTTTTTTTAATGCTCTAAACTCTTCTAAGCCTCTAGTCCTTCATTATTTCCCAAGGCAACATAGCTGGCTGACAAGTAAGAGGTCTCGGCCTCCCTGCAGTGTTCTTGCTAGCCAAGGTTAGGTGTGAGCAACGATTCACATTTTGTCAAAAGCAGAGAGGAGGCTTTATGGTGGTTTTGATAACAATGTAAAAGTGTGAAGTAGTTCAGGTTTTATTGCTTGTGGAGCAGGTTAAAATCCCAGTAAGAGCTACATATCACTCTAGAAAGCATCTGGTTCAAACTGGGGAGTATCCATCACCACCATAGCACCAGCATCATGGTTCTGCCACTCTTCCAGACAGGAACTGTCAGTACCAAGGATTTCTGTACCCTGTGATTTTTCACCTCGGTTTTTTTAATTGGCTTTTATTTGATATTTGTGTTTCTGACAGCTAGATATTTGTATGTGCTGTTATTTAAGAAGGAGCTTCACCTGGAAACAGTCCATGAATGCAGGCAGGTTAGGAAAGCCCTAAGTGCAGATTGGAGACATTCACTGCAATTCCCTTATCCACAAATCCCCTCGTTTTATTTCTGAATGTTAATCAGGATGGTCAAGTATGACTTTCTCTTGATAAATCCATGCTGAGTGCTCCTAGTTACTTTCCTTTCTTTCACCTGTTCAAAAGTTGTTTCTGAGAGTATTTTTTCCACTGACTCAAGTGAAGCTGACAAGCCTATAGATTCTATCTTAAAGGACCCCAAAGAAGCACCCCAAAGGCTCTTTCTCAGGAGGTGGGGGGAAGACAGGTATGAAGTATGTTTTTCTACGGTCACTATGACCTCCCCTGATCTCCATGACCTTTCAAAGACAATAGACATAGGCCTCAATATGACACTAGCCAGCTTTCTCATCCTCTTAGATAAAGACTGGTATGGGTTGTGTTCTCACAGTTAAACATTTATTCAGCCTGTGCCCACTGCTGATATTTCCTTTCCTCCCCAAACCTTGCCTGTGGAGACCTGGAAGAGCCTGTTGGTAGAGGCTGGGCCAGAGAAGATGAGTACCTCTTATCTATTCCCTAGCACTGAATCACCTGTTCCTTTCAGAAATGTGCCCTTATTCTCCTTGTTCAGACTTCCATGTTGGCAGCTACATTCCCCAGGGGTTTCTTAAGCAAGCTCAGGCGTTTTGAGCTACACTGTCCCTCTGATTTCAGCTGGTGAACATCTTTATTTTCAGTCTTTGTGAGTGTTGCTTTTTTGGAATCTCCTTTAGCCTACATTTACATGTTTGTGTGCAAAACAATAGCCATGCTATCTCACAGCTGTGCTCTTCACTGATTTAAAGGTACTTTGGAGCCTCAGTCATTACTGTAATGGAAGTGTTTATATTGCAAACACTTTCTTATAGCACACCTACTCCAGAGCCACGACCCAAATTCTGCCTGTAGAACTGTTTGATGTCTTCCAGAAGGAAGCTGGCTCTAACAGTACCTTTCAGTGTGTGTATTCACATGATAGGAAGTATAAGATGTTTTCAAAACAGAAGTGGCTTTCAGAGGTATTTTTACTTTTAAGAGAGGATGTACAGTTGTCATGTATGGTCCTGCTGAAACACATATCCTGTCTTGTCTTCTCCTATATTTATACACTACTTACCCTGATAACTTGTAATTCCATGCACTAACAACTGCCGTAGCAGCTGTAAGACAGATGCACTACTCCCATAATGATCTGCAAGTTGCAGTAAATCTGTTTCTCTGCCTGCTTCAGTGTTTTAACTGCTTGAAGTTAAAGTTTTAAAGCTGCTCTTACTAAATCATTGCCAAAAATTAGCATAATAACTACCTTCTTAATGATCAAAGGGTGCAGGCAAAACCAACAAACCTGTTCATGAATGGAAAATGCATACACATCAGTATAAACTGTAAAAACAACTTATTAGATATTTTCTTAAATAGTCTTGGGGGTTTTTTACTTCCTCTGAGCATGCTAGGCTGAAAACCCTCTCTTTTCATGGGTAATGACGTGAAAAGATGCAGATTATAGTATTGGTTACTCATTCAATGAGCTTGAAACTCATTCATTCCTTTTGTACACAGCTCTGTCTTTGGAATTAAGAGCACATTAGGAATGGGAATCAAAAGCATCATGTTTTGATAATCCCTCCAACTGAAGTATGACCTGCTATAAAATACTGCTTCTGTCTCGTCATACAGCCCTTCTCTTCTGTGCATTGGCCGTTTCACAGAGCGCGGAAATTCTACTCTGAAAACGAGAGACTTGCTGTGCCGGTAAAGGACATAAGAACACCTGCCTTTGCTTTATGGTCCTTCTGTTCCTGTTTATATTCCACTGGTTTCCTTTGACCATCCCCACCGGTGAGGGAGGAACTGAGGCTTGGATCGCAGGGCCCTTACTTCAGGCGTAAGGCATGTGGTTTTCAAAGTTCAGCCAAGTACGAACTACCAAGACACAATGCAAACTGTAAACTTTCAGATGGCATCTCTAGTGCTCAACACAATGCAGGCCTGTTTTTTACTGGAGAACAGAAATGGTACCGCTGAGGACACTAAAAACTCATCAGAGTCACACAGCACGTGTCTTCTGTTACAGTGCTGCAGTGAGGCTGAAGAGGAAGGAACCAAACTTCATACGTAAGCAAAAGTTTCTGATATAGTCAGCAGCATTTTTATCTCCACCCTGATTAAAGAAGCATTATCTTAGTAAAAGTTTCTGTTGATTGCACTAGTTTACCATCTTGCTCAGCTCAGTGTCAGGGTACTTCAGTGTTTCTCTCAAGCTCATTGATGAGACAGAATGCTAGGCAGTAAAACACAATGGTCAGTCAAAATGTTGTGTGTTGAAGGAACTTCACGTGTTACCTTATCTGATATCATTAGTAAACATGAAAAAAAGTAGGTTAACAAATATTTTAAATCCTAATGACTATTTGGTAAGTAATTTATTCTAATGGACTCTGATTTCATTTCACTTAGACACGATTGCCAAACAGCAAGAACATAATTTGCCACCAAGAGTATTTTTATTCCCCAGGATGAGCAATTACAGCTACTTTTCAAAATATTGTAGAAAATTTACTACTGAGAAATTTGCTAGGGATTTAAAATAAATACACTGTGGTTTTGCACATTTAAGTGTGGGACACGGTCAACATCTACTTGGAGCAATAGTAATCCCCAGTGTAGTACTGTGTATGGTTATCTTTTGGTTAACCTTTTCTGGTTTCATAGTTCCCTTAAAAACAAAGCCCTGTACAGTTGCTTTCCAGGGAAAGAATAAGTGTTCACTGATAGACTGAAGAAGTTTATTTCACAGTTACATTTGCTAAATATTGCTTATATTTCCTTTCCTCCATTGAGTCAAGGAGGACAGGATAAACAGCCTCTTGTTCAAGCTGATTGTATATGGCAATTTAACCCTGCACTGGAACGGGCTGCCCGAGGAGGGTTGTGGAGCCTCCTTCTCTGGAGACACTTAAAACCCACCTGGACATATTCCTGTGTGACTTTATCTAGCTGATTTTGCTGTGGGAGGGGGATTGGACTAGATGATCTTCCGCGGTCCTTTCCAATCCCTCATGTGCTGTGATTCTGTGAACTTGCTCATCTTTCTTAGCAAGCGATGCCCATAGGGTAGAGTGTGCCTTTAATTTATTAATAACAACATTCTTTCAATTTTTACAGAACCTCTGCCCATTTGGTTTTCAGATCTTAAAAAAAAAAAAAAGTGCTTTACGTACCTGAATTTTAAAACCCAAGTGTTTATGTCACTGAGAATTCTTAAAAACAAGTGTGCGGATTGCAACTTAGAGATTGAAATGAGTAACAACTGCTTTTGGTAAAATGTTCCACCTTTAATGAAATTTGTCTCTAGTAGTGATGGCAGTGTCAGCTAGACATGTGCCAGGACTTGGAAGTCTCAGACAAACTTCAGCTGTGCTATCACTGAGGATATTTAGATTTCAGCTTTTTTGTTCAGGATGATATACATGACCACTTATTTTTCATGGTGGTTGGACTAAGTAAATATGAGATCAAAGCATCTTGCTGTCTGAAGATTTGGGTAAATAGCAAGATCAGCATTGTGTGGAACAGATGGAACAGTTCTTACTTGTTTAGCAGGTGAGTAATTTCTCTGTAAATGGAAGGCTTCTAGCTCAGCTTGGTGGTACTACATCATAGTATAGTGCACAGTGCAGAATAGCATGTGACTAAGTTTACTGGGAAAACAGTAAAAAGGAATAACCAGTTGGCTCTCAAGAAAATGAAGTGATCACCTAGAGAGGGAAGGGTGCTAGAAAAAAGTCAGAAGGTCTCAGATTTGTTGAGAAACAATGTGGATTATTTCTAGCATGATTTCCACTTGGAGACAGTTGACTCATTGGATGTGACGTGTTGAATTATTAGCTTACTAGATTAGTATCTCTTTCAGATAATAATGTTTCACAGAAAAAAGGTGCTTCTTGCTTGTAAGGAAATGAAAGTCAGAATTTTTATAGGTTTGCTTTTTTTAAGGAGTAATATTTTCATTGTAAGATCTCTTTCATTTTATTTTCTTACTTCCAATGTCATTGAGTAAAAATGAATCTTCCTGTGGGTGTTCTAACACAGGATTTGTTACCAAAGTGGTGAACTACAGGGCACTGCTGTTTAGTTACTCGATGTTAAAGTTTAATCCATAGCCATTTGGTAGCTTTAGGCTACATGGTGTCTATTACAACTAAATTCTAAGAAACTGATAGAATATGCCTGAAACAACAGGTAGAGTTAAGACCTAAAGTCTGTCAATGTGAATAGCGACTACCTCAAGCAAGTCAAATGTCTGCTCATACTATTTGCCTCACTTGGATTGAAAGCCTGATAGTCTGTATATCTGCAGGATGCTCTTGGGAACAGCTTTATTTTTGTGAGAACTCTGTGTTATTTGTTAGTAAAAGGAACAATCAAGCCCAGACTCCTCAAATCTAGGAATAACCTGGAGTAGTAAAATGATCATCCCCCTGTACTTGGCACTGGTGGTCATTTTTGGGCACCTCAATACAAGAAAGACATTGAGCAACAAAGTCTGGTGATGAAGGGTCTGACGAACAAGCCTTATGAAAGGTGGAAGAGGGAGTGGGGCTATTTAGTCTGAAGAAAAGGAGGCTGAGGGGAGACCTTATCTCTGTGTACAACTACATGAAACTAGGTTAAAGTGAGGTGGCGGTTGGTCTCACAAATCACAAGTGATAGGACAAGAGAAAATGGCTTCAAGTTGCACCAGGGAAAGTTTAAGTTAGACTTTGGGAGAAACCTTTTCATTGAAAGGGTCATCAGGCCTTGGAACAGGCTGCCTAGGGAAGTCATTGAGTTGTCATCCCTAGACATGTTTAAAGTGTGGATATGGAGCTTAGGAACATGATTTAGTGGTGTGGTTGGTACAGTTTGGTTGATAGTTGGACTTGGTGATCTTGCAGGCATTTAGCAACCTAAATAATTCTATGATTTGATGAACATGAAAGATCAGTGAGGTACAAAATACCAATAGAGGAACTCACATTCAGAACTGAGCTGCTAAATCAAGACAAAGAGTTCTAGCTATTTATTCAAAAATGTGTGATTATGTACAAGGAATATGCTCAAGTGAAAATCAGGTGAGATCATTGCAGTAGTTATTGGACTACACTGTAGGTACCCATTGTTTTTAATTCATTTTACAAAAATGTAAATATAGAGATGTTATGCGAGGGGGAACATTTAGAAATACAGAGGAATTGAGAAAACAATATAATTTTCTGCTTTTAAAGTCTAAAGATCCTGGAGTGGAAGTCCTGCCTTCCAGAGTGCTCCAAAAGGAAGCAATTAGTTTTTATTTTTTCTTATATAGAAGGATATAACATGGACTTAACTTAATGGGACTACACTGAGCTTTCTTCCAAAGTGTCAAGTCTTTGAACTGCATCATGTGGTGGTACTCTCAGTGGTGCAGATGCCAATACCGAGCAGATGCCATGTCTAGGCAGTCAGAATGTTTGTGTTGGTTGTATTTCCAAAATTTGGTCAAGAATAGCTGGCACGTGTACGTACACGTGTGCCAAATCTACAGGAAGGCAAAAGAACCTCCCTGTCAGTTTGACTGCTGTTATAGCAGGGCTTTTGTGTCTATTTTGTGGCTTTTGTTGGCTGGTTACTCTTCATTTTACTTTTTTTCCTGCAAACTATTCCAACAAGAAATTCCTTCTACTACCTCAAAATCATAGCATTTGAAAAATCATAGCAGTGAACTTGACAAGAACCTGGTACCCAGAGGTATTACTGAGCGTATTTTGCTTGATGATGATTGTAACAGGCTAAATAACTTCTTTCAAAGTTGGGGTGAAGCATCCAAGTCCTCTTGGGAATAAGACAGAATACACAGCTGAGGACAAACACAGCATCCGGCTTTCCAGCTTTCAGTCTTAAACAGAGCTTTGTATTGCACTCTGACACCAAAGGAGTAGAAAAAGACTAATCACAGAATCACAGTCTTGGGGATTGGAAGGTTCTTTGAAAGATCATCATGGTATAATTGTTCAAAAGAAACCTTTTGGTAATACAAGTTGTCTGTAGCTAGGATTTTCCTTCTAAGCTGAATTCAAATGCACTTCTGCCTAACCCCAAGGCAGGTGGAGAGGAGAGAAGAGTTACTCACTATGGTGAATTTATCTATTTAGTTTTGCTTGTTTTCTGCAACTAAGCTTGATTATTCAATTAGAAGCCATCTTGTAGAGTTTTAGGCATGATAGGAAGTAGATAAAGACATGAAAACCAAGGCAGTAAGGCAGAGTATAGGAAAGGACACTTTATAGTTCAAGAACAAAAGTAACAGCCATGAGATGCATCCCAAGATGCTGCTGCAGAACTACACCGAGCACACTAAAGGGCAGGCTTCTGGAAGACGGCAAGAAGGTCTTTAAGTGTTGTGACTGTTTACAAAAGGCTTCTTGAAGTCTTTGTTTGATGAAGAAAACAGTAGAGTATTACAATACATCTGGTACAGCCACTAGCCAGGTCAGTGAAGTGTATGCATCGCCTATTGGAATTATTGTCTACGGGACACAATATTATTATTGTTGCTAAGCAGCTTAAATAAATTGAAACTGAGGTGGCAACAGCGCCACAAAATAGCACATGCAGCTATTCTGATATGCATTACCACGTTTATGAGCCTTGTACATACTAAGCAACCCAACCCAAACATAGATATTTACATAGCAAAAGCATTAAGAATAAGGAATGGCTGCTCATTTTGCTGGTACATGCTTAGGACAATCAGCATCCTGATGTCAAATGGAGAACTAGCGAATTGTTGAGCAGGACATTACTGGATAAGAAACCACATGCATGACCTAGAAAATATGATGTTTTTCCACCCAGCCTTGGAAAACATAAAAGCAGAGTTCCTAAGGCAAAGGACACCAACTGGTGCTTTCAGAAGAAAATGAGGAATATTAAAAGTGACTTTTTTATGCTTCAGCTCAGTTTGAGAAAAGACCTTGCTGTGCTCTTTTTTGCTGGTTTGTGGCGTGTTTTTGGATTTGGTTTGTGGTTTTGGGTTGGGTTTTTTGGAGAGCACACCCCAAGACTGTTATTAGTGGGAACATGGGGCTCAGTTTCTAAGTGAAGTGAAGACCCACGGCTTGGACAGCAACACTCTGTGCTGGGTTAGGAACTGGCTGGAGGGCCGAGCCCAGAGAGTGGTGGTGAAT
>JAOXOE010000001.1:42074811-42145028 GCA_028565055.1 Phoeniculus purpureus
TCAGGTTGGTCAAGCATGAATTCCCCTTGGTGAAGCCATGCTGACTGTCCCTAATGACCCTCCTGTCCTTGATGTGCTTGGAGACAGTGTCTAGGACAAATTGTTCCATCACCTTTCCTGGGATGGAGGTGAGGCTGAATGGTCTATAGTTACCTGGGTGCTCCTTGTTATCCTTTTTGAAGATTGGAGTGACATTTGCTATCCTCCAGTCCCTAGGCACCTCTCCTGATTCCCGTGACTTAGAAAAGGTGATGAAGAGTGGCTTAGCGATGACTTCTGCCATCTCCCTTAGCACTGTGCCTGTCTGTGCCCATGGATTTATGTACATCCAGTTTGCTCAACTTATCCCTAACTCAGTCCTCATCAACCAAGGCAGGCACCTCTCTTGCCTTGCCTTCCTCTGGAGCTTCAGCAGTCTGGGGTTTGATACCAGGACAGCTCCCAGTAGTATAGACAGAGGCAAAGAAGATGTTCAGTATCTCTCATAATGCTGCATATGGTACAGAAACTGAATAGAAGTAAAAAGTAAATAATTATAGAAGTTGGATGTATCTTTGTATCTTTGTTAAAGTCTTCCTTTTACTCTTGAAAAGCTACTGCCTGGTTTTGGTTTATGCTTTTGTGAAACTGCCCATACATTTTATGAAAATATGCAAATAAGAAAATCAATTAAGCTCCTATTCACTTTCACTGTCTAATTGATTTTAATCACTTCTCCATGTATAATTCATCTTGTTAATAGCCATCTCCAAAGCTAAATATTGATTCTGACATGATTTGCCTAGATAGGAGTCTATCTTCCACCAAATACCCATGTTCAGAAGTACCTTTCTCATATAACTGTAACAAAACAAATTTATTATTCATATGTAAATCCTATTATAGGCCTTTATAAATTATTCTGATTCTGTTCCTTCCTGTTGTGATTTCAATAGGATGCTCTTCATTGCTATTGCTGACCCACTTCCAATAGTGCATTAAGCTATGTGATTAACATCTGTCACTTGTTGTTTGTTCTCTAATCTTCTTCCCAGAGATGTAAGAGTGTGCACTGAAGTGTCCTGTTAATTTGTTATTTTAAATATGTATATTGCTATGTATTTGATAATGAAGACAAGGTCAGGGAAATGGGCCTTACATTTGGTGCAGAAAATGAGCAGGTTTGTGATAGATTTTCTCCATAGCCTCTTGTAAAATAGGAATAATGTGAGTACTAATGATAGGATGAGGGGAAATGGCCTCAAGTTGTGTCAGGGAAGGTTTAGACTGGTTCTTTCCTGAGAGAGTGGTTGGGCACTGGAACCACAGGCTGCCCAGGGAGGTGGTATAGTCACCATCCCTGGAGGTGTTTAAAAACTGAGTAGCTAAAGCACCTGAGGCCATGGTGTAGGTGTTAGGGAGATGTTGGGATGAGGGCTGGAATTGATGATCCTGGAGGTCCTTTCCAGCCATAATGATTGCATGATTTTAAAATTAGTGTAGAGATTTCATGCTACAGGAACAATGTGATGTCACAAGTTCTTTTTACAGGTCCTGTCAGTGTTTTGTTTCACTTCAAATGTTCTTACCAAAATGCATGTCCTGAGACCACGGTGCTTTTCAGATGGTATATTTTATCTGCAATAGCAACACTGAAGGTATCATAGAATCACAGAATGGCCAGGGTTGGAAGGGACATTACAGATCATCTAGTTCCAACCCCCCTGCACGGGCAGGGACACCTTCATTAGATCAGGTTATTCAGGGCCCCATCCAACCTGGCCTTCAACACTTCCAGGGATGAGGCAGCCACCACTTTCTTGGGCAGCCTGTTCCAGCATCTCACCACCCTCACAGGAAAGAAATTGTTCCTCATGTCTAACCTAAATCTCCTCTCAACAAGTCTGTAACCCTTTCTGCTTGTCCTCTCACTATGCAGCCATTTAAAAAGCCCTACCCCATCTTTCTTGTAGCTCCCTTTAGGTAATGGACAGCTGCTAGAAGGTCACCTGGGAGCCCCCTCTTCTCCAGCTATTGTAAGTATATATATACATATGGTACTATCTCACAGTATTTTAGCCTTAGGAGGAATAGGAATGTCAAGACAACAAAGCCTTCTTAAAGAACTGACTGGCACATTTTTACAGCAGTTCAAAATTTTTGTCTTATTTTTCCCTAATCTGTGGTTGCTGCAGTGGTTACTCATGCTTTATTTCTGCTCAGCTTGGCCTGCATAAGAGCTAGAAGCTGAGAGCCATTAGTGAAAACTTGTTTTTGTAGGTATTGGACTGTTTCCGATTGAAGCGTTGGAAAAAGCTGGGAGGCTAATCAGTAATTTTCTGAGAAACACTAATTAATGAAATATTTAGTGGTCTGGATTAGCTTTTAGAAAAAGAGGCTCATTCCTTGTCCGGTTTCTATATCCTCTGGATGTTTGCTTTGTTATCCTAAGAGCACTTCTTAAGTGGAATAAGAGAAGTTGGAAAAAGAATGCACAATAACAGAAAGTGAGAAGATTATAAATATGAACTCTGGCTCTCTGAAACTGAACGGCTCAACTTTAATTAACCTCACTGGGGCCAAGACTTTATTCTGAAGGCTTATAAGGTTTGTGAAGGGGCTAGAGAGAAAGTCTGATGAGGAGAGCCTGAGGGAGCTGGGGTTGTTTACTCTAGAGAAGAGGAGGCACAGGGGAGACCTTCTCCCTCTCTACGATTCCCTGAAGGGAAATTGGAGTCAGGTAGGACCAGGCTCTTCTTCCAGACAAGTAGGGACAGGATGAGAAGGCAGGGCCTGAAGCTGCTCCAGGGGAAAGTTAGGCTGGATGTTAGGTAGCCTTTCCTTACAGAAAGGGTGATCAGACACTGGAATAGACTGCCCAAGTCAATGGTGGAGTCCCCATCCCTTGAGGTGTTTAAGGGCAGGATGGATGTGGCTCTTAGTGCCCTGGTCTGGCTGATGTGATGATGTTAGGTCACAGGCTGGGCTTGATATTAGAGGTCTTTTGCAGCCACAAGACTTTTGTGATTCTATGATAATGTTTTTCAAGCCACAGAATGCAAGTGTGAAGAAAATCTGTTATCAGTGCTATGCAGAAATGGAGCGACAATGTATTTTAGGAAATTCAGAACTTTTTGTCTATGTCTTTGAACCAGGGACTGATTTACTCTGTCACACACAACTCTGAAGCAATCACAATTGTGAAATTTGGCATAGCAGATTTCAGTACTGCCACTTATTTCCCTTCTCCGTCACTCTTCATTGCCTAGTCTAATGCAAACTTTTTGTGGTTTGCCCAAGACAGTCTGCAAACTACAAAGAAATATTCACTAGCTGTGATTGGGGTTATCCATATTCTCAAAGCTTACTAGGCTGATTTAACATTTCCTAGTTTATGTTATATATTTCAGCTAAATTCTGACCTCTAATCCACTGTTCACATAGAAAGGCTAGATAAAAGGAGAAGACCTGGATACAGGAGAAACTTTTTTCTCCATGAAATCAATCTTATAGTTTGCCAAGCTAGAGCTGAGAGGCTTTCGTTCATTAGGCTGCTATTGCAAGATACCTCGAAGTGATCATATCCTCAAGCTGTGAGGCATGAGACTAAACCATTCTTTCAGAAGTAAAACAGAATTCACAGAATCACAGAACGTTAGGGATTGGAAGGGACCTTGAAAGGTCATCTAGTCCAATCCCCCTGCCACAGCAGCATCACCTAGACCAAGTCACACAGAAATATATCCAGGTAGGTTTTAAACGCCTCCAGTTCTCTGGAGGAGACTCCACAACTCCCCTGAGCAGCCTGTTCCAGTGCTCCGTCATCCTCACTGGGAAGAACTTCCTTCTGATATTTATAATGAAACTCCTATGTTGCGGCTTAACCCATTGCCCCCTGTCCTATCACTAGATGACATTGAGAAGAGCCTGGATGCATCCTCCTGACACTCACCATTCACATAATTATAAACATTAATGAGGTCACCCCTCACTCTCCTCCAAGCTAAAGAGACCCAGCTCCCTCAGCCTTTCCTCATAAGGGAAGTGTCTTTCTTCCTTCATCATCTTTGTTGCTTCACACTGGACACCCTCCAGCAGCTCCGTGTCCTTCTTGAACTAAGGGGCCCAGAACTGGACACAATACTCCAGCTGTGGTCTCAGCAGAGCAGAGTAGAGAGAGAGACAAACTTCTCTCGATCTGCTAACCATCCCACTTCTGATCCACCCCAGGATGCTGTTGGCCCTCTTGGCCACTAGAGCACACTGCTGACTCATGGTCATCCTGCTGTCAACCAGGACCCCCTAGGTCCCATTTATCCTAGGCTGCTCTCCAACAGGTCAGTCCCCAACCTATACTGGTACCTGGAGTTGTTCTTGCCCAGATACAAGACTCTACACTTGCCCTTGTTATGCTTAATTAAATTTCTCTCTGCCCAGCTCCTCAGCCTTTACAGGTCTGGCTTAATGGAAGCACACTCTGCTGGTGTGTCAGCGACACCACCCAGCTTTGTGTCATCAGCAAACTTGCTGACAGTGCACCCTAATCCCTCATCCAAGTCATTAATGAATAGATTGAATAGCACTGGTCCCAGTACCGGCCCTTGAGGAACTCCACTAGACAACAGGACTCCAACTAGACTCTGTCCCATTGACCGCTACTCTCTGTCTTCTGTCCTGCAGCCAAGTACAAGAAGGTCTTTTTTTCTTGTTTGTAAAACCAGTAAAATACAGTTTTAAAATTGCAGATTAATTTTCACCATTGAAAAGAAAATTTATTTTCTGATATTACAGTGAATGTCTCTCAGAATTTCAAGAGCATATTGGAGTTAATCTTGCTCTCCCGTATCAGACAATTCTGGACTTGTGAGTCCAGAATGAGAGGTCTATTTTGTGCTGTTAAAACTCTTCAGTTTGCTCCTAGGATTCAGCTCCCTTTTCTGAATCTTTTAATTCACTTCAGGAGTAAGAGATGATAAAAGAAATCTTTCAATTGCAAGAACTTTGTATCACAGCTGCCCAAAAAAATCCTAGATCTCTGTGGTCTAGATGCTGAACCTCCAACCTTTGTGTCAGATACACGTAGTACTGAGCATGAGTTACTGAAGATGTCACTGCTTCCTGTTGAATATTTTTATAGGAGCAATTTTTAATGTAGTTAATTATGTTTCATATCAAATTAGAATTTGCTAGTGTTGATTATAATTGGTTGTGTCTTGCCACACATGGAAATTCTTAATGCTGCGTTGTTTAAATCATAGTTCTGGAGTAGCAGCTAAGAAGGATTTTTCGCAGTGAAGAACTGTCAACCTTAATTGTGCAATGGATAATTGAAGCAAGTTTAGCAATTAAAGAAGTCTATTTATAGCCAGAACATGTTTCTTGCTCCTCTTCTCATCCTCCTTATTTGTTACCTTATGTACAAGAGAAGGAAATATCACAGCTTATGTTTCCACATCCTTAACCTGAAATGATGAGTGTTTGCCTAAAGGTAGACTCGGTGGGCAGCGTAGAGTTCTGGGTTAGACATCAGTGAGAATTGTGTTTGATAGACAAGTGAGGGCTAGGGTCAGGTTCTGAGTCAAAGATACTTGATAAACTTCTTCATGAGATTTCTCATCAGAATGGGAGTGCTCTTTATGCTCTTCTTCTGGGACAGTTGTCATCTTGAGCAATGTGGGTCATTTGCTCCTTTGTGAAATTTCATCACTCATCTCAGTTTCAGGAAAGTGGCAGACTGTTCCTTAAAAATTTTGGCAGTAGTTAAACCTCATGGGAAGAGGGGCCTCTTCATTGTTTGCATAGGGGCCATGGCCAAAACCATGAATCTGGTTTATGATTCAGGGACTGCAGTCTGAATAATCTCGGAATTTTGATTTGGAGTTCTGGCTTTGACGTGTCGTAACTATTTTCTCAAGTTTATTTCTTATATAGTCATGAAGTGTTTAAGCAGCATCATTCACAATGAATCAAAAAATAGATGGCCCAGTTTGGGACAAAGGACATGGGGCTTTGCTTTGCCTTCTGAATCCTACCTATCCCTTGGTCCCTGTTTCATGATGCTAGGAAGGCATTTTTCACAGGAGGGTAAATTTTTCTCACTAATGCAGGAGGGATCAGAGATGCAGTCAAAGAGCTAAAGTCAGAGTCCATTTCAGACAGGTGAGGTAAAGTTGTATCTGCTGTAAAGCTAAACTCTTTAGCAGTCAGGAATTCATAGTAAGCGGTACTTCAGCCTGCTTTTATAATTTTGTGTCAGAGCAGGGTGTCTGTTAGCAAAAATCACTGTGACATCTCACATGTACCATTTATTTTTCTTATAGTTATAAATTATACAAAGTGTCTTCTCTTTGACTGCTCTTCGTATCACAAAGAATATCATTTGCTATATAATTTCTATGTCTTGGCAATTTAATTTAAAAGTGACTTTTTTTATTGTGGAAGCAAATTTCTGTGTGTTTTGTTTTCCAGTAGAATTAAAGTTACTTTCATTTTAAAGGCTTTTTAAGGACTGAGATGCTAGTAAGACTGGAAAATTGTTCATTGTTAACTCAAATTTACATAAGTAGTAATGGAATACAAATAGTTTACTAGCACTAATATGCCTTCTTAATTCTCCTCTACTTGAGAGAAGGTACCAATACCCACCTCACTACAGCCTTCTAGTTCATGACAACTGCTACTGTGCAGAAGGTGGGAGGACGTGGGTCTGATCTGCACTCTCCACAGTGCAAGGTAGAGCATCCTGGGGACCGGGTCTGCCTCCCTAGCACACTCACTTGACACACAGGCCAGGGTGCTCTGTTGTGCACACTGAAGGCTCCCCAAGCCTTTGGAACTTGTTTATTGAGGCTATAGATTACCAGAACTTGTATCAGGACCAATGACAGATAGTTTTAGTATAGAAAAAGAAACACTTGGGTTTATGTCTAGACTAATAGAAAGGTTTTGTTTATGTTTTTAGAATGTTAGAGCTGTAGGAAGGGCTGTTTTAATGTCATTTTGGAAATAATAAGAAAGTGAAGCCTTGATCTTGTCTTGACTGCAGCAACTGACCCTAATGCATGCTGTGCTTAATGCTTAACTTAAAATCACACTGAAGCAGTCCCAAAGAAGGGTAACAAGGTTGGTGAAGGGTCTGGCTAACAAGTTTGGTGAAGGGTCTGGCAAACAAGCTTTGTGAAAGGCAGAAGAGAGAGCTGAGGCTATTTAGTGTGGTGAAAAGGAGGCTGAGATGAGACTTTACTGCTGTCTACAGCTACCTGAGATTGTAGAGAGGTGGGTGTTGGTCTCTTCTCATAAGTAACAAGTGTTAAGAAAAAAGGAAATGGCCTTAAGTTGCAGGAGGGGAAGTTTAGGTTGGATAGTAGGAAAAACTGCTTTTTTGAAAGGGTTGTCAGGCATTGGAACAGGCTTCCCAGGGAGGTGGTTGTATTGTCATCCCTGGATGTGTTTAAAAGTCATATAGATATGGGTCTTCAGGACATGGTTTAGTGGTGGGCTGCAAGTTATGCCAGGGATGTTTGCATTGGATATTAGGAAATATTTCTTCATCAAAATGATTATTATCAGTCATTGGAATATTGTGACCATGGACGTGATAGAGCCATGGTCCCTGGAGGTATTTAAGACACATATAGATGTGGTGCTGAGGGACATGATTTAGTGGTGGCTTGGCAGTGCTGGTTGGACTTGATGATCTTAAAGATCTCTTCCAACCAAAACAATTCTATTATTCTGTGACTCTGTGGCTAGGCTAGGCTCTTTCTCTCTACTGTGGGTTGTGCTGCTGGAGAGAGATATTTAGGCTCATTTGCTGCTAGTTGCATACACTCAGTATTCACATTCCAGATGATGGGAATAATGTGGATGACTTGCAGAAATAAGAAGTCTTCAACTTCGGTGCATATCGAAAGTGTTCTGTGAAAAATCCTGTGCAGGTGATCTAAGTGACAGTTTATCTAGAGCCTGATATGACATTGGTGGGGACATGTTGAGGAGCGTGGCTTTAGTCAGCCACTATTGTATGAATCTTAATCAAGAAGACACTGATGTTATCTTAGGGCAAAAAACACAGGTCATCCAAGACAAAAAAAGGCCATTCAGCCAAGTTATTTACCACTAAACTGTCACTCTGGGCTTGCTAAGAACTTCAGAATCATGCTCAAGGCTGTTGTATTGCCCACACAATTTCACAAATGAACATTAGGAAGCATCGTTGCCTGTGCTGCTGAGCAGTGCGTTGTTGCTAAGCAGTTTAACTTAAGTGTTTTGAGGGTAAGATGAAGACAAAGCATTTCTGTGTCACCTCATTGCTAAATCAGTTTCTCATGCTCATGATTACAGGCAAAAGGGTCTAATCGCTGAGTCATCCTGAATACGCACGGAGATGACATATGCTCCTTTCAAAACTGGAAGTATCATCTTAACCTGCCAGTATAGCAGAACATTAACATTTAGGCTATGGGAAACAAGGATTGCATAGATTTAAAGATGTTGACTTCTATACCTGAAAGAAACCCCAAAAATGAGTCTCTCAGTTAATTGCCAATCAAATGCCAAAAGACGGAAGCAAAAGGACCATGGCAAAACCCACTTGCCTGCAAATATTAAAACAACAGCTACTTCCCTTGACAATGAAGTGGAGAAACTTTAGAAGGTTCAGAATATAGCTTAAAGGTTCTGAAATGTTTGGACTGAAGACATTTTTTAATAGGTGCAAACCAGGAGATAACATTATTGTCTTAGCATGATCTTAATTAATAGCATTATTAATGCTGAGCCATCATCCACTGTATTTGAGAAATCACGGCAGTCTGGTGAAGTTCCCACCAACTGGAAAAGGGGAAACATATTTCCTGTTTTAAAACTGAAGAAAAGCTAAAACAGGGAACTATAGGCCAGTCAGTCTCACCTCTGTGTCGGAAAAGACAATAGAGCAGATCCACCTGGAAACTATGCTAATGCACGTTGAAAATAAGGAGGTGATTGGTGACAGCCAACACACCTTCACTAAAGCCAGATCATGCCTGACAAATCTGGTGACCTATGGTAGGGTAACATTGGTGGATAAGGGTAGAGCAACTGATGTCATCTACCTGGACCCGTGCAAGGCATTTGTCACTGCCCTGCGTGACATCCCTCTCTCTAAAATAGACAGAGGTGGATTTGACAGATGGACCACTCAGTGGATAAGGAATTGGCTGAATGGTCACACTCAAAGTGTTGTAACCAACAGCTCAAAATCCAAGTGGAAATCAGTTATGAAATGAACACTTTGATGATACCTTTTATGTTGGTCTTCATTATTTCAGTCATTTAATGCAAGAGTCTGTGGATAGGAATTTGTACATGCTATTGGGAGGCAATGACCTTTCTCTTGAGGAATGATGACACCAACTCAACAAAACATGAATTGATTAAGGGCTTGCCACTTCAGAGGATTTACTTCAATGACAAGCCAACAGCTTAAATCATGTTGCTGTGCATGCAGTGATAGAGTTGCCTGCATGTAGTAATTTAGTGCTTACAATCACAACATTTTTGTGAGCCAGAAAAATAGATTAAAAATGCCAATGTGTGGAGATGACTTCTAGTGCCTATGCCAGATTGTGCTCTTCCACCTGCAGCTGAATTCTCAGTGCTGGAACTCTTCCCATGACTTTTCAAGCCAATCATGTCATGAAAATGGCTGCCAACAATCTATCCAGAGATTGGCATGAAAACTTGGCTAGGTGGAAAGGAAGAGGTTGGCCAACAGAGTAACTGAATAGAGCTGAAACAATTTTTAACTCAGCTATCTGATCTGTCTTTTATAAAGACAACTTTTAATTTTGCTGTTCCTATAGGAAATCATTAGATTGTTTTGGTTTCAGCTACATTATTTGTAGCAAATTCGGATGTAGTGCATCTAAAAACATTGACCAGAAGTTGCATATAATGCTCTGGAATCCATACTATGATGGTCATACATGAATGTGTCAGCCACCACCACCCACAGTCTATTCTTGGAATATGGTCATGAATCAAATTCACTGGTATCTTCTTTTGAAAGAATTTATTGAGTGTTATAGGTGTATACACTAAATAGATGTCTCAATTATTTCCTCATCACATTTACTGAACATGGTACATTTTACACCAGAACTTCCTTCAGTTCTGTTAAGTTCAAGGGCTTTTCCAAAAGGTACCTGATTTAAACTGCTAGTACACCAATGCACGTAGCATGAGTAACAAGCAGGAGGAGCTGGAAGCCAGTGTACAACACGATAACAATGATTTAAGTGCCATCACTGAATTGTAGTGGGGTGACTGTCATGACTGGAGCACTGCAATGGATGGCTAGAAGCTCTTCAGAAAGGACAGGCAAGAAAGGGGATGATGTGGGGTGGCTTTCCGTGTTAGGGGATATTTTCATTGTATAGATACCAATGAGTCTAATGATATGGTCAAGAGCTTATGGATATAGATATGGATGAGAGGGAAGGTCAACAAGGTGAAATCTGTTTTAGACCACCCAGCCAGGATGAAGAGGTGGATGAGGTGTAATTTTACTTCATTTTTTGGGGGGTAATTTTGGGGTGGGGTTTTTTGAGTCATTAGCACGTTAATGAAATCATTGATTGATTTAATTTTAGGATCAACCCTTCATAATGTGAAAATATTGTATTACTTCAAATATTGTTTAATTTGTCATTTAATGCCTTTGATAATTTCTAAAGAGGAAGGGATCAACAGAAAGAGAAAGGTGTCGAGAAGGATGTCTGGAAGAAGAAAGATGAGATTGTCAGGGCAGTCAGAAACTGGATTGCAAGAACATGTGAAAAGCAAGCACCATGAGACTAAGATGACAGACTTATCTTTTTTTGTTGAGCTAACAATGGAAGAGAAAAGAGAAGGAATAACACTGGCCTTCTAGCGTTCAATTGACTCTTTAGACACATTGCTGCTTTGGTGACACTGGTGTCACTAGAAGTTACACACACAGTGGGATCACAGCTGCAATGTAGTTTCGTGCTGGGGTAGAATACTTTTGCTCACAACTGCTGAAGACACTTTACAGGTGTTCAAAGTCATCAAAAAAATTCCAGTCTGTATGTTAATGCAGCTCCTGTGCCATGAACTTTGTTTTGTGTGCCAGAGCTGCTTGAGACTGAATGTTCAGGTTCTTACCAGAGGTTGGAGGAGAGAGCAAGAGTGAAATGCAATACTTCTGGATAAAAAGATTATTTTGGTATTTCTGAGAATCCCGTCAATTAATACTGCCCCTGTAGAGAATTCTGAGTCCCCCTAAGTGTTAAACATGGATCCTACTGTGAACTAACCTCTTCCGCTGATCTTACCTTGCTAAATTAGTTTGGACATAAAACCTGTAAAATACAGTCTATAAAATGTAAATGAAAAACGGTTTCTTTCCTAACCTAGGATTAACTAACACAGGTAAAGCTAGCAAGTATTTTTTATATCTGCATAGAAGCTAAATAGCATGAGTTCTTACAATAACCTACTGCACATAAATGAAATGAAATTTCCCTAAGAGTTTATTGATGTTTCCCATAATGAGATAGCGTGCATGGTTCAGTTGATTCAATAAAGTTTTATATAAAAGAAAATTAGCCTATACTGCTGCCATTAACTGCCAAAAATCAATATTATCTCTGTAGAAGGGTAGTCCTCTCAGTTTCATTCTTGATAATTCTGCTCCAAAAACTTGTAATCTATTTTTATTGCACCAATAAGTCTTAATGAAAAACAGAGAATGCAGCTACTTGAAATGATTTCTAATTTAATTATGTGCTTTAAAAAAAGGATATTTTATATTAGTGATTTCTTATGACAATGAGAGAAAAAATTCACTCTGTAGCCGCTCAGAGAAACACCACAGAGATAACAAAACCCTTCATCATATTTTTCTTTTCACAGAAACTTCATTTCTGAATTGTTTTTAGAATTAATGTGAATTGTGTTCATCCAAAGAATGCCACACTGGATGTCTGTTTTATGTTTCTTTACCATGACATAGCCTATGATTTCACAGAAAATATTAGAAATCCCTATTGCTTTTGCAAACGTGGGGCCAAGTTTTTTATTCTAATTACAAATTTGTGGGATTTTTTTCCTTTAAAGACTATAGAATTTGGACCATATGAAAGCAAGAAAGGAATTATGAAGTTAGAAAGTTCACCGAGACAACTCTGAAACATTTCTGTCTTTGCAGAAGAAAATGAAATTAAATTTACAAGTACATTTTAACCTTTTTTTCATTTTGACTCAGGTGATATGAGGTTTCCTACAATGAAGGATGTTGCTGTGCAGATCTATTTTTGTCTACAGTGAAGCATTACCCCCTGTCCTGTGTGACACCATTGAAAAGAGAGGATTCCTTTCTTTTTGACACTCAGCTTTTGAAGCATTTGCAGAAACAACTATTTATATATTGCTGGTGAAGAGGTAAGGATGAGTTACAGATTGACTTTGGTAAAACAAAATCAATTATACTCACAATAACATGGCATATTCCAGTACTGTAACACTGGGAAATAGCCTTAACAAGAGAGCCCTGGGAGCTGCAGTTTTGTTCAGTCATCTCAATGTTGCCAGCTCCCAACCAATGCCTAATGAAAACTGGTTTGTCACACTCCCAGTATAGTGAGTAGCATCAGAGGGAGTGGGGAAATGACTTATGCTGACCTTACTCTACCACCCCTGCTAGTCATACTTCTGATACTCTTATTAGATAGTATAAATTCATGAAAACAGAGGGATCTAAATGAGGTCGTGGTCTAGGGGGGTTGTAGCTAGACTTGATCCTGGAGGTCCTTTCCAGCCATAATGATTCTATGATTCTGTGACCTAATGGACCTAAGACATTGTCTCATTCATCTCTTGTCAACATCATCTAAGTTTTTTAAAGATGCTCAAGGACTGGAAATCCACAAATAGCGCTACTTCTTGGCATTTTCTCCTCTATTTTTGGTCAGGATTTTTATCTTTTCTTTTTCTCTCATGTAACCCTACCAACCAGAGCTGTGAAAAAAGTTGTTTGGTTTTTATTTGTCTGGTTTACACTGGCAAACACCATTGTCTTCAGCCCTCAGTTATATTTTACTCATTTATGGTGTTATGATTTCTTTGCTTGTGCACATCATGTTCCATCACATACCTTTTTCAAAGCAGCATGGTCCTGTTGACATGCAGCTTGAATGGCAAGGACAGAACTCAAGCCAGTGTTTCCTTCCTCCTGTTCACATTTTCAGCACAAGGTGAGAAATATTATCTTCTTTTCTCAGACCTTCAGTTCTCCAGTTTGTCAGTCTGAATTGTGACCTCCTCCAGCCTACGGGCAGATGTTCAGACGCTAACATTTTCTGAAAATATTTTTTACTCCATCATCGTACAGCTGGTTGTGTTGATGATGATGTTGATGGTGATGCTGTTCCTACTCTGTACCCTGTATCTTGTTTAAAATTTTGAAACTTGGAATGGAACCTTTTTTTGATTCATTCACTGTTTTATTTTTAACATCATAACTGAAAATATCCTTCTACATCCTTGTTCATATAAGCCTTTTGTTTTAGCACAAATGTAAGAAGAGTTATGTAAGTTCCTAAATAGGTTATAGTCTTTGAACTGTCATTGCTCCGTATGACAGGAGTTTAATTTTTTATATTTATTCCTTTTCTGGATAGTGGAGAGATGATAATTAGGTTTCTGAAACTGAGGAATAAGTTGTGCTTTTCAGCACGTATTTTTTAATGAAAATGCACCATTCTGAACAGAGTAAAGATGTGAACTTTAAAATATCTGCTTAGCTCGTATTGGTGTGCTGAATAAAGTCATCTATGATCTGAGAAATCCAAATCCTATACATTATGCATGTTTTCAAGTCATCACCCTGAAGTCTGATATTTTTAGTTTTTCTTTGTCTCCTTCTGTATCTTTGCCTGATTTTTAAGATAATTTTCATCGGAATCATTGCTTAGCATAAAATTTGTTGTTGTTCTAGTTTATTTCAGAAATCAATTTAAGTTTACTGCCTTACAAAAAAGAGAAGATACTGTGAGGGGGTAGTGGGGTGGGAGTGGAGAGGGGGGTGTCTATGGCTTTCCTGAATTGCTTGTTCCAGTGGATCATACAATTCAAACCAAGAGAAAAAACACAACTTGTCTTCTATCGCACGACACTGGTACAAGATGGTGAAGTGCTTGAATTAGATGAGTTTATCTAAAGAATAGTTGGCAATAAGTAAACTAGAGTGAGACGGGAAAATGCTTGTGGTAGTTTGATTCAGGCAAGGTTGTGCCTTTGGGTTTATTTATCTGGTTGCTGATTTTTGCAGGTCTTTTCCTATCACCTTTGCATCAGGGAACGTGGCTGTTACCGTGACACAAATCAGAGGTGATCACAACGCTTGATTAAAAGTAACAAACCCAACCGTGGTTATTCTGGATGATAAATTGAAAAGCCTACAGGGAAAGCACACGGGAGATGCTCCAGCAAGGAAGGGTGCAGACCAAACTGCGGAACTTGTAGGTGAGAAGTCTATGTAAGTTTCATGAAGATTATCACGCTGTACCACAGGCTGACTTGGGTTAGTTATTAGTTAATGCTTGCGCAGTGCTGTACGGGTTCATGTCTTATTTAGCAAGGCTTCTGTTCTGGGGTAGAACACTGTCTCTGAAAGGTAACTGGTTTCTGTAAAATTAAAGCTATGCAAGATAATTTAACTATTTCTGTCACAGGCCTGAGGGGTCTGACTGATCCAACCCATCTTTTGGCAATCCCTCCACCCTACTAGTAGCCCAGGACCCCGTGTCAGATGCTGTCAGATGCCGTTGGCCCCTACTCCAGGGTACTGCAGCAGAGCCTACCTCCAGCTTCTCAGAGCCCTGCCCTACCCATCTCCACGTTGGTGTCCCATGCCTGGGGCTGAAGCTGTCCTCTAGGACCGGGGATCCCCTGCAACCTCCAGCCTCCAGGTAGCTGCTGGCCCACGCTGTACCCTGACAATCTGTGCTGTTACCTAAACCCGATAGATTTATTTTTCTCTCTCTTAAATGCATCTTAGCAAAATATTCACAATTCTGTGTTTCTCTGAAGATTGTGTCTTATTTCATCATACACTGAAATACAGTGCCTGGAGGTACTTGATAGCTTCAAATGCAGTAAAGCCTCTATTCTTCATTCCATACATCTAAAGATCCAGAACCTTTAAATGCTTCCGTCAAGACTATGTTTTTAAAAGCCTGTTTTATGATTCTGTTGGATACCATAACAAGCAAGGATTGAAAACATTTCCAAACATAAGTCTTAAGTAGGTTTTTCCATTTGTGGTCTTCTAATGATTTCCAGAAAATAAGATGAATATAAAGGTAAAGAGAATAAACTTCAAATGTTTATAATTATAGATAAATGTGATTATGCTAAACTGTGTTCCTATTTCGAGAGACACATCTGGAGTACTACAAGTATTGATAAGTAGTGGCTAATATGAAAGAAAAATTAGATGAGGACCTAAAGGAACTCTGAATGTCCACTATTAGCATGAATGGCTAAATCACAGGATATCTTAGAGGTAAAGAAAAATAACAGATCTTAGTCAACATGTTTCGTACAAATAGTGATCTCATGTACATTGCTGTGAGTACTGGTTAAGTGTAAATAGCAACTTTCCAGGTGGTGAATGGAGCCCCTGCTTGCACTAGGAATTCATCTACACCTTATTTTACAAGTACCAGTAAAGATTCGGTAAGTTTGTCTGGTTTTGTTCACTCTTCACAGCATACAGATATGCTTGTGGTCAGAAGTCTGTCAACTATTTATTAGTTTGCACTTCAGAAGTAAAAAATTGTCTGTCAAAACCTCCTAAAAACTGTCCTGGTTCAAATTAACGCCTGTAAAACCTGCAACTGGAATAACGTTCTACTGTTTCTCTGCCCCCTGCTAAGAAACAGGCCCTCTTGCATCCCTTCTATAAATAACTGATGTCAGCTTCCTAGCTTATCCAGAGGGCTGATAAATCCAGGTGCATCAGAGAAGAAATGCAACTTTTAGAGTTCTAGGCAATACTAGACAGGAAAAAAGCTGGCTGCCATCTTCCTCTTTTATGTACCAGCAAAGATGCAGCCCAGGTGTGGTCATCCATAGATGTGACATTATGTAGATTATCACCAGGGCTGAAGAAAACTGCCACATTTTACATCTCTGCCAGCAGCCTATGAGAGCTCTTTGATCTTTTTTCCCATTATTCTATTTTGAGATTTTTAGTTTGCTTTTTTTTTTTTAAGAAAACTCCTTACTGTGTCAGCTATACTGTTGTTAACACCATGCTTGACACTTTCCTCCACAAGCAGACAACTGAAATATATTCACAGAATTATTGAGGCTGGAAAAGACCTCTGAGATCATCCAGCCCAGCCTATGACCTAACATCACCACATCAGCTAGACCAGGGCATTAAGGGCCATGTCCAGTTTGTCCTTAAACACCTGCAGGGATGGCAATTCCACTACTGCCCCAGGAAGCCCTAATCCTAATGATGTGAGGAAGGGCTTCCTAACACCACAACCTAACCCTCCCTGGCGCAGCTTCAGGCTCTACCCTCTTGTCCTGTTGCTAGTTGCCTGGGAGAAGAGCCCAACTACCACCTGCCTACAACCTCCCTTCAGGGGGCTGTAAGAGATGGAGAAGGTCCTCCTTGAGCCTCCTCTTCGCCAGCCTAAACTACCCCAGCTCCCTAAGCCTTTCCTCATCAGACTTTCTCTCCAGTCCCTTCCCCAGCCTTGTTGCTCCTCTGGACCTGCTCTAGCCCCTCAATCTCTTTCTCGAAGTGAGGGGCCCAGAACTGCCCCCAGTATTCAAGGCAAGGCCTCGACAGTGCTGAGTGCAGGGGAAGAATTACGTCCCTAGTCCTGCTGGCCATGCCGTTGCTGATACAATCCAAGATGCCATTGGCCTTCTGTGCCACCTGGATCTTGCTAGATCTCTTCTCTTTACAGTTTTTTTGTCTTAACAATTCCAGCACCTTTTGCTATATTTTTCTTCCAGACTTCACACTAAAAATTCCTCCAGCTCAGTTATGCCACTTCATCACGGAACTCACACCCCACTGCATCCACTGACTCGAGCTTTAGAGAGCAGCTCTATGGAGAATAAGTGAAGTGCTGCCTCCAGAGCTGAGTATGCTGTCCTTGCTTGTCATTGTGGCATTGATATACATGTCTTCCTTTCCTCATTTGTTGTATCCTAATGTCATTAGGACAAGCCTGCAGCAATTTTAAAACCTGGTTGTTCAACCTCTTTGACGTCATCACAGAAAAGTCTCAGCTGCAGGCTCTGCATATACTGTCTGTGTATAAAAATCCCTGTCAGCACTGGCTCTTGGGGAGCACTGGAAATGACTCAACGGTCTGGAATGGGCAGATGGTTGCTATCAAATTTTTATTATCACCATCATTATTATTACAGTGGTTTGTGACAGATATTGCCCTTTCAGACTGATGTTAAAGCTGAAGTATTTGAACAACATTTTCTGAAACTGAAATGCCTCAAATCCTTTCCAATCTGAGCCTGAAAAGTGTGAGTAAGTTTAAAGCTAATTAGACAGATTTCTTGGTTCCACTTCCAACTTCCAGCATAAATATCTTAAAATTCTTGTTCCATATAAACACAGTTGTTAACTATTTTTAATTGCCTTGATTCAGCGCAGAAGTTGAATTCAGTACATGTTGAGTGTTCAGGGTGGAAAGAAAATGTGAGTTGGTTCAGGGTGAATATGGATTGGATTTCCTACCATGGCCTTTCTTTACAAAAGCTTGAAGCTAACTTAAGCTACTAGATCCTGCTTCCTGGAGGCATCCTGTGTAACTAGTCATACTGAGGTATGTAGGATTAATTGATACAGATTTCTTTTTAAAGAAGTTGCAACCTGATTAGATTTAGCTGGACATTGTAGGAATGACATTTAGGTTTTATCTTGTAGTTGCTGCCCACATTTCTGGTGGGTAAAAATAATTTACTCCTAGGCCCTACAACAGACAAGATGCAGCGCAGCCTTTTCTGAGGAGAATCAAGCAATTACAGAGCTTCTCTACATGTTCCTTTTTCAAGTGTGCTGGGGTAGTGACTTCCACAGAACGAACAAACTGTTGTAAAACAAGGACTACTTGAGAGCCAGAAGGGCACATGGAGACTTAAGCAGTGGCAGCAATAATTTGACCAAGAAGTTCCAACTGTAGGGTGTAGAATCCATTGCTCAGTGGGTCAGCTCCAATATTTTGACTTGGTTCCAAATCTCTGTTCTTCAACATCAAGGTCATTGGTAGAGTAGGTAACACTTGACGGAGACTGGTAGTGGCAGTGTTGGGATCTCATTCAATCTTTCCTTGCCCAGAGCAAGCCTCACAGCTCACCGACACAAGTCCATCAAAGTCAGTGGTTCAGGGTCAAGTTCATTCAGGTAATGCATCCGTATTTCACAGTGTCCCCATACTGTGCTTACCACTGCATATAGCTTTTCTCCTTTGAGTTCTCAAAATGCAACACCCATATATTACCCATCTACAATGAAGCTCAGGGGGCATTTCACCTCTCATCCTCCTCTTGTGACACCTGAGCAGATTTATCTGCTGGGTCACCATGGTAGTGGTCTGGACTGGGTTATGTTTGCTGTCTGTCACTGCTTTGTACTTTCTTGTATTTTTTTCTCCACTGCTATCCTGTATATTGGGCATAAGTATTTATCCCATATTGGGCAAAGTATCTAATGATCAAGTTTCATTTACTATCAGCCAGCTGTATTTGCTATAACTATCGCAGTTATCTCTTTAACATAATCTGCTCCAGTACCTTTGTAATGCCCTGCAGTCCCTTTCAATGACAGGTTCAGTGTCAGAAACCCTGTCACGCATCTGAAATAGTTTTTCTAGCCTAGTTTTGGGCTGATATGCTCTTTACCAGAGAAAAAGGGAAATAAACTCGCTGTTCAGTCCTCCTCTTCCCGAGTTTGGCTCTGCTCTGTCTTCTGTAACGGAGTTTTGTATCCCAATAACAGTAATTACTTGGGTCATTTCACTACCCTTCTGCTGTGCTACAGTTATGGAAAAGTCCATTGCAAATAAAAGTCTGACTTTAAAGAGGGGAAGAAGGGGGAAAGAAGATTTCTGTATTATCTGACTGACTGTAGTTGCTGTACCCTGCTTTCAGCACACTCAATTACAAATGATACCCAACACAATTTTCCCCTAAACCAGCTTTTCCCAGGCATTGATTGCCACAAGTGACACCAGCAGCTGCAATCTGCAATGGATCCAGAGGTCAGCTTCCAGTGACGTAGTTTCAAGGAACATGAACAGAGCCAGTGTGATCTCCAGAAAATCACTCACAGAGAAATGGCTTCCAGTTGTAACCATTAGGACTGGTGGCAGTGGCCACCACTGCTTGTAAGCTAAGTGCCTTTTCCAGAAGATCAGAGTCACTCCTTCTGCAGCTGTTTGCACTGAGTCACCTGTAACCACAGATAGATGAGCTGCTAGAAAGTTCATGTAAAGAAGGACTAGTGATTTCCATGAATATTTCTTTTTCCTCTCTTTTAACTGTCTGGAAGGTCACTTCTCTTACTCCTGGCTTTTTGCAAAATCACCTGTTGAATTCTCAGCAGTGCCAGAGCCCATATCCTCTTGTTCAGGGAAACGCACTGTGTATCAGCCTTGTTCTTCCTCTTTGTTGTCTACAGAGCAAGTGAAATTCACAGCCATCACAAATCTCAAACCGAGAAGGAAAGGGAAGAGGACATTACTTGCTGCTCTAGACGCAACAGCTCTCAGTGTATTGCTGAACATGCCTTATCACGCTGTATTTCAGTGAAATGGAATCTCCCAAGGGATTTAAAATAACCTGATCACCAAATGAAGGCAAGTTTGTGGAGCCTATGCCTGAGCTGTGTTCTGTTAATTTCCCCAGCAACCTTGAGCAATTTGTTCAGGGAGCTGGATCTGTATCGCCTGAAGTTTTTCTAAAACTCTACCCCCTCTTGACTGCAGGCAAAAATGCATTTTGCTGACATCTTTCTTGTCTTTCCTCATAATTAACATGACAGATAGTGGCACAGAGAGATAGAGTGACCCATGTAGAGTAATTTATACAGTGCTTGGGGTTCAGTGGATTGCTTAAAAAGATGCATCCTCTGTCCTATCCCCTCACCTAGGATATTCAGCCTGACTCACAGCCCTACCATGACAGCTTACTTCTGTGGTTGGGCAAGCAAAAGGTATTTGTCAGATATGCATTTGTCCTGGTTTTCAGGAGGAAACAAGGGTCCAAGAAAATTTACAGTCAAAACCAGTTAATGATGAAAATGCATAAAAAGAATAAACTTTAAGGGTAGACAAACTCGTATTGAGTTGTGTGATGTTGCAACTAGCTTGCTAACCACACCTAAGTTAGTTCACTAATAGCTAGTTGAGGAAAATCCTTGCCCATTTCTGGTACAACAGGTTTTTGACACACCTTCATAGGATTTGCAGAGGCGTGGCCAGGTTTCCACCTGCTCTGAGCTGCTTAGCCAGATCTTCATAGAAATAAGACCACAGACAGGTATTTCTTGATCTATATGGAAGGTGACCTGGAGGAGAATTTCACAAGCAAGATATGATGTTAACTCCTGAGAAGTCCCACCACTGCACTCCAGGGATGTATCTGGTGTGCAGCAGAGTCTAACAGTAGGCTGGCAATGCCTGCCCTGCCAGCACTTCATGGCCTACTTCTCCTTATATCTGGGAGCATGGATTTTCATCATGGCAAAGCCATGCTTAGACTGCTCATAAACAATATCTGGTTTGGCAATACAGAACAGAGATGTCCTAGTGAATGGAGCATCATAGAATCATCATGGCTGGAAAGCACCTCCAGGATCATCAAGTAAATGAAGAGGGAATTCTTTTCTGCAGAGGTTGTATCTGTCTCAGATAAGTTAGTTCAATAGCTTCACCATAGCTGGCAAGTGCAAGGCTCCTGAATTCCAGCCCTCAGCCAGCAGCTTGTTTCTTGATCATTCATTCATCTCCAAAGACTGTTATGGTGTATTGGAACTAGAACAAACCATTCAGATTAATCCAGCTGTGAACCTGGAGTCTATGTGGTCTGAATTAAGTGGTTTTTTGAAATAGATTTGGCCCAGGTCAAAAGGAAATAAGGCAGAGTTTATGTATTTTGCTATAGGAGTCAGAGAAATCTGAAAATAAACAGGCCAAATACTTGTAGATGTTTGGATTTCTATTCTTTCATGCAAATTCTGACAGAGTGCTTCTTTCCTATGGCTTTAAAAAAAGTGGTGGCACTATTTTCATCTCAGATTTACCTACATATAGCATTTTCTGTAGTTCAGAGAACATGTCTAGTTGCAAACAAGAAGGAAAAAAAAGCTTTAACCTCATAAAATTGCAAAATTAACTCCGAGTTTGGCTGGTGACCATGCTGTAAAAGCCACAACAGTCAAGACACAGGGTCAACTGCGAAAGACAATATCCTCAGGCCTGCTCATATAAAGAAAAGAATTCCTTTATGAACAAGGAAAGTGTGCACAGGTTTAGTAATCCAGAACCAGGGGTGTTACATGAGCATTTTTAGAGAAGGAAGAGCAAGACAAAGAAGAAAACAATGAGGTGCTCAGGAAGGCAGAAAACACTTTTTCTATAACAAGCTTGTAGCTGTTTAAGTTGGGGGTCAGTATTTCATGGCTGTGTAACAAACCGTGTTCTTGTAGTTGCTAGAAATATGTCCTTGTGCACTTTTTAGAAACCCTACAAAACAAACAATAATGGGATTTTAACTTATTTGATTTGCTTGGGCTTTACTGTTGAAAGAACTCAAGAACCAAAAGACGACGTGGCATTAGAAATAGAGAGATGAATGGGACATCCAGTGCATAGATGTTAGTTTTCGTTTGGGATTATTTGGCTGTAGCACCCAAAATCAACATTTTCATCAGTTACTATTCAGCTAGATATTAAGAAAATGGGGGGGAGACGAAGCAAAGATTACTATGAAATACAGTCTATATATGAAATACAGTTTAGTGAGATGTTTGACTGTCTTGGTTTCCTGCCTTTTTGTATTCTACACATGATACCGTGGCCAGAACAAGCTACTGTAGACGAGAGAAGAAAATGCACATCATCCTGATCTAAAGCTCACGTCTCAACCACTACATTTTTCCTCAGAATTTAGCCAGTGGTAACACATTAAAACACTTATGAGTCCGTTCAGCACAGGGCTGTGTTACATATGTATGCTGGCATATTCATTAAAATTCATGAGTTGTAGTACCTTAAACTTGCCTACTACAAGAATTTTTTTGTTTAGATAGTCCAGACAGGCTCATAAAATCCAGCAGTGCTTTATATTATAGATTCAACTCTGCAACAATAAAGCTCCTTAAAATTACATATATATGGAACGAAATGACATGCCACAATATACAGAAAACTGTCAAAGCCCCACACCATATTCCTAAATTTCCAGCTCAAGCGTTCCCACCAAATTTCGTGGCTGTGCAGTGAATAAATTAAAGCAGGTCTTGTATTTCATAGCCAGGATTCCAGTAAATGTGGAGCATGCCATGATAAAATTTTCCTCTCCATTGGCGACTTTAGACATAGCCTCAAAATCAGTAATTTCTGGAGTTTTTTCCCTGAGGAATGGTAGCACTAATAATGACTTGAAATGGGCTTGTAGGATATATAATAGACCGACACTAGTCCTTTTAGTGAACCCATTTATTTTCTTATTCTTGCCTGAGAAGAGGTATTTTCTCATGAACGGTTTGATTTTTGAATCTGAGCATTCTACAGGAAATAAAACTATCTGCATAACCCAAGAGAAAGAGTTGATCAGCTGATTTGATAACCACTGTTCATATGGTTCCAGACCTTGTGGCAGAACATCTCCTGTGATGGCCTCAGAAAGAGTCTGCATGCAGGTTTATGTCTAGAAAGACTTGCTTTTAAAATGCTTTGTGTATGGAAAAGACCTACCATGTTCTTATAGAAACAAAATAAAGTAATTATTTTTTAATTAATCAACAATAACAATAATGCATTATATGAGTTTACCAGATAAAATGACAATCATAAAAAATAGAAGACTCGTTGAGCCTTGAATTATGGAAGAATTTATTTACTTTTTCGGTATCAAGTTTGATTTAAATTCTCAGTCAAAACTACCTTATAAAGATATCTAAACACGTGCACACACTTACAGGAGCAAGCTATAATTTAAACCTTTTGAAGGTGAATTCTGCAACTACCTAGAGATGTGTAAACTAGCAAACCCTGTCAAATAGAAAATGCAGCATTGATGAGTAATCACTGTTATTTCAGTATGTTTTTAATTTTTGTATTTCAATTGCATTTAATTTGTAAAGTTCCTTGCATTTTCATTCTTACATTTACTAATAGTTTTTTTATTTCTTAGTTGATAACTCACAGTTTGAACATCCCTTGGGAAGGTGCATAGAGTTTAGGGGGAGATATTGATCTCCAGGCATCACAGGAATCATAGAATCATCATTCAGGTTCACCAAGTTTAGCCCTCATCCCAAAATCCCCCTAATCCCCAGACCATGGCTTCAAGTGCTCTATCTATTTGTTTTTTAAACATCTCCAGGAATGGTGACCCCACCACTGCTCCAGTGCCCAACCTCTCTCCCAGTAAAGAACTTCTCAACTTCCAATCTAAACCTCCCTGATGCAACCCAAGCCCATGTCTCCCTGTTCTATCACTAGTAATCTGTGAGAAGAGACCAGCATCAGGAAGAGGTGATTTGCAGAGCAGTAGGAGCTGATGCTTGGACAACTAGTGAAAACTTGCTGAAGAGTACCCTTACTCTTTCCATCTGCTCTGCATCAAGATGACAAGTGATTGAGTGTGTTATGGGTTATTTGAATGTCTGGAGCTTCTCATGTGACACAGGTAGTCTCTGTGCTAGCTTTTTTAATGAGACCTACGCTTGTATATCCTCTGTGCTTTTAGGTTTTCTGTCTGTTGTGCTGCAATGTTCCTGTATGCAGTGTTGTTTAATCAAACCCCATAGCACTGCAATCACTACAGTGGTGACGGTGCAGAAAATAAGCCCTGGATTTCAGTAGTAGAAGGCATGTCCCATTCAGCCCCATCCTTGCTGCAATTATGGTAACCTCTAGCAGAGGAGCAGGTTGCAGATTAGAAGTGATGACTTCTGCAGCTGCCCAATGCCAAATGTAAATGCAACAAGTTGAAGATATTTTAAGAACATTTGTGAGCTACACTTGAGGAAAAGACAACTCTGCAGGTATTTGCTTAGAAGCGTGGTTGAACACACTTTGTTCAGCTGGGGGAGACGTGGTATTAGATGTATTGTTATGTGGTATTACTAAATTTTATAGAATAGGCTAAAGGAGAAAAGACCTGATGTGGTTTAACCTCAACTGGCAACTAAGCACCACATAGCAGCTCATTCATTCCCCCACTGTGGGATAGTGGAGAGAATTGGAAGGGTAAAAATATTGTTGGGCTAAAGACCATTTAATAGGTAGAACAAAAGCTGTGTGCACAAGCAAAGCAAAATAAGGAATTAATTTGCTACTTCCAATTGGCAACATGTATACAAAATTTATGACAGCCTTCACAAGCCTTCCTGTAGCTCTATGATTTTATTCTGACTATTTAAAAACCAAAGCAATGGACTCCATGCAGAGATTTTGCACAAAAAACTCCTTTGACACTTCCTTTTGATGTTGCTGACCTTTGCAAACAGCAGAGCATTCCATAGGCAAAGAGATTGCAGCACAAATGATTTCATGTAAGGATAAAATATTAGAAAATCAAGGTCTTTGTTAAAAATCCACTTCATGCTGTAGCCAGAGAACATGACAGACGTCTCCACGTTTGTCCCCTTGAGAAAACCTGGAGCCTTTTCCTTCTCGCTGGCCAGATGTTCATTCTTCCCCAATCCCGTTCTCTTGTGGTCCCCTTTGCGCTATGCCCTACCTTACCGCTGCTAGCTTAGCCTTCCGATGGGGCTGAATCTCTGATGTTTCTCATAGTTTTGCTCTGCTGTTTAGCTCTGTCAGGTTTGAAGTGGGTTCTGGATTTTACGTGTTTACATAGCTCCAACGCAAAGATCACTCCGTGAGAGTTCTCAGAACATTCTGAGTCCAGCTCCTCCTTCAGGACTCTTTAGAATTGACACATTTTGGAGGAAAATGGGTAGAGATTTTTTCCTGTGTGCTATCTTGGAAAGTCTTAGCTTCTCACTCTAAATGTTAGAGTGCTGTTCATTTTTAACCAGTGAAGTGGTTTACTGACAGGACTATGGTTTCTGGTGTGTGTAGTAAACTCAGCAGAAGTCTGAAATTGTGCCTTGTCCATCACGGTGTTATTATAGGCGTAAATTAAAATAATACATATTTGTTTCAAATAAGTTGCATAGTCATGCCGTGCTCTTCTGTAGCATCTGGAATGCATCAAATGATTATACAGCTGGTTAGATGTAAAATACGTTCGTGTACCCAGTGCCTCTGTTCTCTGTTTCTGTGAATTGCCAGTGTTTTATTGTTAGTTTGTTTTAAATAATCAGCATTTTAATACTTTCTATTTGGATTGTACGGACAGTTTAGTTTCCTAACTCACATCATCTCAACCACATTTTTATTGCATACGTGATTAGGTGACATTTTATAATATGAGTCTATTGTTAATTTTGGACCTTATGAGACACAACAGAGAGTGTAACACCTCATGTGTATAAATAGAAACCCAAATAAAAAGCAACACTGTTCTGTTTGTCTGTTATGGGAAGAAATTTTAGTAATGCTTACAAGTATAGCACCACTAGCTTTAGCGTTATGATTCGATACCTGTTTGATTTCTAAGGCTTTTTTCAAATTACAGGAGCCAACTGGAGAGAAGAGTTTGTCTCAGAAGTTCAAGCAGATGGTGGTCAGGCCAACAGGGACCTGTGCTCCTTCACTCTTGCCTGTGCTTCCTCAAACGGAAAACAGTACCTCAACACTAGTAATGGTCTCAGTATTCAGTTATGTTTTTCTTACAGTCCCACCATTTTTTCAATCTTATAATTTTGGACTTGAGATTAGCAAAATGGGTCTTCGCCAGGGATAGTGCCTGAAGTCTACGATGTTTGGAGAACATTGGAAAGGCTTTCTTGCTTTCTACTCCTTGTAATATTTAACACACTGACATCCTTCCCTAGACCAGTTCAGGTGTTTCAGTCAAGGGTTCCAAGAAATCTTATCACTGTCTGCAGGACCAAGTATTCTACTTGTCCTTGTATTCATGAAGCAATTCTGGTTGTCTCACTGCTAGTGGAAGTTAAGGAATCTTTCACTGATTTTGAGCTTAATGAAACAATGTCCTGCCTTCATTATGTCATCAGCCACCAGGGTAATAACACAGCTTCGGTACAGTAATGAAGCTCATGTACCGTCATCATCAGGGATGTGTTTGCCATCAAGAAATGTACATGGTTTAGGGGAGCATTAGATGAGCTTGACAGACAGAATCTCAACTCCTGAACTCAGTTTGCTGTGGGATCACATGCCATTTGTTCAGTGACGTGTTTGTTGACAAATGTGACATCAAGAAATTTAGGAGGAAAAAGAAACCACATTTTCTTAAAGCATTTCAGAGCACTTTGTGGTCTAACCACATGCTCAAAAACTTCCTGAGCTGGAAACAGTCTCCAGATGACCTACATGCTTTAAAACTTACCAAAACAAAAAGTTCTTTACCACAATATTCTTCCAATATTTGTATTCTGGTAGAAAATAGTTTCTCATCACATGTTTTAATATTGAAAAATGATCTGTTTCCTTGTCACCTTTTCTTATTCTCTATAAAATATAAACTTCTTGTAGTTTAACACAACTTCTGACTTAGGAGATGTATGGGATATAAACAGCAATAAATTTGGGCATAGAGTAAAACGTTCTGGTAACCTGCCAAATTATCTCCAGTGTCAGCTAGGCACAACATTTTTATTGGAATAGATTCCAATAGCATTAAAGCTGCATAATGCACGTTTCTAGCATCTCTTTTGTAGAAATAGCAGTTTCGCTTGAAACATTAATCCACTTGGAATCCAGGGAATAACTGGCCACCATGACCAACACTAATTTCAGTTCAACCATATAATTTATGGAAGATTTCAGTGAGGCTTTGAGCTAGAGGAGTTATCATAGAGGCTAATGTGGGTAAAGAAGTTTTTCTGATCTTTGACCTGCATGCTTTCTTTTAGAAACACTGAGAGGGCATAATCTCTTCCACCATGAAATACCCCATATATGTTCCCCTGAGGTTTTCATGTTTCTTTGAGCATATTGAATAGTACAGGTTGTACTTCTCTTCTGAACGTATAAGTGTGTCTGTACTATACTCAGGTACAAATGTGCCTTGTTTAGACTTACCTGAGTTCAAATCAGATTACTTGGGACTGATACTCTAGAGTGTTCCACATGCTGCATAACCTGCTGATGAAACTTTGCTCTACAGCCCGGGGGCTACATCGTTTTTGATACTGTAAGAAACTTTTAAACCGAGTTCGTAAGTGTTGATTACCTATTGACACCTTTCATTGCAGAGCAGGAGACTATTGACTAGTTACATGCTTCGTGAAATCCAAGATAGTATTTGAAGCCTGATTCTTCCTCTAGTCCTTTTGGCTGTGTCTTGGTGGTCCGAAGGGATGCATGCTACTGTTTTATGAACTTATGCAATATTGAATCAGGAGTAAATTACCAATTTTAAAAATTTCTTAGCTTAGTATTGTAAAAACGTACATCTATACAGCTCTTGCAGTCATCTGTAACTTTAAATAGGCACAAATATTCAAGTCTTATGGTCACAGTTGCTAATGAACTGCAACCCTTCTGTTTCTCTTTCCTAGTAAGCAGTTCATAGTGTCTCTGCTCATCTGGGAAGACAAACATAGGACGTTCTTCAGTCCAGGTCCCTTCAATCAGGAGCTGCATTGTACAATGAGTGTATTTTTCACCAGCTGGCTAGGATTCATTCCAAAAGTCTCTCTCGCTCTCCTCATCAATATACTTCATAATTCTGAATACTTTGTATGCTTCAAAGATCTTAACTTGTTGTCATACAGGGCTTCACCTACTCCTAAAAATGAAACCCCTTTTTTTGTAGTACCTGGAAGTTAAATTCAATGAGTTCAGTAAGGTGGCTTCAACTTTTGTGTGAAGACGAGTATCAATGTCCTAAAATTAAAAAAACGATGTTAAGTTTTAAGGTCAAAAACGAGCTGATTGTTTTTGAATCCTCTTCAACTTGCCAACTTTTACATTTTAGGTTGATGGTGGAAATAGAAACCTTCAGAATTTAGACCAACCAATGTTTTTCAATAATTTGTTACTATTTTGTATTTCTGAGAAGTAGCCTGCAGACTGCCGGTGGTGAATATCATTGCGTCAGACTGTTGGGGTCTACTTTGATCTCTGTAGCCCCTGCTTGTAGTCAGTTACATAGCCCTGTCTTTAGCTATGTCTACATATGTCTACAGCTTATAGATCTGGAGAACTGGGCAAGATCCTGTTTTCTGCTCCTGGCCTTCCTGATTTTAGATCTGCTGCACATGACACCTCTGTGGTTCTGCTGACATCTCTGCCTGAAATTTGTGGTAGTTTTTTATACACTTTGTTACAGCTGAACACAATAGACATTTGTGTTGGTTTAGAATGGGGTGTACAATGAACTATTCATTTTAAGAAGATAAGAGGTACTGATTATTTATTTCACTGTATAGATAAATCACTATGAGCACTTCACGAGTCTCTGTGCTGTGTAATGCATCAGTCTGAATCCTATGCTAACACAAAACAGCACAAGCAATCACAGCCACTTTGTCGCTTCCTTTCGTTTTGAAATAAATGATATGGTAAGTAAATTAAAGCCTGCATTTTAAAACTTGATCTTTTTAGAGTACAATTTCACTAGGTAGATTCTATGCTGTTTGGGAACGAACGGGACATCGTTGTGTTGACAAACAATCCAGTTTGCCGCCCTGGTCCTAGTAATAATTTCTGTGCCAATTATTCTGACCCAGGAGTTCACATTTTCTACCCAGAAATCTATAAAATGTTATGGTCTGTTGCTTCTGTCTCATTGTATGATATCTATGAAGACAGAAATTGTAAGTCCTTCTGCACAGTGGCCATTTGGAATATGAATGACCTAGTGCAAACAAACAAGGTCTGCAGAAATCTACTAGTTCCGTTCCAAACTTGCACTCTTGTGTAATTTTTTATTCTGTCATTGACAAAGCAGTGCTTCAGGTTTAGTGCTCATTTCCTTTGTGAAATGATGAGCAGTACCTGTGGTTTTGTATTTCCTTGTGTAAATCAAATCAACAGCAAATTAATGAAATCCTTGAACACTGTTCCTTTTTCTAATTGTGACTCTGCTTCCCATACCCTGAACTGTCATGGTATGGGAGATATGAAGCAGAAAAGCTACATTCAGCAAGTTTCAGTATCACTTGAACCAGAGGCTACGGAGTGATTGATACAGAGCTTGCACTCCTTGATCTACAGCTCTCAGTATCTTCCCATACACAGCTTCTTTTCATGTCTGTCTCTTTGTCACATCACTCGTATTCATACTGAGGAATTTCCAATTAAAACAAAATCATTTCTATTTTCTTTGCTGCAATGTGATCAAATGTTGATCAAAAATACACGTCTATGTCTCTTTATGTTGTCACTGATTTCAAAAGAGAGAAATATCTTTTATTGAATCTACCACAGGCTTGGAAGTTCTGAAATATAACCCGTGCCCTTGGGTTCACCATGGGTCAAAGACACTCCTGGGCAGTGGGTTAGCACAAATCTTGTCACTGTGCAAATGCCTAATAAGTCTTGAAAATGGGAAATTTCTCTTTATGGGGATAAGATTTGCAGAACTCAAAGTACACTGTGTAGCTAATATAGCTGATTGGAAAGGTCTTTGAACTTTGATAACTGTTATGAAGTTGAGAAGTGCACACTGAAGTGTTGGAATGTGATGCTGGAGTAGAACCAAAGGACGGTGAACGGTCTGGTGTACAAGCCTTATGAAAACCAGACAAGGGAGCTGGGACTTTCTAATCAGATGAAAAGGAGGCTGAGAGGAGACCTTACTGCTGCCTACAACTACCTGAAAGGAGGTTGTAGAGAGGTGAGTGTTGGCCTTTTCTCACAGGTAACAACTGACAAGAGAAAATGGCCTCAAGATGTCCCAGGGGACATTTAGGTTGGTCATTAGGAAAAACTGCTTCATTGAAAACGTTGTCAGATACTGTAACAGGCTGCCCAGGGAGGTGGTTGAGTTGTCATCCCTGAATGTGTTTAAAAGACTTGTAGATATGGAGCTTGAGTACATGATTTAGTGGTGGGCTAGGCAGACTTGGTTTAATGTTTGAACTCAATGATCTTGAAAGTCTTTTCCAACCCAAGTGCCATTACAATTCTTTTACTTTGTACTCTTGAGTCAGTAAGCCTTACATCGTCCCTTAGTACACATTCTGTATAGATTCTGCCTCTCCAGAATTGTTTCTCAATTTCATGTGTTGGCTTGAGGGATGAATGTTGTAGATATGTCATGTATTTTGTTTGTTATTATAGGCCACTTTATGCTTGATCTGATCTTCAAGGTCAATGTTCTTGTCTCTTTTTTAAGATAAACAAATCTGTGTCCTTCTTTGACCAAGACATCACATCTTAAAAGTATGTGTCACAGAGGTGCAGTTTACATTATATCTGTTTCAGCAGTTGTTTCTATCAGCCAATGGAACATGCTGCTTTTCCTTACTTGGATTTATGACTGTGTGTTAAATGTCCTGGGAAAGTTTTTATCTGACCCGGGTAGGTGATAAGACAGTTTTCACACCAAAGTGAAAAAATGGCAATGCCTGTGTACAGTCAGCGGGGTTTGCAGGCTGTTATTTTCCCTCTACACCATGTCTGAGCTTTTTACCAAGAACCTAAACTGAAGGATCTTCTTGCACTGCTGTGTAATTTCCACACTAGGCATAAAGCATTTTGTGAGAGGCAATTTGCATGTCTCATTACATTTATATTGGAGCTTCTCTTTGCAATTCCTTTTGTGCATTGTTTTGTTAATCTTCCCCCACTTCTCAGTCTGTCGTTGTGACTTCCTGGGATTCTCCCATTTTATGGTCCCCACAGAACTAAAACCTTACATTGTGGTGGGTTCAGTGTTTATAAATATGGAAAGGGCAGGTGTCAGGAGGATGGAGCCAAGCTTTGCTCAGTGGTGTCCAATAAAAGGACAAGGGACAATGGGTGTAAGCTGGAACATAGGAGGCTCCACATAATATGAGAAGGAATTTCTTCGAGCTGAGGGTGACAGAGCACTGGAACAGGCTGCCCAGGGGGGTTGTGGAATCTCCTTTTCTGGAGACATTTAAAACCTGCCTGGACGTGTTCCTGTGCATCTTGATCTAGGTGATCTTGACCTTGCTCTGGTGGGGGGGATTGGCCTAGATGATCTTTCGAGATCCCTTCCAATCCCTAACATTCTGTGATCTTGAGACCAATTTTTTGATGAAAATATATTAGGATTGGCCCATTATTTTTAGTTATTTAGTAATTTCTCTCTGGGAAAGCAATCATTTTTATATCACCATAATTATGTTGTCAGTGGCAGCATTTGCACAGATATTGTGTGGTTCTTTTGTGTGTTCTGATTATTGAGCATAAAAGTTAGAAAAAATTCTCTGCATTTACAAAGTGTTTCATCCTAGCTCTGTAGTCTGTTCTTCCTCACTTCTACCAGGAGTTTAAAAGAAATTCTAAATATATTACCGGGGGATATTTCTGATGGAGTCTGTGATGGGAAGACCTGGCAATCTAAACAAAAAAGAGCAAGAGGGGAAAAAATGTTAACATCATCATTTTTCTAATGGAGTTATGATAAACACACTGAAGTCACTGATTAACCACGTTTCAGGGCCAGAAACTGAACCTTGTGACCCAGTGCCATGTTTTAATAAGGACCTTTGCCATAGGTGGCAGTGAGTGAGAGGGAGTACATGCTGAACAACTTGCTCACTAGTTCTTTGGGATGGCTTATATCTTATACCTATAGTATCAGTCCTGAAATGCACGCCTTACAGTGAATAAAGCTGTTGTCTCGGACATCATTTCTTTGCCACTGAAGATCATTTTATTTCATTCTTAAAATACTTACATGACATAGCACACAGCACCATGTCCATGTCCCCCCCCACCAAAAAAAACCAAATTACTAGTCCAGACTTCACAAAAGTAATTGCTTCAAATTGCTTCCTACATTTTGGTTACAATAACCCCCTGCATCTACAGACTGGGGGATGAGTGGCTGGAGAGGGGCATGGCAGTACTGGTGGACAATGGGCTGAACAAGAGCCAGCAGGGTGCCCAGGTAGCACAAAAGGCCAACGGCATCCTGGGTTGTATCAGCAATAGTGTGGCCAGCAGGACTAGGGACATCATTGTCCCCCTGTACTGGGCACTGGTGGGGCCTCTCCTCGAGTACTGGGGGCAGTTCTGGGTCCCTCACTTCAAGAAAGAAACTGAGGGGCTGGAGTGGGTCCAGAGGAGCAATGGGGCTGGTGAAGGGACTGGAGGGAAAGTCTGATGAGGAGAGGCTGAGGGAGCTGGGGGTGTTTAAGCTGGAGAACACTCAGACTTCTCCCTCTCTAGATCTACCTGAAGGGAGGTTGTAGCCAGGTGGGCTCTTCTCCCAGGCAACTAACAACAGGACAAGAGGGCAGGGCCTGAAGCTGCACCAGAGAAGGGTTAGGTTGGCTGTTAGGAAGCCCTTCCTCACTGGAAAGGTGATCAGACACTGGAATGGACTGCCTGGGGCAGTGGTGGAATTGCCATCCCTTGAGGTGTTTAAGGACAGACTGGCTGTGGCCCTTAGTGTCCTGGTCTGGCTGATGAGGTGATGTTGGGTCATGGGCTGGATGGTCTTAGAGGTCTTTTCCAGGCTCAGAAATTCTATTACTCTGTAAACAGGTTTACGTCCTAGCTTCAGAAAGCTACCATTACGTGAAGCAGTGGGACCTTGAGTCTGCTATTCACAAACTGCAAGAGGCTAAATAACCTGATGCGTTATGAACAGCACTCACACACAGATGTTCACATACACTGCAAAAGAATTCATGCTTTGTCTGGAGCAAAATGAAGTCCCAGAAGTCATTTTTGTTCTGTAGGGGAAATAATGTCTCCTGCAGGAAATTTATAGCCATGATTGTTTAAAAGAAATGAAAAGTACACTGTTAGATGTTTTAAAGAAAAGCATTCAATTGTTACATATTTTTAGCTGACTCCTACCTCGGTCACTTTGTAGAAATTATAAATCTTGTGCAAAGGTTTTTAGGTCACTCCATAGGAACTAGCTTGAGTGGCTATAATATATTGTTTGTTCACATTATAAAATTACTTATTGAACATGCATTCAATTTCAATTCATTGCCAGTCTGCACTAAAGATAATATATCAAAGTTCATAAAAAGCCACTTGGGAATACCACTAGAGGTTACTAGAATTAGATGTTTACTTTGCTTTATAACTCACAATAAGAATCATCTAAGAAATAACAAATCCTATGCGACTTGGTCTAGGTGATCCTGCTGTGGCAGGGGGACTGGACTAGATGACCTTTTGAGGTCCCTTCCAATCCCTAATGATTCTATGATGATTCTGTGATCATTTGTCCTGAGAAGAGTCTTTTCCTCAAGTAAAATTTCTTCATTTACATGTAAATTTAAGTGAATGCCAAAAGTGTGATTGCCTAATAGGCAAAGGTTTGTCCCTATGAATCCTGAGGCATCCATTCTGTCCTTGTCCTGGGCTGATACTGCTAGCCTTGTTGAATGACTCTGGGGTGGAGGCTTGAAATTGATCAGACATGATGGGGTTTTAAGCAACCTGGTCTAGCAGAAGTTGTCTGTGCCCATGGCAGGGGGATTAGAACTAGATGATCTTTGAGGCTCTTTCCAACCCAAACCATTCTGTAATATATGACAATATTAATATGGGCCCTTGCATGCTGTGTCCTATAGATGCTGCAGTTGATGTGCTTAACCTAATGAGTTTCCTCTTATGTTATTTCTATTTTATGATTAATTTACAATGAAGCGTTTTCTTTCTCTGTATAGAAAAAAGGAAACTCTGAAATAGAATTCAAGTTTCTACTTATTTTTTTAAATCAAAATTGAGCATGTTGTTTGCTTTTTTTTTCCTGAAGAGAACAGCATGGTTTTCCAACCTGACTGCTCTCTGAAAAAAATTAGAAATAATCTGTTACAGCGTGCATTTTCCTCTGCTTATCCTAGACTCCTCAGCACATTTTCAAGAGGGTGGACCAAAATCAAAAAGCACTTCCTTATCTTTACTGTCCTTCCATTCTGAGATCTCTGACAGGGTTTCTTTGGATGTTGGGGTGATTATCAGCAGGTGCACATTTTCCCTTTTACTTTAGCTTCTCTTTCAGTAAAAACAGCATAAAACCACAGCAGCTGTGAGCCAAATGCAAAGCACATTACACTCAGCACATACTAACATCAGATAAGGGTAGGCCAGTGATTGTTATTTCTTTGGGTTAATTGATAATAAGAAGAATTGAGGGATAAGATGAAATTTAACCATTTGGAGATTTGAGAGGCTGTACTGGTTTTTTTTTTGCACTGACTCTTTCTGCTGAGGTAAATTCTATTCTTGAGGGGAAAAACCAACCCGGCAGTACCACTGAAGAGGAAAAACTGTATTATGAGGGGAAAAAACTGTTCTACATGCAATTTAGACCCTCTATCCTTTTCTCCTCAAGCCAGAACCCATTTTTCATCTATTTGAGATCACCATTAAAGTACAAAATAGTGAAGGCAGTGGCAGGCTTGCAGTCACCATTTAAGGGGTGTTAGCATCAGAAAGAAGCACTAAATTACTTATCTAGCGCTGAGCCAAAGCTATCATTCACTTAAGGGAAGGGGCTTAGTTTAACTCTGTCCTTGCAGAGATTCCACACACTTGTGGAGATAGTATATGTTTTCTGCTCTTAGACCCCTTAACTGATATCCAGGTAGCTCATAGAGGCCCACAGAAAACTTTTCTGTTGAGCTTTGAAGAGACTCGGGAAGTGTAGATTGACAGTGTGGACACAACCAGGTATTTCCCTGCAAAATATCTATCCAACAGCTACTCAACCTCTCCCTTATTTAGTTAAGCTTGTAATTTCTAGATAATGATCAGGCATTTTTCAGCAAACCCCTCGCTGAAACAATTGCATGTCTCATAGTTTCCAAAAGCTTCCACAAAAGTCAGCACGACTACCATTTAAAGAATAACATGCTATCACATCCAGCAGCTTGCAAGAGTAAACTTCCTCCCAAATTTGACATTCCCTGATCATAGTGTAAACTGATTTAAAGGGCACTAGCTACGTAAGGTCTTTACAACTGTTTGGTTGAAAGTCGCTTGTTGGCACAGGGAAGTGCTCACACCGAGCACCTACTTCTGTTTGCTCTTGCAACGCACTTGAGCTGTGCTTGCTCTAGATGCAGCTCGTTGTGAAGAGGTTGTGTACAACCTGGCCTTTAGCAAAGAGGAAACAACCCTCACTCCTTGAAGACTTGGAAACTTCCACAGATGTTAATCATCACTTCTCTTGTAGCTCAGCAGGCCCCCTGGGTTTGGACTGTGCTTTTGGGACCTGGGTCTAACCTTACAGGGTCATGGTTCTTCCCATGCACCACTCTTACCCTTGAGAAAAGTAAAGAAAAGGGAAAGACATTTTTCTCTTTGTCTACAAAATCCAGTCTCACTGATGAGTGTATCCTCATGATACTCTCGGTATTTTGTTGACAACTAAATGTGATATGAGGAAAATTCAGACCCAGCTCAGTGTCTGGTGAAACAATTGTGTAAAGATAATAGAGTCTTTACCATCTTCTGCTTTGTCCTTATTGTAAAGACAAGTGCTCTCTTCTTTGCATAAACAATCTTCACTTGCCTAATGCTTGGGTTTCTCAGTTTCCCAGCCCTTTAGGGATCTAATTCTACTTTAAAATCAAAAAATGGCCGGAATGTTTGCACTTGCTTATATGGACTGGCTAAAAATAGATAGCGGTGTGAACAACGATGCTTTCAGTCGCTAAGTAAATCGCATACTGCTGCATACTGCTTGGGAATACAACCACAGTAAAATCAGGAAGCCATAAGATACTTGAGAAAGCATAAGTGGTCTAGGTTGCGATTTCACTTATCCTCTGAGGTACCTTTAACATTTTAGTTAAGTAATAAATGTGGTCGGGAATTATTTGGTGAAATGGTTCAGAAGTGTGTTGTAAAGTGACACTTCATCAGAACCACAACATTTCTGTCTGAAAGGAACCAGATTCAACAAAACTTTCAACAGCACAGACACTTGGGAGTATAAGGAAGAATTCTGTGGGACTAGAACTAGAACTCGGACTAGTTGATGTCTGGCACAGAAAATTTGCTATCCTAGAGACTGCAGTGTTTGCTATGCTATAAACTGTGATGCTACACTGTGCAATGTAATGCTACACCGTAAAATGTGATAACCTGCACCCAGATTTCTGGCCTGAGCAAGCACAAGTGGCCTGTAACATTAGCTAGCTAACACCACTCCACAAGAGTCAGTTTTAGACATTAACCAGTCTCTTGCTTTCGCAAGATTCTAGAGTCCTAGAATCGTTATGCCTGGAAAGGACCTCCAGGATCATCAAGTCTAGCCCTCATGCCAGTATGTCCCTAACCCCAAGACCTAGATCTAGACAGCTAGATACAGCCTTGAGTGCTGGATCTACTTGTTCTTTAAACACCTCTAAGGACAGAGACTCCACCACCTCCCTGGGCAGCCATTCTCTCAGTAAAGAATTTCTTCCCAATATCCAATCTAAACCTTCCCTAATGCAACTTGAGTCCATTTATTCTCATCCTATTTTTAGTAATTTGGGAGAAGAGTCTGGTACTAGCCTCTCTACAACCTCTTTTTAGATTTTACATAGTCTGGTTGGAGGCCTGTGTTTAGTGGAGTGCCCCCAAGGGTCGATACTGGACTAGTTCTATTCAGTCTCTTCATTAATGACTTGGATGAGGGATTAGGGTGCACTGTCAGCAAGTCTGCTGATGACACAAAGCTGGAAGGTGTAGCTGACACCCCAGCAGACTGTGCTGCCATTCAGTGGGACCTGGACAGGCCGGAGAGCTGTGCAGGGAGAAATTTAATGAAATATAACAAGGGCAAGTGTAGAGTCTTGCATCTGGGCAAGAACAACCCCAGGTACAAGTATAGACTGTGGACTGACTTGTTGGAGAGCAGCATAGGAGAAAGGAACCCGGGGGTCCTGGTGGACAGCAGGATGATCATGAGCCAGCAATGTGCCCTTGTGGTCAAGAGGGATCACCTAGACCAAGTCGCACAGGAGCATATCCAGGCGGATTTTAAACGTCTCCAGAGAAGGAGACTCCACAACTCCCCTGGGCAGCCTGTTCCAGTGCTCCATCACCCTCACTGTTCCTTAGGACTCTTTAACATCCTCAGTTACTTCTTGATTCTCATTGCATTAATGCCTATTTCAGTAGTACTTGGAACAGATATTTTATTTTGGACATTTTATTCTTATGAAACAGATAAGACTAGGCAAGAAAGGCAATCCTAAGTAGAACATATGGTTTTACACTGTGGTTTTCCAGCCACATAATTGATAGAGGTAGCACTCAGCACTGAGAAGAAGAGAGATACTACAACCATACATAACTATGAGGTAGTATTAAACCTATTGCAGAACTTACTGCTTAGGCAGAACTTACTGCTTAGGGAATGCAGGTGTTGATTTTTACTTTACATTCTTATTTGAAAGTTTCAGAGTCCTTCCTGTTGAGATGAGGATAGGACTGTACTTGTGAGAAACAGCAATCAGGAGACTAATCATTGAGGCAACACACGTTGGACCTGTGCTCAATTTTCACCTCTGACAATATTCCTTGACTCAACGTGAACAATTTTCTTTTCTTTGCATGCAGCTCTACTTGGAAAATGAGACCAATCCTGACCAGAGGTGTTGAAAGGCTTCATTAATCTTTACAGGGTTCTCAGACATGGCACACTGAGCACCTTGATAAATGTCTGGCAGCCCGGGCTAGGCAACTTAGTAATTGTTAGCTTTCACCTCAGGTTTTTGAGTTGCTTTGTGACCTGTTATGTAGGAAGACATCAAGCATTAACTACAAAGTATGTGTCTGTGAAATACAGCGTTGTGTATGACACAGCCGTGATATTACTACATGGCAGAGAGGAGCTACGCTGTTCTGCTCTATCACGATATCTGCCCTGTTGTGCTCTGTCTCTTCACAGAGCAGAATGAATGTTGGTTACATGAGAATTTAACCAATATTGTGCAGAGGCAAGTGAGAAGGAAACTCTGAAGAACCGTGTCAAGAGCACCTTCTTGGGATGTGCTGTCTCTCCTAAATAAAATTTGTAGTGAGTACAGTCACATTTGTTTTCTCATAAGGTATCTGAGCCAGCTTTTAACTGCCTGCTTACAAAATTTTGCACTGAAGTAGAACTGATCCTGGTATCAATTTTCGTTCAGGAAATCTGTTGCACACATTTCCTGGACTGAGTGCCCACTGTGTTTTTGCATTTATGTCACCAGTTAGCATCTGATTTTTCCCCAATTAAATATTTTGTAGGTGTTCCTTTTCCTCATGAAGAAAATCCCTGGACTTCTGAACAATACGTGATCATGTATCTGACAGCTCACTGCACTTTTAAAATGGTAATGAAGCTAAAGAAATAAAAAAATACCTGGAATGTTATTGCTGGAGATGGGTCTCACAAGCGACACAGGAAAACTGAAACCCAGTGTTTGCCTGAAACATTGATAGCAGCAACACACTTACTGTTGCTCTGCAAATCTGACGGTGTGAATCAAGAGGTAACTGATGTACATGCTTCAACTGTTTGGGTTTTTGACCTTTTCAATATTTGTTTGGCATTTCATTCTCCCAACTATAATCTGAAGATTTATGACAGAGTAATCTTACTAATCTTAACAACAATATTTTCGTTTGGAGGCTGGACTGGCTGTTAATAAACATCAAAAGGACTACTTGGTCTTCAAAGGACACCTGTTAAAAGAGAGTTCATGTGTCATGCAGAACTGGAAGAATAAAACATTTTTATTGCGCCATTTGATGGTAGTTCTCACTTGGGAACCTTGCAGATCTCCCCAGGCATTGGGTAGCTGAAGTCCTGAAACCTGTTGGAGTTTTTGTGGTCATGTGTATTTTCCTGGCATGCGTTCCAGTAAGATCTTAATCTTTTCTATCAGTCAGAAGTGGGTTTTAGATCTGGGTTATAGCTTCTCCAAAGACAAAGAGTCTTTATAAAGTTGACTGATGTTGGCTAATGTCACTGAATATGCCTCACACTCTGGACCCAGTCCAAAGCTCATTAAAGTCAAGTCCAATCTTTCCACTGACTTCTGTGTATTTTGTCTCATGTCCTTGGGGCAAAATAGTGCCACTGTGTGTCACATGATTATAATTTGCCCCATAGTTAATTAAAATGAATCGATTTCCTCAGACTAGCTGTGAAATCAAAATGGTAATCAATATGGGAGTGAGTAATCTGCAGTGTATGGTCATGGCCAATGCACCGTCTATGTTTTACATTTACCCACTGACTGTTGTGTTGTTTTGTTTAAATAAAGAAGTTTTAGTCTGAAGGTGTCTTACCTACTTGTGTTTGACACTGTGCTGTACATATACACCAATGGAACTTGTGATCGTTTGAAGCTGAATTGTGTGTCACTTTAAATTTTCAGCAGCTGTAGTGCAGAAGAAACCCATGATACCACCAAAATCTATAAAATGTGAGGAACCAGAATTACAAACACAGCATCAAAGTGGTCAAGCTTCAAAACACTCGGTCCTTTGGATACTAAGAGAATGTCAATGTTTTGTATCTGAATTAAACTTTTAAAAAGGTCTTTTTTTTAGGAAGCTGACATATCATGGCAAGGAATAGTTTTGGACTTGATAGGCCAGGGATTTCCATTTATCTGCAGGATTTCTAGTTGCCAGGCTCTGATCTTGCAGAAATGAAAGTTGATTCTATTTGGCGCTCACAGTGCAAGTACTCATCTGCAACAAAACTTATTTTCCAAAATATTTGTTGTCTAATTGTGATGGTTCTAAACGTCACAATGTTAATGCAACACCACTTGTTAAAAAAAAAAACAAACAATAGAGGATTCAACCCATTGTCCTAATGTTATTCCAAATATTTTCACAGGCTACTTCAGATTAACCTTCTAGACACATCTGTTAATCCTACTTCTCAACTGCTCAAACTCATTGCATACCCTGTGCACTTGTTCTGCAGGCAAGTTGGCTCCAGCACACAACAGCATTCCCAGCCTTGCTTAGGTCTAGGTCCATCACTCAGGGTGAGTATGATTTGCACTATGGTGTAAGTGGCACATATCTCTGAGGGTATATAAAGAATCACAGAATCACAGAATTATTGAGGCTGGAAAAGACCTCTAAGATCATCAAGTCAGGCCTATGACCTGACATCACCACATCGATTAGACCATGGCACTAAGTGCCACAGCCAGTCTGTCCTTAAATACCTCCTCACCGTCCTGGGCAGTCCATTCCAGTGTCTGATCACCCTTTCCGTGAGGAAGGGCTTCCTAACATCCAACTTAACCATCTCCTGGCACAACTTCAGTCCCTGCCCTCTTGTCCTGTCACTAGTTGCCTGGGAGAAGACCCTGACCACCAACCGACTACAAGTCCCTTCAGGGAGTTGGAGAGAGGGAGAAGGTTCCCTCTGAGTCTCCTCCAGGCTAAGCACTCCCAGCTTCCTCAGAGTCTCCTCATGAGACTTTCCCTCCAGTCCCTTCACCAGCCTCGTTGCTCCTCTGGACCCACTCCAGCCCCTCAATCTCTTTCTTGAAGTGAGGGGCCCAGAACTGCCCCCAGTACTCGAGGGGAGGCCTCACCAGTGCCCAGTACAGGGGGAGAATTACATCCCTAGTGCTGCTGGCCACACTATTGCTGATACAAGCCAGGACACCATTGGCCTTTTGTGCTACCTGGGCACACTGCTGGCTCCTGTTCAGCTGGTTGTCAACCAGTACTGCCAGGTGTCTCTCATGTACCTTCCACAGTATGACATCCAGCGAATGTGAGCACAGCATCCCGCATGCAGTAATAATAATATTCTCTGATACCCACCTCTGGTTATAAACGATTTGCTGCAAAATGAAAAGTCCCTACTGCTCTCAGAACAGCCCTGTTCTCAGAACTTTGGTTTTTCCTGCAAGATCATGCTTCTTTACTCTTCCTAGGATTTTTCTCAGTTTGTTTTTCAGGAGTTTATTTGATTTATGGTTTTATTAATTTTCCAGGAACTTTTGCTACTAGAATGATTTGCCGGTGTTTTTCCAACAGGAAATGAAATCAAGACTGGTGTGTGATGCCAGTTGTCAAAATTTTATTAAGAGCAGAAAAATGTTTCTTGGAAAAAATTTGAGTTTTATCACCTGTGTTCTCAGCATGGAAGAGGACTGTGAGGACTTGAGCAAATCTCTTCACAGTACTCCACCTCTGCGTAAAAAGGGGATAATAATCCTCTATCCAGCCTAGATAAACACAGTTGAGAGTGCAAATAGAAGTCCCGATGATAGCACTGAAAACTGTACGGTTTGAGCCAGATCTTGGAGCCCTGGTGAGGTTTTTACAAAATACGTTTTCATGTTCTGTTCAGTACTCTCAGGAATCTAAAAAAGAAAAAAAATGTTAAAGTCGTAAAGTCAAACGGAATTTGACAGCATCCTTCGTTCTCTTTTCACTTGCACAACATGTAAATTGTTGATCATAACTTGCTTACGGGCATGGTGAGCAAAATCTCTTAGAGCATTATTGCTGGAGTCCCTGGAGGGATAAATCATGTTCTATTGTACTCTGAGAGTGTCGTCTCTGACATCTGGATGGTTTGGATTGCGTTGTACAAAGAGAGAAGAAAAAAGGCAACCAAATCAAAACTCAGTGGAAATGTTTTCAGGAATTTCAAGGTTACCCTTGTTACGGAACAGCAGTTGCTTCTTCCATCTGGAGAGCACAAAATGTTTTCTTGTACCAAGATACTGCAGACAAAAATCATCTCTCTTTACTAAAGAATGCTAGTTCCACTCGGTTAAAAAAAAAACTTAGCTTATTGTTACCTTTTACAGAATTTATAATATCTGATATAGGTAAAAGAGTTATGATCTGTCTCCTGAAAGTTGTGCCCGAGTTATTCACGTGTTCAAGGAAAAGACAAGGATGGTTATCATCCAATACAGCTATAAAATTATCATAGCTGGAAAGAACCTCCAGGATCATCAAGTCCAGCCCTCATCTCAACATCTCCTTAACCCCTACACCATGACCTCAAGTGCTCTATCTACTTGCTTTTTAAACACCTCCAGGGACAGTGACTCCACCACCTTGCTGGGCAGCCTACTCGAGTGCCCAACGACTCTCTCAGGAAAGAACTTCTTCCTAAGAGTCAACCTAAATCTCCCCTGACACAACTTGAGGCCATTTCCTCTCATCCTATCATTAGTAATTTGGGAGAAGAGACCAGCACCAACCTCGCAGCAGCCTCCTTTTAGGTAGCTGTAGAGAACACCAATTAGAAGCTTTGAGAGTGATAAGGAGTGTGCAAGGGCCTCACAGTGATAAGTTAAGTTTATTCGAGGTCCCTTCCAACCCCTAATGATTCTATGATTGTGTACTCAAGAGGAGTATACTGCCTTTACTCAGATGAACCAAAGCAGATATCAATTGGAACCATCTGTATCCTTGACAAAATGAAAGAAAAAAAAATTAAGGAGAAATATAATCTGATGTGAAAGTTTGGTCTAAAACACACATAATATGATCCTGACAAGCCTGAGCAAACACAGTGAAGCCCGAAATATAATCCAAAACAGCTTTAACTGAGGTTCTGAAGAGGAAGACTATAAAGCATATCTTGTAGTCTGGCATACAGACTGATAGCTGTTTGTGGCTTGGCAATAGGCCATCCAAGAACTGAGTTTAGAGCAGATGGTGAGGATGTTACAGCTATCCATCTGCTAGAAGCAATATTTAAGAAGATTACAATAAATTATTATTAACCTTAAAAACAATGTTAAAGTGAAGCTTTTCTTCCTGGCACCACTAGCAACAAGAAAAAGACAAAGACAAGTGGTGCTCTTTCCTTCTGTCACTGATCAGAGCGATCTTCTTACCTCTACTGAATTGCCTCACAAAGTGTCTCTTTGTAACAGATTATTTCAATTACACTTCCTGCAAATAAAACTTTCTCTCCTGTAAAATGTGTGCATTTGCATTCCTAGTTTATTACTCTCCCCTTGCTGTCCTCAGTGGTGAAAAGAAGAAGGAACTTGGGTTTAGTACTGTACGCTTTGTACCAATCGACACAGACTTAGGGAAAAAAGACAAGTGTGAAAACTGTCCATAGCAGACCTGAGATAACATGCTGCTATTATATCCACAGGGAGGAAGAAGGGTCCTTGGAGCTCTGTAGTAACAAAATAAGTATTTTGATGACAGGGTATGGGATTCATATCGAATCTCCAGGAAAAATGCCTTTCTCCTGGAAGTTTTGCAAAACAAAACAGTATTGGTGGATCCCAAGCCATCTTATAAAAGATATATGTGTAACAAACCAAACATAGAACCGTAAAGCAGCTAAGGTTGGAAGGGACCTTAAAGTTCTAATCCCCCTGCATAGGCAGAGACACCTTCACTAAATTAGGTCACTCAGGGCCACATCCAAACTGCCTTTGAACACTTCCAGGGATGGGGCAGCCACAACTGCCTCGGGCAACCTGTTCCAGCATCTCTCAGCAAGTCTCTTAGGGTCAGATCCTTAATCAGGATAAATTACTTTCCGCTCCAAAGTCAGCAGTCTGTGACAATTTGCCCAGCCTCATCATTTTGAAAGATTTTGCATCTCCTGCAAAACTTATCTACTCCAATGCAGATTAATACAGTTTGAGGTATTTTCTTCCCTCAAAGCAGGAACAACGTTATTAACAATCACAGCTTTAGCAAAAAGCCACTACCACCGCAGATGCTTAAATGTCTTGAGATAATGCAGACTGAAGACACACTGGGACTATTTCTGCTCATGAGGTGCAGTTTTTGTTTGCTTTTTATTTCTACTGCTAACAAGTTTCCTAGGAGCAGCTTAAGTTACTGTCTGTCAAGTGGTCAGACACAGTGATAACTAGTGCAGCCACAAGAGTTTTTTGTTCTCTGCTCTATTTTATACTAAAAAAAATCTATCAAAATTGTCAGTGTACCACGGACATAATGAGAATTGTTGAGATTTGCCAATTAGTTTTGTTAAAAGCAACTAAGCTAAGCAGGTGTAACTGATGGAATTAGAGCAGTGTAACGGAGAAATAAATTAAACCCTTTTTTTTTACTGAACTATCCTTTTCAGTAAGTTTTACTCTTATAAAATTGAGCAACACATTTGTGAATTAGGAATTATGGATTGAAATACTTGGGACTGACGTAGCTAGTACTTTAAGAGCTACCTCTGCTCTGAATTTAGAAAGAGTATCCTTGAAAAAACATATCAAAGTCTGACTAATGTTTCGTAGGAAGCAGAGACTGAGCCATAGGGCTTTTTTCTATTGAAGTGAACTTATTAAGCACCTCATGATGTGGAGGCAATTCCAAATTACGCAAAGAGAATTTTCTTGATTTACTGGCAATGTTATTTTTCAATGCACAACAAGTGGCCATCAGTATGCTTTAGAGCCAAAACAACATTCAAGTAGTCCCACTCTGGTAATTTTCTAGCCTGGTTTTGGATGAAGTAACTTAGAATTCCATGTCTGGTTGAAAAAATAAAAGCAATAACAATTTGCCTATTCCTTCTTCGTAGTTCAGTAGTATTGTCTTTCTGGAACACATACTTTTGTAACTCAATGTTATATTAAAGGATAATGGCCAACACAATCATAATTTAAATCTGAATCATATCTCTTTTTAAGAATTCACTTTAAAGAGGCAAATGTTAATTCATTCTGGTCTCCATGACGCACACAAGACAGGGCAGAGTTGACCAGCTGCAGCTAACCTAGTGCTAAGCCCAGCCAATGCGTTGCTCCATACTCCAAGCAGATGTTTCTCTTTTAGGTTCACGGAACTCTTGCAGACCATATCCCTTCCCAAGAGAAAACACCAGCACAGTTGGAAGCTGGAACTACTCATCTCAATAATAGAAGCAAGGTGCCAATAGCATCAGCAACAGCTTATTAATAAAAATCCATTATGAGAACAAAACAGAAATTGCATTTTGTTTTAGTTAGGTTAAAAAAAACCCCTCAACCAACAAACAAAGAGCAAGGACCCACACTTTTTCTTCTCTGCATGGCTTTCCTAGGTATAGCATTTCTTTTTCCTAAAGCAATTAACTTCTGGGAAAGTGAAGATGCAATTAACCTTTTGCTGTTAGCTGTGCTGTTGCTGTGTGTCAGTTATAAAATGGAAGAGAGCATTGCTTTTATGTAAATACAGAATCATAGAAGCATAGAATTATTGAGGCTGGAAAAGACCTCTAAGATCATCCAGTCCAGCCTATGACCTAACAACACCACATTAGACAGACCAGGGCACTAAGTGCCTCATCCAGTCTGTCCTTAAACACCTCCAGGGATGGTGACTCCACCAGTGCCCCGGGCAGTCCATTCCAGTGTCTGACCACCCTTTCCATGAAGAAGGGCTTCCTAACATCCAACCTAACCCTCCTCTTGAGCAGCTTCAGGCCCTGCCCTCTCGTTCTGTTGCTAGTCATCTGGCAGAAGAGCCCAATATCCACCTGGCTACAACTTCCCTGTAGGGAGCGTAGAGAGAGAGATTGTCTCTGCTGAGAAGGTCTCCTCTTCTTCAAGCTAAAAACTCCCAGCTCCCTCAGCCTCTCCTCATCAGACTTTCCCTCCTGTCCCTTCCCGAGCCTTGTTGTTCCTCCGGACCTGCTTCAGCCCCTCAATCTTATCTTGAATTAAGGGGCCCAGAACTGCCCCCAGTACTCAAGGAGGGGGACCTCACTAGTGCTGACTACAGGGGGAGAATTATGTCCTCATTGTTAAAACTGACGTGTCACGGATAACAATTGAGACACTGCAGCTGTATCCTCATCTGAAAAGGATGAAGTTGATTATACTTCAACACACTCTGGATTTGATTTTAGTCTTATACGAGAAGTAGCGTTACTAATGTCAGTCAATTCATGCTTGTTTGTGTCTCTGTAAGGAAAGAGTTATGCTTGTTATATTTGCTCTAGAGGATGAATGACAATGAACAGACCTAGGCTTCTGCATTAGATTTTGAACAAGAATTGTTCCCAATTCCTGTAACCATTCTCTTTTCTCTTGGGACTTGTACATCCGTTTTTGTCCAGTCAATGGTATTGAGAGTTGTTGATCAAATGGTAATCAATGCCTGAGTTTTATACCTTATGTAAATAAAACCTGAGCTCTGGACAGCCAAATTTATGGAAAGGACACAACAGATAGGGGAAACTGAGGAACAATTTGTCTTGCTTCATCGATGTACTCCAGAAGCAGTGGGAAAAGATTGAACATGTTCCCTTGCTATGGCTTTCAGAGAAAAGGTTATAGAATTCAGCAAAATCTTTGGAAAACAAATTATCTCTACCTCTAGCTCTCTTTTACTGTGTCTGATGTATTTGGGTCCAAATTTCACTTAGCTCCTACCATGGATACATTGCTCTCGAGGGAGATGTGATGAGTGGGGAGATACTAGGAATTTCCTCCAGGGGCAAGAAGACAAGAACGAGAGCAAATAAGATTCTAGTATCAGACTATTGCTGTTTAAAGCATTTAGGGAGGGTATTGCACCAGAAAATGAGAACTCCTGGTCCTTCCAGCGTCCTGGAGATGAATTGTTAAGCAACTTGTTGCTCAGTGTCTTATTAGGTTACGAGATAGATAGCGCTTATCAGCGCTCAGATGTGTAGCTTCAGCTAAGCAATGAGCACTGCGCTGTGACTATCAGCATAATTTCTAAGCTATTTTGCACAGGTGAAACCTCTCTTACTGATGCTGAGAGAAAGAGTAGGGAAATACTAGTCTCCATTGTACTCGAGTTGAAAAGGAATGGCAACAACAACATTATCTAACTTTTCATTGGCTGCACAGAAGTGTTGGCGTATAATAACACCTTCTTAAGATTATTTATATAGTCTCTTTGCTATTATCTGTATCAGTTCATGCCCTTTGTGTGTTTTAGATAACATTGTTGTGTTTCCTTTGAGTTAGTGTGCTGTGAACTTGCCAATACTCAGAGCAGTTCTGGCCTGCCTCTGTCTGAGCCCTTCCATATGCAGTTTATTAGGCAACAATTCATTATTGCAATTTGTAATCCATCTTTCACACTGGAGATCCCTGTAGCTATGCTTGCCTGTAGCTACAGAGTAGCTGTGGTTTTGTCTGGTTAAATTTATATCTGGTATTTAAATGCTGAGAAATCTTTCCTGAGTGAAAGGGAAAAACTCAGGCAAAGCTCAGCATCCCTTCTGACTGATTCTGGGAGACATATCTACAGTTCCCTAAGGCCTGATTGTGACTCGTTCTGGGATTTAAGCTCGGATTTTCTAGCAAATAGGCTGGCCATGTGAGTTATAATCAGATCCAAACTTCTGCCTGCTGTATGGCTCCATCCAATTTTCATGCAGGATGCGTGAAGATCCATTGAATACACTATTCAGGGCAGTTCCCAGTGCACCAGGAACACTGTTGAAGAGCTAGAACGGGTCCTGAGACACAATGATCCGAATCAAAAAGTTGTGTGCAAAAAAGAGCTCAATCCTAACCAAACTCCTGGCACAATTGGAACATTGACTGGATTGCTAATATCTACCTGACACTGATTGCTAATGACTAAAAGTGTAAGGATAAGAAAGAGAAGAGGTTCTCAGGCCCTCCACAGTCTAAGTACTTGCTGTACCTGCAGAAAGAGTTTCCTGATTAGATAGGATGTAAAATATTTGAGTTTTCTCTCCCTTCCCAAAAGTAAATATTAAAAAACCAGCAAAGACAGAAAACAGCTTTTAGGCTCTTTACAGATTTTCTTTGCTAGCATCTCTGCTGTCTCTACCTCATAGTTCCTGTCCATCATTTCTCAGGCTCGTCTGCTCCTTCAGGCCATTGTTGTTATCTGCTTTTCCCACACTGTTCTGTAGTTTCACATTTTCTGCATCAATCACAGCTAATTCCTCAAAGTTTGCATAAAAAACATAACCTGTTCTGCAGTAGCGATACCTGGATTTCTGGGGTCCTTCTGTGAGTGGAATGATGATCCTGTTTGGATAGAATAGATTTCTGTGCTTGATAGAAGAGACAACTCTGGTTTCATGGATTGTAAAATACCAACTGCATTTTCACTTCTTTGGTGTTAAGACATGGCACTTGGCACAAAGAACTAAGGTATACGTGGGATGGCACGGCATACTCTCATTTTCATTGAACTACTCTGAATGTGAGCACTTGAAAGACAAAGAGAGTTAAGCTGAGATATGCTCTAGGGCTTTGCAATAAAGGAAAGCTGGAATGGTATTCATTTGTGGATTTCAGGACAGAGTTCACATTTACTCACTTATTAACCACTCCCGTTTCCTTCATTCATTCAGCAGATAAAGCTGCTATCTAAATCAATAGCTGCTAGGCTTAAGGTATTTCCTATCATAGTTCTGGAACAAAAACAGCTTCATTTGTTTCAAATTGGAGTCATTCCCGGTTCTTGTTGGTAGAACAGATTTACATACAGACATGTCTATATATGCATACATGTACACAAATACACACAGGAAGAGTCACTCAAGCAGTGGAGCAAGGGACCTTAAAGATCATCTAACTGCAACCTCCCTGCATAGGCAGGGACACCTTCACTAGGTGAAGCTATTAAGGGCCCCAGCCAACCTGGTTTTCAATGCTTCCAGGGATGGGGCAGCCACCACTTCCTTGGGCAACCTGTTCCAGCATCTCCCCACCCTCATAGGAAAGAATTTTTTCCTTGTGTCCAACCTCAATCTCCTCTCTTCGAGTTTGTAGCTATTGCCCCTTGTCCTCTCACTACATGCCCTGGATCTTGGAACTGGAATGATTAAACTGTATTTATTAATGAATTTTAATGTCAACAAGAAGTCCTAATCTCTCTAGAGGATGCTGGTTTTTTCACAGAGCAAATAAAATATAAACCTTCAACCATCTCAGTGAAGGGATACTTGATTTCTGAGACACTTAAATATTTATACTGTAATGTGTACTCATACTAGTTACTTTTTTCCTCCCTCTATTTTATGTCTGTTTGACTGTTTATTGCAGTGTTTAAGAGCATCTTTTTACTGAGCTATTCCTGCTCTGATTAATTTTTAAATGTATATTCTAATCTCCAGGTGTTGTTTTCCACTTTAGTCTCAGCCCCCACCTTCATCTCTTTATCTCACTTTTCATTCCTCCTTTATTTACACCAGATTTAATTCATCAATCAAATCAGGCTCAAAGAGACAACAAACTGGTTGCTAAAGATCCAGAGCCTTCAGGTGAGGTAAACAACACTTAGTCCATCAGCAGCAGCTGGAAATAAGTAGTGACGTGTGAGTCTTTAATAAGCCAATTGTTTGAAATTCAACAAATCTCTTTTGAGCTTCTGTTAACTGTGAATTTTCAAACAGCTTAATTACCCAACCTGGCTAAATTTTCAGAGGGTGAATAAAAGACAGGTGTAAAGACCTGTTCTCTTTCTGCATCAGAACTGCTGGTCTTGGGTGTGTGGATGTTCTGTCTCTGAAGGTGAGTAAGCTGTTCTTAAGAACAAGCCTTATTTTCTTCTAGGTTTTAGTAATGAAACTTTAACGCTTCCGTTTAAAATGCTCTTTGTAAATAGACATCATCCATTGTTTAGGAAAGCACAGAAGTGGTACTGTACTGATTTTGGGCTCCTTCATTAACCTGACTAGGGCAGTGTATATTTTGTACTTGCACGGTGTTTGCAACTGACGTTAGTTTGTTCCTTGCTTCCAGACACTGGACAGCTATTTTGTCAATTTTCTACGTCCTCTGTGAAACATCAAGCTCAGTTGACACAATGATGTTTATTAATGTGACTCTGTGGCATACACTCCTGGAATGCCCAGCCGATTGCTGATACCATCGGTACACGTGTGTTGTGTACAATGAGGTGCGCACACCTGCCAGGAACTACAGGGCTTTACCCACCTGTTTCAGCAGTCCTTAACAGAAGCTGTTCAGACCGCTTGTATAGAAGTAATTCAGCCCAATACGTTCAAACAGACACTAAAGTAATCTGAGATCACAAGAAATGTCCTTCCATAGGATGCATGTTGATATATCTCAACTGGAAGGTCACCATTTTGTGTTTAAATGAGTAAATGCCTTTGATAAACTGTTCTTCTATGGTAAACTGGAACAAGTCACCTCCGGCGGTCTGGAGTATGTTTAGAAAGTAGCAATAAGAGGAAGATTGCATATGGAGTCTATGGGATTTTTTTCCATTTTGTTGTGTTAAACCTGACTACTAGGACCTTTGATTATCTGGATGTGCACTTTTCTTACTGATGAGAACCTCTTTGGACAGCAAAGAATCCTATTAGGAAAGTTCATGGCTTATGGGAAACAGAACCATACTGACCAAGCTGCCACAACATGGTTTGCTTTTTCAATAAACAGGTGACTTTGTCATGGGCTCAGAGTCCTGTCTAACAAGAACACCTTGTTCCAAACCCATGTGCTTCAATGATAGCGAAAACCTATCATGTTTATGCCAGTGTTTCACCTGGGGCAATCAGAGCATTTAAATTTCTCTTGAGAAGGAAAGATCTTCTGCTCTCTTTCAAAGAAAAACTCTGGTACTAACACATTATACTTTAAAGAATCATGAAAGCACTCTAAACGAAAGGTGGGTTGCTCAGTTTACTGTAGTGCTTGCAGTACTAGACTGGAAGCTGGGAGCTTTGGCTCTGTTTCTACCTCTATCCTACCTTATGGGCTCTTTTAGTTTTTCAAGCCTATGCTATTCCTTTCACTTGAAGACTTCATTGTGCTGACGTGTAAAAGCGTAGTTCATCCATGCTTTTGAGTAATGAGTACATTTGTTTCCCTTTGAGTAATGAGTATTTATTTCCTTTTGTATCATAGAACTAGAATGGGTTTAAAAAAGAGAGCAGGGATGATTGATTAAATAGCAGTTTAGACTTCTCTAGCCTGAAGAAGACACAATCTCTAAGGCAGTCCCAGCTCAGAAGAACTCACATGATGCAATTTTATTTGACTTTTTTTTTCTTCAAAATTACTTTGAATCCAAAATGTAAAAACTGCTTAACTTTTGAAAGAGATTGGAATCAAACTCATGCAAAGCTATAGTGAAAGTTCTAAAACAGATTACAAAGTGTAAGTGCCAGCTTTATGTTTTCTGTTTTGGCAGAAACTCTTCAGGTGATGAAACTTAAAAGCTTATTGGTAATTCTATCCTGTATGAGGAGGGTAGGGACCTTAGAAAGCTATTTTCTTGCCATCTTATTCTATTAAGTGACTTTTATCAAGTTTCCTTGTCTTTCCCTATAATATTGGGTTTGAATTCTGCCTCTGCCTGCCAATAACAGTGGCCAAATGAGGCTGCAAGTTTGGATAGTATTTAATATGAAAAAGTTATTTCTATCTAGAGAAACTTTTTGTACAATATATCTCATAGAAATTCTGCTACTGTGTGGGACAGAGAGGATTTGATTTCAACTAAATTGGCCCAAGACTTTGTTTTTTTTCTAAATAACCCAGTGGATTGGTTTTGAGTTTTGTTTGCTTTCTGATTTTAAGGCAACAACTGTGCCTATATCAGCCTTAGCTTTAAAGTGCTTGAATCCAGTGAGCATTCAGTAGTTGTCATAGATCCATGTTTCTAATTTAAACTATCTTTATTATACATTGAAATGTGAGTGGGCTTTAAGAGCTCTGATTGTGTGGGTTGGGTTGTACCCTCCAGCCAAGCAGGAATGGTGAGGTACTGACTATTCATGTGCTACTGAGACTCTGGCTATGAGAAACTGAACCAAGGATGCAAGAGGTAGTAAGGCAAGCTTGGCACTGATACACTAGAACTTCTAGGTAGAACAAGGTTAACAGAGAAAACCCCAAAAGTTTAGTAACTGGAAGAAGAAATACGTCTTTAGAATACGCTATCACTTAAGTGTGTCTGGGTTTGTTTGCTTTTCTATGATATCACTTTAAAAAAAGTGGGACTTAGACTTCACCAACAGAAATTGTTGATCTTATCCCATTAAAATTAGTACATCCATTTGAACGTTCTTATGTTCCATATATTGGAGGATAATGAATGGGAAGAGTATTCAATCTGATTTTAAAATGAAAAATAGGACTCTAAGTTGGAGCCTTGGAAGCACTTTGTCATGCCAAGAGTGATCAGACACTGGAATGGACTGCCCAGGGCAGTGGTGAAGTCCTCATCTCTAGAGGTGTTTAAGGACAGACTGGATGTCATTCTTAGCACCATGGTCTGGCTGATGTGGTGATGCTAGTTTGTAGGCTGGGCTTGATGATCTCGGCCTCAATCATTCTGTGATTCTGATCTTGGCAGATATCTGTCAGATTGTTAAACACACTCTGAAATTTGTGGTGATAAGAAAGCTTACAGGTGCTTAATGTTATAGTTGGTGGCTGCGTTACAGAATCACAGAACATTAGGGATTGGAAAGGACCTTGAAAGATGATCTAGTCCAATCTCCCCTGCCACAGCAGGATCACCTAGATCAAGTTGCACAGGAACATATCTAAGTGGGTTTAAAATGTCTCCAGAGAAGAAGAGTCCAGAACCCCCCTAAGTAGCCTGTTCCAGAGCTCTGTCACCTCACTGTGAAGAACTTCCTTCTGATATTTATATGGAACCACCTGTGTTCCAGATTACACCCATTGCCCCTTGTCCTATCACTATATGACATTGAGAGAACCTGGCTCCATTCTCCTGACAACCAACCTTCACATATTTATAAATATTAATGAGGTCACACCTCAGTCTCCTTTTTTCCAAGCTAAAGAGACCCAGCTCCCTCAGGCTTTCCTCATAAGGGAGGTGGTGTACCTCATCTTCATTGCTCTGTGCTGGACACCCTCCAGCAGTTCTGTGTCCTTCTGGAACTGAGGGGCCCAGAACTGGAAACAATATTCCAAATGCAGTCTCACCAGGGCAGAGAAGAGGGGGGAGGAGAATATATCTTGTTCGACTAATCATACCACTTCTGATCCACCCCAAGATGCTGTTGGCCTTCTTGGCCACAAGGGCACATTGCTGGCTTATGGTCATCCTGCTATCAACCAGGACCCACAGGCCCCTTTCTCCTACGCTGCTCTCCAACAGGTCACTCCCCAACCTATACTGGTACCTGGGGTTGTTCTTGCCCAGATGCTGGATTCTACACTTACCCTTGTTATACTTCATTAAATTCCTCCCTGCCAAGATCTCCAGCCTGTCCATATCCCACTGGATGGCAGCACAGTCTGCTGGGGTGCTGGTCACTCCTCCCAGCTTTGTGTCATCAGAAAACTGGCTGACAGTGCACCTAATCCCTCATCCAAGTCATTAATGAATAGACTGAATAGTGCTGGTCCCAGTACTGACCCTTGAGGGATTCCACTAGATACAGCCTCCAGCTAGACTCTGTCCCTTTGACCACTACTCTCCGGCTTCTATCCTGCAGCCAGTTGACAATCCATCTCACTACCCAATCATCTAGTCCACACTGCCTCAGTTTGGCTGTGAGGATGCTGTGGGAGACTGTGTCAAATGCTTTACTGAAGTCGAGATAGACCACATCCACTGCTCTGCCATCATCTATCCACCTGGTTATGCCCTCATAAAAGGCTATAAGGTTGGTGAAGTATGTCTTTCCCTTGGTGAAGCCATGCTGATTGTCCCTAATGACCCTCTTGTCCTTGCTGTGCCTAGAGAAGTATCTAGGATAAATTGTTCCATCACCTTTCCTGGGATGGAGGTGAGGCTGACCAGTCTGTAGTTACTTGGGTCCTCCTCATTACCTTTTTTGAAGATTGTATTCCCTTTGTTTCAATTGAATGTTTAATTTTCAGCTGGACAGCACTAGACCTTAGTTTTCTCATGGTCACAGTTTGCATATGCAGAGCATACAAGAAACCTTTCATAGCTTAAACTGAAATATTTAATAAACTATATGTGGATTACACTGTAAATGGGTTACCTGTTGCATAACTTCCTGTGTCACCAAGTAAGTGCAGGAAGACTTTTAAAAAGACTTCTGTCTACCAAAGTACACAGGTCAATTACATAAACAGTCATTGTGAATTTGTCACACTTCACCACTAACTTGATGCTTTTACAAACACAGGTTAGCTAAAGACCAGTGACAAACACTCAACCCCTCAAGAGACCCTTCCCAGTGGAAGGGCTTTGTGCTACTGATGCTCCTCAAGCCAATACATGCCTTTTTCAAGTTTATTCTTCTGAATAAAGTGTCTCTTACACAGATGTCTCTGAAGCTTTCCAAATTTTATATATATATATATATACACAAACACACACATAAAAGAAGTCACAATACGTGACTGAAGGTGTAAGGGAATACTGTTGCGTGCTCCTTAATCTACAACATTGCAGTTGGGAAGAGGTGTCAATATCAGTAGACTCAACAATCAGCTGTTTAAAAGCCAGATTTTCATGCTTAGAAGAAAACTAGAGTTCCTAGTTTTCTAAGCTTCTTGATCTTCTTAAGCATTGCTGCTGTGTTTGTAAACTGGATGAAGTTTACGGGGATGTTTGGCTAGTTGGTCAATCCTCTTCTTACTAATGGCTTAGATAAGTAGCTTTAAATTTTGCTGAATTCAAGTTGTAAATTGAGTCATCTAGTTTGAATAAATAACAAAACACTACCAGCAGATGATTGAAAAGGAGTCAAATGTAAAGTAATGACTCACAGAATCACAGAACATTAGGGATTGGAAGGGACCTTGAAAGATCATCTAGTCCAATTCCCCTGCCATAGCAGGATCACCTAGATCAAGATGCACAGGAACATGTCCAGGCAGGTTTCAAACATCTCCAGAGAAGGAGACTCCACAGTCCCTCTGGGCAGCTCATTCCAGTGCTCTGTAACCCTCACTGTGCAGAAGTTCCTTCTCATATTTATATGGAAGCTCCTGTGTTCCAGCTTATGCTCATTGCCCCTTGTCCTATCATTGGATGCCACTGAGCAGAGCCTGGCTCCATCCTCCTGACACCTACCCTTTCCATATTTATAAACTTTAATGAGGTCACCCCTCAGTCTCTCTTTCTCCAGGCTAAAGAGACCCAACTCCCTCAGCCTTTTCTCATAAGGGGGGTGTTCCACTTCCTCCATCATCGTTGTGACTCATTCATGTACAGTGTAGGACAGCATGTTGGTTCTAATATAATTGTAAGCAGAACTTCCTCTGAAAGCACATTGGTGCTATCAGTACTTTTTTAGGACTCTCTGTTCAAGTGTTTTTGTTTTTTTAAGCTGTCCATGCATATCACTAACATTACGAATGGTCACTATGCCTTTCTTTGAAAATTATTTTCTTCTTAAAAGCATCCTGAAAGTCTTCCAAAAAAAAAAAGCTTTCAGCTACAGGAAAAAGTGAAAACACTCAAAAGTGTTGTATAATGTGCCTGTCTGAGCATTTCAGAAATACATCCTTCCTTCTGCACCCCAAACTAGGATTTTGCTGCTTCTCCAGTTCCTCTAATACTGTCTGTTTACCGTAAGGCTCTATGCAGCTGGCTGGTGACAGGGATAATGATCACTGGATTGAGGCAATGACTCAGACATTTACTGATAGCAGCAGGTGACGTCAAGCTCTACCAGTAGCTTTGAAGCAACTCTAATTGTCGCTGTGCAGCAGCAAGAGCAGTTACATCTAGGGCACTTCATTTCTGGTAATACGTTGAGGTGAAATACCTGTTCCAGAGCCTGCAGAGCAGTGGCTGTGTCTGCTTCATTCTGTTCTCACTTCGCTTCTGCAGGGGAGAGACCAAACATCTACGGAAAAGTGAAAACCTTTGGATAGACTAGGAAATAGAATTGAGCTTTTAAATTGTGATTGTGCAATCTTTTTATAAACAAGGAATAAAGACAGGTCAGGCTGCTGACAGTCAGACAAGGCACCATACCCCTTTCTTCTTGGAAGCTCACAATTCATCTCTGACTAGATACCCTGAATCTCAGAAATGAGGTACTTTCTAAAATTATTCGTTTGCAAATGCACTCATGTGAAAAGGTGTGGTTAAACACAGTCTAAAGCAATCAGGAGTGTTCCTAGATGAAGGGAAAATCAAACTAATGGTGGAGAAGCCCCGAGCAATTTCCCGTTACGTTGTTTAAAAGCAGAGGCACGACTATCTTTCCTTTCTGACTATCTGGAAGGGGTTTGGCCTTTATAAAAGGAGAGCTAAATATGAGTTCAGATCAGAATTTAATAGCCACAATGCATTGGTAGTGGCTGCAAGGTTTTAATTTGCCATGTTGTAGAAAAAGGACGTAAAGGATGTTTGGTTCTGTGTTTCAGCATTGGGACTGCTTATGGTCTGCTGGAATGTAAGGAGAAAGTGGAACTGGGGGAAAGAAAACTACCATTTTTTTTATTTCCTCAGACAACATAAGTTATTGTGTGTTCCAGGATTAGTATTAACTCAAGGCTCTCTTTCTGAGCATATTTTTGGTATGTTGTCTATTAACTCAGTTAAGATTAATCAAACATTATTTCTCGTGGGTTTCCAGTTTATTGAGTTCACCACCATACCTGTATGTGTAGTACTAGAGACGTTTAGCTTAAGAGTTCAGATTATGGTAGTGAAACACAAGTTTCAAGTCTTGCAAATCAAATATTGCAGGACTAAAGCATTACTTGACCTTGGCTCAGTTTACTGTGACAACATGTATGTGAGCTGCTGTAGCACTGGCACTGCGAATGATGGTGAAGACTGACAAAATAATTGAGGTGATTACAAGTTATTGTAACTGTTTTCAGTAACGAGTGTTTTATCTAATATTTTCTCGACATACTTTTAATAACAGACATTAAGGAGGCTGCAGCCCTGAGTGGTGATCTGAAACCTTAACTCTCTTCTCTCCCTTTCCTCTTTTCTTTCCTCTACTCTGATTTGAGCATCTGTAACTTTAGTGATTTCTGTGCCTTCTGAGTTTGGAATCTGACAATTTTAGTGAACTTTGACTTTCATGTGGACCAATGGAGAAAGTTTCCTTAAATTAAACCTCAAGTGAATTGTCAAACTCGAGATACTCCGTTTTCTTAAGATCGAGGCGTGACACTAACTCCTGGACATGTTTGTGAGCAAGGCTGAGATTAAAATGCACATGAGGAAATATTTTGAAGAGTAGATCATGACTCTCTCTTCCTTCAGGATGAAGCAATGGATATTTATTTTCAACAGATCTTAGAAATTTTAACTCATTCACGTTGTGAAAATGCAAATTAGTCTCTGTGATCATCATGGGAGAGGGGGAAGTCTAACTCTACAGAATAAAAATGACCACAAAAATGAAATTATTTTTAAGAGTGAGCAGCAGACATTAGTGAAATTAGATTAGACAAAAGATAGACGAGCTAAAAAGCATTCCCAAGTATTCAGAGTCCACTCAGTTTACATGAGGAGTTTGGTATTGAAGACAAATTACTGATAAATGTCCTTTGCAGGAGGCAGAGACATTGCAGCCGCTCAGGTAGATCACAGAAACAATGCTGCCATGGCTGGGCACTGCTAGGAGTCTGATTATTCCCATAAAGACCTTTGCTAACATTCAGTTTTTAATACACTAACTCAAATAACTTTTTAAAAAGAAAAAGTGCTTTCAGTGTTTTATGTGAGTTCTGGAGACCTAAGATCTGTGGTTATTTTAGTCAATTAGTCAATGCCTCCTGGTATTTGAAAAAGATTACAAAGATACGCATCTATAACAAACTCATTTTCCTTGTGAACACAATTCTATACTAGATATTTTGAATTCTATGGGGGTCTCTTTTTGCATTTATTTCAGTTATACTGACTCACATGTTGGTAAATTCATGTTGCAAGCTAAAGTATAAAGTTACCAGAAGCTATAATTGGTGTAACTAAACAAAACTTAAGACTTTCATACATAAAATATAAGTTCATGCCTTTTAATATATTTTCCTAACAATAATATACTTTCCTGTGTTGAATACCTTCCTGACAATTTGCTTCCAGTTTGGGGAATAAGAGAACAGGGAGCAGCATCAGCAGTGCTTACCCTTCTATAGTAAGCAACTGCTTGCAGTTAAAATTCATAGTGGGTAACAGAAAGAAAAGGCTTTTGATCTTTCTAGTCTTCTGAATCATCATTTAAAAGGAGCTTGTTGTAGTATATTATTACACCAACATTAATTATAACAATTTGCATTCCTATATCTTCCTTGCTGAAGGTTCCATAAGTGCCTGTAATTTACATGCAGCCTGCAGGCTTCTTTTTATTGTGCTCCCAGGCACGACAAAAATAATAGGACATATCAACAATGGTAGAAAATCACATAGAAACAAGTCAGTTCCAGCTCAGGACACTAGACTTCTGACACTACATTTCACAGGTGTTAGCAACACATTCCTGTGTTGTCTTGGCAATGACCAGCAGTTTAATCTAAGCTTTGTTATTTGGAGTGAAATGTCTGCATGTGAAAGCCCTCGTACTTCAACCAAGCAAAAAGGACCGTAAGGAGTAGCTAAGGTTGGAAACATTAATTAGGTTTTACTGCTGCTTTAGAAACAGGTCAACATCTCACTTATATTGCCCAAGAACTGAATACACTTGGTAAAGTCTGCACATTATGTAAGAAAGAACAAATTATTAGGTACGTGTCACCGTATCACAGAACTTTTTGAAAGATGAGTGAACAGTACGGAAAGTCAGCTTGTCTATCAAAATTTACCAACATAATTTAAGATGATGTGAACATAGCTGCTAAATGCACATCGTTCTGAAGGTCCTTGTATACAAATCCAACTGTTCGGCATTTTCAGAAGTTAGGTGTTCAGTCTTGAAGAATAAGAAGATTTCTGAAAGGAATTACTACGAAGAGCATGCATCTCTTTAGAACATTTCTGGAAGGAGTTACAGTGAAGAACATGCATCTCTTCACAAGAACATGAATGTAGCGCCCTGAAGAAAAGCTTGAGTAGGGGACTAAGTGAAGTAAAAAAATTCCCCCCAAACTATGAGACCTTTCATCTGAAGTTTTCCCATTCAAAAAAATACCCTAAACTCAAAATAACTGGCTCAACCCACCCCACCCCCAGCCACCCACCTACCTCTGCTTTGCTCCTCGGTTTGCAGGTTTCTGGAGAAACCCTACAGCTTGTCTCAGTTCTTGGCAGTGAGTGTGATGGTGCTGACAGGTGATCAATCCCTCTTTGCTTCCCCACCTTCACAGATTTTCAGTGTCTCTAGCAGTCCTTGTCCTGGCTGCAAGCTGGACAGGGGATGATGGTGAAGACACCATGCACCATTTGAACCTCTCCCTTTTATCCCTGCTGCCATGGATTTTTTTCACCCCACTCCCTCGCCATTAATATTGGAGTCTTTGTTTTCAGGGTCATAGACAAATCAATGGCCAGTAAGTCCTTGAGATAGATAGAAGCTCACGATGTAGCAGAGTTTTGCAGATAGGCTGGCAAAGCTGAGGGGCTGCACAGTGCTGATCACTCCCACCAGATGCAGGTTCCCCCATTACCCTGCTCACAAATTACCTTTTCTTTGCTTATTATAACTTGAACCATCTCTCTTGTTCATCACTCTGACAGTTACTCAGCTTGTCCATAGCACTGCTAACTCCTGTTTTGCATTGGGTTCTGCATCTGGGCAAAATTACCTGTATCAATAATTTTTGCTTAACTCAATAATACTCCTTCCATTGTCTGAGCTCAACATTACTATGGTTTTTATTGAAATATGTGTTAGTTAGAAGAACTGAAAGACCTCTTTTAGGATATTTCTCCATCTATGAGTATACAATCTTCAGGGTTTGGATGTGTCAGTTGATTCCCGTGAAATAAAAACATCAGTTGTGTTGGGTCCTTATGCAGTAAAATTGTTCTGAAGCCAGACAGGAAATGTGTGGAACTCTTTGTAACAGCACTCTTCATACAACAAACATTCAAGAAAGTGTCCTGTTGGCTTTTGGAGGGAATATTTCTATTTTATTAAAAACGAGAGCGATCTGCTCTGATCGGAATAACATCTGGGTCTTTTGTGAGGGTTTTGCTTTTTGTGCTTTTTGTTTTGTGGAAACCACTGCAGGAGAATGAGATGAGAAATGAAGTGCGGTAAGAAGGGTTTGCTTGGCATCAGGCATTCATCTACAATGAGAGAAAGCCTAGGATTTTCAGATAGTTTTCCCCTCTCAGTGGTGACATCTTACAGGAGGGGCTTCTTTGTTAAATGGAGGCATTTTCTGGATGAGTCTCATATTTTTTTTCCCAAATGCTGCTTGATAGTGCAGGAAGAGGGGAAATCATTTATTTCAGACTTAAATATGTTCAAAACTTGATGTTACGTTGCTCATGATTAGTGCTTTGACTTACTCTTTGTTTTGCCTGTGGGACGTTGCTCAGAGCATTTGTTTTTGTTCTGTTTACTCTTGCTTAAGAAAAGACTGGATGTGGCACTTGGTGCCATGGTCTAGTTGATGGGGTGATGGTAGGTCACAGGCTGGGCTTGATGATCTTAGAAGTCTTTTCCAGCCTCAACAATTCTGTGATAGAGATATTTGTTTTAGAAGTACCAAATCTGCACCAATGCGGACTAAGCTACTGTTTGATATCCAGAGCAACTAGTGCAAGATTAGTCCCACTCTTTTCTTCCATGTCTTTGTTGCTTTTATACGTGTAAACAACAATTTAGACGGTATGCTACAAGAGATGAGTGGTATGGTCAGCTAGATTCTCTTAATGAGCACAAAATACCACTTACCAATGTGTCTAGTGAAACTGAACTTTGAAGTTCTTGCCTGCAGTTCATCAATCACTTCTGTACATTCTGAGGCAGATGGTGGCTCTATTTCACTATGGCTGAACTGAGGCAGAACTGTGCAGTGCCTGAAGTCACAAAGAAAAAGGTTTTTATCACAAATTGAAGCTGACTGTGCTCTGCACCAGGGTATCGTCTGCAGGGTGATGCTGTTCATGCTTCAGTGTCTTTAAAGGCCCCTATTCCAATATGTTGGTGGCTAGCTCAGAATCCTAGAAATCCTCCTCCGTGCTTTTGCTTCCACACAGTCTAAATTATCCATTACTTAGTTTCCTAACCTATTCTTAAACAAGAGTCTTCTGTGTCTTTTGACAAACCGGTCCCATGCTTTGCTGTCCTTGCTCTCACAATGTTTTATCCCTGTCTTAACTGCCCTTTCCAGCAATTTAAGTTGATTACTTCTCCTGTTGCAAAATAATACGAGAAAACCAAACAACAAACACATTAGCTCTTTTGTGTTCCATGTATTTTTTTTTTTTTACATATATCTGTGATTCTGTGAGACTGCAGTTTGCTCAAACATCTGCCAGATTCAAGTGCTTTGCTCACTCAACCTTTCCCCAGGGGCCACGCTTTCATCTGTTCTCATGGTGGCCATGAGAGCCTTTTTTGCCACTGGTTCTTGGTGTTTGTATGTGCTAATAGCTTGCGGGTGCACAAAAACGCTGTCAGGAATGATTCAAGGCTGAATGTGTGTGATGTGCTGACGTCAACAACCCAGCAGCCTGCAAAACAACCTTATAACCTGGAGAGAACACAACACGTCCGTAAAAGCCGTGTGGACACAACAAGTTTCTCATTGCTGTGTAGTTCTTCCTCAAATCCAGTAACCCTCCAGCAGACCCACACAACTTGTTCAGCCTTTACTCAGTTTTACTTTAAGTGCTCAGGCGTTACTCTTTCCTCAAATAAGTGGATGAGATAACTGCCCTCAAATAATGTCTTGCTTCCTTGATGGAAACCCTGTTGAATGAGTTTCCCTGCACTCCTTCAAGGCAGTGACAGGCTCGTTCCTTCTGGCTTTAAATAAATGAGCATATGGTCCAGTTCCTGCTTTCTTCTGGATGTCCTCTGGTGTCTTCATGTGCACCTTGCTCTTGTGTGACTGCAATCCTGTGATCACCTTACACAAGACATCCAGTTTAGCCCTGGAAAACAAAACTATGCAGGAAGTGTTTTCCAGACCACCCAGTTCTTCAAAGCTGCCTTTGTTTTTCCCTCGAAGAGTGCAGTTTCACATTCACTTCAAGCCTGCATCCCTGGGGCCTCTCAGTAAACATCCCGGCTTTTCCCCATCGCTAGCCACAGGCCTCCTTTGTGTTGGCTACACCATCCGTATGGTGAACGAGACCGTTGGGCTGATTCCATTGAAAATTAATTTGTCAATGAAACTAACAACTAATTTTCTGTGCAGTGTCTTCTCTGTGGGATGGCACAAGCACTACAGGAGGAATGAGGAATAAACTTGGGTTGGAATAGGACCAAGGCAGGGCAGATGCCCAGACTTAAACTCACTGAAGTGACAGTGCGTCACCACTCTTGGAGGAATCTGATCATTATTCATCTCATCCAGATAATTGAATCTTGTCTTTAACACCTCAGGAGAGTGAGAACACCAGTCACACAGGGGTGTGGTGAAGGAGGAAGCCTAACTGCGGCACTGTCATTCCGAAGTGCTGCCATACCCCTAGACAGAGTGGTACCTTACTCTGCCTATACGGTTATCGCTGGGAGTTCTGTTTCAAACACGGCTCTCCCCACTGAAAACTTACTGATTTATTGTGTTAATTTACTTCTTGTACCCCAAAAACGTACTGATTTATTGTGTTAGTTTTTTCCTAGCTTGTCCATGTGTTTAGAGCTCATCAGAGACAGGCCTTGGATGCAAAGCTCAGAAACAATAAAAGCAACAGCTTGGGAGAAAGGGGACACGTGCACACCTTTACATTTTCAGATTTCTGTATGGCAAACTTACTACTGACCTACTTCTGAAGTGCCGTGGTTTGACACGAGCACAACAGACACTGTTAACCTGGGTGGCTAGCACATTTCTTGAACTGTCGGTTCAGCTGACTTACTTTTCAGCATGCCACCCTAGTAACAAGAAGTTGATTCCTTTTTGCATCTTTTTCTTATTTAACATTGTGTTCTGGACTCTATGGGACCCTGTGTTTTTGGAGCTAGGTGATTCAGTTAACGTCCATGTGCTACCTGTCTAACACAATGGACTGTATAGCGCCATATGATACTCTTCATCCTTGCTTTCCAAACCATGTTTCAAGAATCATAGAATCATGGAATGGCCAGAGTTGGAATGGACCTTAAAGACCATCTAGTTCTAATCTCCCTGCATAGGCAGGGACACCTTCACTAGATCAGGTTACTCAGGGCCCCATCCAACCTGGCCTTCAACTCTTCTCCAAGCTGAACTCCAACTTGCTCAGCCTGTCCTATAGCAGATGTGCTCCAGCCCTGTGATCATTTGAGTTGCTCTACCCTGGACATGTTACAGGAGCTCTACGTCCCTCTACTTGCACTTGTATTAAGACACAATTACCTTCAGGTCCACTGGTGCCGAATTTTTCCTATCTAAGCCCTTTTCCCCTAAAATTTTGCTGTACTATTCAACTACCTTAGGAACGCATGTGACTCTCTTCCTCAATTTCTGTCAACCAGAAGTTGGCTTCCTTGTTAAAATGAGAGACTAAGATCATTTGGAGCTTATCTTAGTTGCAATAAGCCAACAGATGAGGTTCCTCTTTGACCCTGCAGCTGATCGTGAGACTGTCAGTAGAAAGTTATGTGCTTCAAGAAGGCATAAATCATGTGTTAAATCATAATTAAACCTCTGGAAGTTGGACAAGAGTCAGGTAAAGGCGCAAAAATCAATCTAGCAGCCACTGCAGCTGCTCTTTTGACAAATCCATAATTCGTGAAAGATAAACAGCCAAGGAAAAATAAGTGGTTTTTGCTGAATGCACACAATCTCCCATGCAGAGGTAGTTGTCATGAAATCCCAGCTCTAAATAATATGTTTTGCTTTAGATGAGAGATAAATTTAGCGGTGAGGATGAGCAAGGGGGTTTTGGGGGGGTTTTCTGGGATTTGTGGGAGTTGTTTGTTGGTGGTTTGTTATAGTTTGTTCTGGTTTTTTATTCTTGCTCTCTGGTTTGTATGGTTTATTGCTGGGTTTTTTTAAGTTAAGTTATACTTGTTGCGTTAGGCGGTACATACTTTACAAAGTGTATTGAAAGTTTTTCCAGACTTCTAAAATCAATTAGTTACAGGATAAACTTGTGCTCAGAGGGGATGTGCAAAATTCAAGCCTGAGCTTTCAATTTGCAGCTGCAACTCTAAGTGTAAGACCTTCTACACTCAGATTGTTTTGAATCCAGTTATTAGAATTTCTGTCAGGAGTCTTTCCTGTTACCTAGGAACTTGGAGTAAGTGGAACAAATGTAGTATTGCCCTAGCCAAACGAACCTACAGCCACCAGGTCTCGGCACAAAAACCACCTACTGCTTGGTTGAAGTGGGGCTGGTAGGGTTGTGGGAACCCAGATCCACAGTGGGATAAAACTGACCCCATTACCTTTATGCATTTATGTTAGGTCATTTCGTTTGGGTGGTTTTTTTTGTTATGGAGGAGGAGAGGAAGAACAAGAGATTAAGAATAAAGGTTTTGGACAGGTGTCTGCCTTGTCCAGTGTGAGTGCCAAGATCAATTGTGCTATTGGCTTCGCTGGCACCTTTTTTAGAAGTCTTTTAAAAATAGTTCCATTTTATACAAAGAAGTGTACATTGGAGAAAGGCATTTGTTGTGCAGTGGTTCCAAACTCCACGGTATGTGAGTATTCTGTGGTCACTGGGCTGTGGATGCATTTCACAGTGGGCCCCAGCGCGTGTTAGCTGTTTACGCAGAATAAAAGATGTTCATCAGGAGAAACAGAGCACGCCAGCAATAAGCCTGCGAGTAAGCTCAGCCACCTGGTACACTGGCATTGAAGTGATTTCTGCGGGCACATTCACACTTGATGAAGAAAATAGGAACCTGAAACTTGTTTGTGTTATGAAAGCGCCTTGAGCAATGGATTTCTAGGCTATTATTTTCCCTCTCTGTGCCTCTCGTCCAGTCTCTGATTTATTTTTTAATTTTTTTAACTGGAAAGGTCATTTCTCTTGATGCAACTGTGTTTTTTCTTTTGTGCCTGGTGCTGTTCCGTGAAGCTTTGCTCTTCAGATGTCAACAGTTGCTGACAGAAATAATTTCATTAGGAAACTCCTGATCAAGCTGTAATTGGCACGCTGCATCCCTGAGTGCTTCTGTAGGAGAAGAAAGCATATTGCTCTGCTCCGCTCCGTATGGTCCTCAACTCTAATTAAAGATGCCTTGCCATCTGTGAAACAGTTGCAGCAATAAACATGGAGGCAACTCCAGTTAGAGTACAATCACATCAACCCTAAATGTTCATTTAATGCTTGCTCTCTTGTCTCCAGACAATTCAGGAGTAAAAAATCTTGGTGCAAACACTTTTTGGGCATGAACACTTCTGAAATGACTGGATTTACTGGTCTGTTATGCAGTAGGTCAGACTAGATGATCACAGCATTGCCTAAGGAACACTGACCTTTTCCCTTACCTGGTTTGGGGGTTTTTAATGCCTTTCAAGGCACAAAGTACAGGCTTGACTCTGTGAAATTGCTGTATGGAGAATAATCCCGCGCTCTCTCTCTCTCTCTCTCTCTCTCTCTATATATATATATATCTATGTGTGTGTATGTGTGTATATATATATATATGTTTAGCTACAACTTGCCAGAAACTGTCTGGGATAGAAAGTCTCTGAGATAATGTCGTGTGTAGGAGAGTGTGTGTAGCTACAAGAGGTCTGAATTCACAGTGTATTCAACTCTTTTGGAGAAAACACTTATGGAAAGTTAGTAATGGTAAAGGAAGTTGATTAGATGCTAAGATACTGCAGTGGGTTGTGGTTTACTTTTTAAAAAAAGGAATAAACAGAAAAAGAAAAGCCAAGACTCTAGTTGCCAAGAGTGATTTGTTGGAGAGAAAAATATCCTCTTTTGTTTCACTGGATGGTTAAAAACCTGCGGAGTAGTTCTCCCATGATGGTCTCCAGCACATGCTGATGTCCACCAGATGGTGCTGAGGAAAGTAGATTTGCAAAGACAATAGTGAGTGTAGTTACTGGGTATGCATCTGCCCATTATGTCATGCAAGCTTTATTGTGTCTGCTACATACATGAAGGAACCTTCCTCAACCATCAGCCACTGGAGATGAAAAAATAACAGCACATTTTCTCAATCAGGTATTCAACATTCCCTGGGGAATGTTATGCTCTGATTTAGCATGCAGTCTCATAGTCTGTTGTAGAACTGCAAAGCCAGCTATAGGTATTTTGCAAAACACATCCTATGTTCTGAGAGACAGTGTTTGGATTCAGCTAGCACAGCTATATCCCCAAAGCCACGGTTTTACCTTTGGCTTGCCCTGCCGGTGATCTGATTTGCTGACTGTAGAATACATTGCAGACAGACCTGAACTAGTAGATTAAAAAATTTGAAAACACTTGTGATATCAAGGGATAAATTAAATCACCAAGACAATTGGATCATATTTGCAGTAGAAGATAACATCGCAACATTATTCAATCAATTTTACCTGCTTTGTTTATCTCTGACTTTGTAAAATACCAGAGGCCCCTGCTGCTCAAAAAGTCAATTTGAGAAGCTGTCTGGGGCTATCTAGTCTCCTCTAGAAGTAAATAGCATAAAGGCTTCAGTGTGCATCAAATGTGAGATACGGAGTGTTTACAGACCTTGTTCTGTAGAGGCTGACCCAAACGATTTGGTGGGAAGAAGATGGATGATATCCTCATGTTTTACTCATAAAGACTGCTGTTCTATTTGTACTTCAGCAATGATTAGTTTTAATGTTTAATTAGCTTACTGGGCTACCCAGGTATCTCGACAGAGCAATCACGTGAGTCCCCATTTTTTGCCTTGACGCCCCCCCCAATGCAGCAAAAAGCAGAATTGGAGGTGAAGAAAAAACATCAGAAGCTGCATGAAAAATTTGAGCAGCAGGTACTACTGGGCTCACGAGAAAAGCAGTGAGCTTGAAGCCAGTGAAGTCTGTGGCTTCAGGAATTAAGATGCTACCATGGACCACTGCAAACAGACAGTTTGAGATGTCTCAAGGAGAAGGGAGCAGGCAGTGGCCACTGCAGTTAGCACAGGCACATTTTTGTGAGTGATAAATCCATTTGGACATCTTTCAGCAGGGCTTGCCTATCTGCTCTTTATTTGGGTGGAAAAGTAGTGTCCTGGCTCACAACTAAGACTGCTGTGTTGATTCGGCTTAGGACTTGTTCCGTTGCCTGCTTAATGGAGATGCTTCCTGTGCCAACACGCAAGACGTTGAACCTCCTCATTTCTCACTTTCCTATCTATAGGATATAGATAAAGACCTCTGCATTTTGTCATCGTTGACACAAAGTAAAGAGTGGGAAGATCTGTTCAGCAGTCCTAGGGGATAAATACACTTGCAAAAAACTGTACAGGACATAATGGAGAGTGGATATTCCTGCAGAGGGAGAAAAATGTTGTTTGTTGGAGAGTAAACGGGATTAGAAAAATCTACAAAGTGAATTATCTCATGCTTAAAGGCAAAGCACAGATTTTACTGTTTTCACTTTTGGTTCTTCTTGGTACTCTGGAAATGATTTCTGAATCAGCTGTTTACTGGCTCAGCAATAAGGTCTGGTAAGGCTTCGGTGAGACAGGAATTCTTATTTGCTTTGATATGACTCTAAGCGATAACATCACATGCTGTGTTAATTTGACTTAGAGAAGTGTTGGAAGACTCCATTCTGTAATTTGCAGAATACAATGAAGTACCCATATTCTCATCAGATAATCACAATATTTAACACCTTAATGAGGGGCTCAGCAAGCTGGAATATCAACATGTGCTATATTCAGCGAGGAGATTCCAGAACAATTACTGACTATGTTGTGCTGTACTGCATGGAAAAATCTGGCTGGAGTCCTACAAATGTGGTGGCCACAGTGGTACAATAGATATTTGCACTAATCAGATCTGCCTTGCAATTAATACTGTGTCCATGTGTTTGATCTGTTCTGGGCAACATCAATGGCTTCCAGTAGGAATTAATTTCTACACAGAAAGAAGCTTCGAAGGGGTGCTAAGGCTGGGATCCGATATACTACAGACCTGGAAGTAGGGGATGCAGAGGCACCACACCCCAGATGCAATGTGCGTTGCAGGAAAGGGTGCCTGGTGGGAGCCTGTACATTGGCATCTATGTACTACAATGCCTGTGAGCTGTAACAGGTATTTCTCCCAGAATACAGAATTATCAATTTACCTGACCAGAACCTGCATCTTAGAGTATAAAACTCTCACCTCAGCCTTTTTGATCGGATTTGTTCTGCTCACATTTAGTTAAAAGGCTCATGGCGCACAGAGTGAAACTTCTTTTTTATTATAAATTGAGGTGGTTTTTTTGAAAAGCACTGCACATTCATGATAATTTAACCATTTATATACCTATCTGCTTGTACGCTCGATGAAGAGTGAGTTTAGTGTCTTGCAAAATAATAAAAGACACGTATTTAAGATTAAAGTGACACAACAACTTTGCGTATTTTCTTAGCACGGTCACATGGTATTAAAATATGTTTTTGCAAAGAAATTATTTTAAGCTATAAAATATCCTGGGGTTTTTTCCTGACTACTGAGATAACAGCAGAATGTTTTGTCTACATGTGTCCAGTCTTCATTAGCTGCTGGAAGACGTAAAACTGATTTAAACTTCTTGGAACTTCAGCTCAAAACAGGCATAATTCATAATGTTCTGGGTAGGAAGTTTCCAAGAAAGGAACTTCCTTAAATGATAGAGAGTTTTCTTGGCTTTATCTACTTTTATTGCATTTCTTTAAGGTTGCTGTTGTTTAGGATGTATTTTCTACTAACTGCTGCTAGGGATTTTGTTGCTTTTCTTTGGTTTTTGTTTCCATCTGTTTGCCTACACATCTGCTCATAACAGAACTACTGGTGCAATAGATTAGTCTTACTGCTGGTGGTCATCTTTACTAGGGTAAAGCCTTGGTGTCATTTAGGAACATAATTTTTTGTCACTAAATGATGTTTGAACAGATTAAGACAGTCATTAAGACAGTCAAAGCCTGAAAACTTCATGGGTTAAGTATGCCAGAGATCAGTGTAATGGATTATACTGAACAAGTAGAATAAACATTACATAGGCACAGCAGGTTTTGTGGGTGTTTTAGTTTGGTTTATTTAATTTGCTTGACCTTTAAGTAGGTGGTGCTTGGTAAAAGTGGAAGGAGATAGTCTGATTAGAGAAATAAACAACAGAAAAAACAGGGGAGGGAAGTGCTGAAGTGAACCCAGAAAGGAATAAGAGGGAAATAAGGCAAATAGATAATACTAACATGAACAGTCAAAGAGAAAGTTGGAAGAAAACATATGGATTGAAAACTATAGTAGAATTCCTGGAGACACTGTGACCATATGGCATTACTGCCTGGTATGGTACTGTTCAGTCTTCACTTTACTTGCATGTTTCGCTTAGAAATATCTGTTGATGTTTCTAATGGCAACTTGCTTCACAGTGCAAATGCTGGTAGAGAATTTGGGCCAGTCCTGTATAGCTTAAGCCATCCTTCTCTGCTGGACCAGAGCTTCTATGCTATTGGCAGTCTGCACAAGTTTAAAGATGACTGTAAGTTTTTCTATTAAATACAAGGGAGAGGACCAGTATAAACTGCTTTTAACTATAGGAACACAAAAAAACCTTGTACTCACTTCTGCAATCCTCATTGCACTTCACAACAACGCCCAGCAATGCTACAGGCTTGGAGAAGAGTGGCTGGAGAGCTGCCTGGTGGAGAAGGACCTGGGGGTGTTGATCGAC
>JAOXOE010000001.1:42145128-42179549 GCA_028565055.1 Phoeniculus purpureus
TGGATGTGTTCCTGTGTGACTTGGTCTGGGTGATCCTGCTGTGGCAGGGGGATTGGACTAGATGATCTTTTGAGGTCTCTTCCAATCCCTAACGATTCTATGATTCTATGATTCTTGACACCCAGCCCTTATGGATTTATAGACAGTGATTAAGTCCCCTCATAGTCTTCTCCTCTCTAGACTAAAAGTAGACAGTATAAAATTGATTGGTGTGGAAGATTAGGTTGAGGGAAAAAAACCTCAATATTTAATCTCTTGCTCAGCTGTTGCACTTGGGAGGTCTCTGGATTACTGTAACAATCAGATAAAATTGGCTGCCAAAAGCAAAAGTCATAACAATCTACTTAGCAAACTCGCCAGATTTGCTGGAAGATTAACGCTTGTCCTTTGAACATTTGTTCCTGTCACTCAGTAAAAGAATATTGTGTTCCTAGTTAGGTTGGCTTCTGCCCATACTCATGTGCTTCTGCATTTGTTGCTGTGATTTAGAACACCATTTTGAGTCATGTTCACTGTGAATATGCCTTCATCAAAAGCGATAGTCTGGATTGTTACTGTCCTTTTTCACATGAACCTTTTAGTTGTCTCTAGCGCACATCAAATCCTGCTTTGCTCCACTACTGCTGCTGCGTGGAAGCTTTCGGGCGGAATGGTTCTTATACTTGTCACCTATTAAGAGATTAAATATCTTTGTGTTGAAAACATTACCTTTTAGGCAAAGGCTGTGATCCGCCACATTCACTCTGTTACTTCCCGCTTGCTTCAGCATTGGGCAGGGCTGGTGTGATACCAGCAACCACAAGGGTTGTTCTGGGACAATAGAAGCAGCAGATGTAGCAAGAAGCAGGCTATGACTCACTGCACAAGAGAGTCCTCGTGCCATGTTGGATGGGCTCCTGGCATGCTCTGCTCTGTGACTGGGAATGTCATGGCTGGCTTTGGCGAGATGTGCACAGTAATTACTGAGTGGGTTAAGAAGGAAACATGAAATATCTGTAGTTTCAGCCTCAATGAAAGCAAGGCTATTTTGTTTCAGTCTAACTTTCCCTCAAGCTAATTCATGTAGGGCTTTTTGTAGTTGTAACATGATGCTCACCCTATTTCACCCCAGAAAGCTAAATCTCCTTTTTACCATGCCACTTCATCACCTAATTGTTGGTTGTACGCAGTGTATGAGACAGTGCTTCAGCACAGCAGGCAGAACTGATCCCTACTGCAAGTCCATTAACTCAAATGGAGCTACCTCCAGAGATGAATGTGTATAGAATTTCACAGTTACTTTAATCAGAGTATTTCATATTAATGAGACTATGCAAAGAGAACTATGCCATTAAGATCATTCATAATACTGCAGGGTATTCAAGCTAAGATAAGGAAGGTAGTCTGTTTTTTTTTAAAGGTACAAATTGACCTCTTGCTGTGGTTAGGAAAGCTCAATCCAGTGCATGGCCTGTGTCCAGAGGAAGATTTAATGGTTGTGCTGCAGTTCTCTGAGTGCATGTAACAAGAATAATAAATAGCTGATAAATAGCATCTTAATTTTGCTCAGCATCGATGGCTGTAAGCAAGACTGCAGTCATATGCTCAGTAATGTGCGTAAATATTGCATTGAGTGAAGGCAGCGCTTGTGTCTATCCCCCTTCTGAATACTGGGAAAGGACAAGATTATGGGAACTAGACCCCTTAGAATTACTCAGCCTGCAAGAATATGTGCACCTCTTCCTGAATGGCAACAAACCCACAGCAGGTATAAGCTATACGCACAGTCTCATTCTTCCTTGCTCTTTGCTTGACTCATTCAGAGCCTGGGAAATTCTCCTCCACCTAAAATATAACTTGCTGTGGGAAGGCAGAGTTTTGTCCCTGTACATCTGCAAATGTTGGTTATGGAAGAGTTATAGAAATGTTTCCTTAGTGTTTTCAACACATAATGTAATTAATAATCATGTCTGCGTTCCCTTCTGGCTGAAGTTACAAAGGGAGGAGGCATTCAGTAAGGTTCTCCTTGCTTTCCACAAATTTCACAGCAATTCACCATGACATTCTTCAGGACAGAGGCCCAAAAGCTGGTGTGGGGAGGCTTGAGAAGCAGTTTATCTGGTGTTACAGACTGAACTCTCTGCTTTTTGGGAGAATTTGGCACTTTCCTTAAGAAAACTCATTTGAGGGAGAGGCTGTTGGATAGGAAAACACAAACTCCTCTGTCTCTTGTGGAAATGCTGATCCTGTCTGCAGAAGAAGAAACAATTTTTTTCTCCCATTTCCTTGCATGGTAGTTCTGAGATCCACGAGAAAAACCTTCCTTTTATGGCAGCATCTCTTATTGTACTGTACTACCATTCCAATCTTCCTCTCAAGAGGAAATCTCTAAGGGCTTTGTGCATCTCACAACCTGCACCAGGACCCCTAGGTACTTCCTGACTCAGTGTCATGTGGCCCCAATCTCAAGCATTTTTGTGAATGTGGAAATGGTAATGCTTGATTAATCAGCTGGTAAGCTGTGTAGGTGGATGTGAAGGCTTGGTTTGGAGTCTAGATTTTCAGGAATGCCCCTGCCCTGACTTATTTTAACAATTTACCAAAAAAGGCTTTATAAATTTCGTTTTTATGTATGTTTTTTATTGTAAGTCAGCTGCTTTTCTGACCTTACAAATACTCATTTGCAGGTTCAGCGAAGCCTTGCTAGCACTCTGTCTGATAGTGTACTTCAGAAAAGGTAACCTGATTTTTGCCACACTTGTTTCGATGCCTGACACAGGCACTGTTCCAAATGGCACAACAGCTGTTACAATTTGATATAGAAATGTTTATGTATATGCAAAGCTAGATAGGCAGAAAACCAATGCTCTAAAACTTGCATGGATGAGAGGATGGGTTTAACTTTAAGTCCATGACAAATATGAGCGCCTTAATATGAAGGTGTTGGTATGTGAGCGAGGAGATTGTGTTTGATTTTTAGTCAATACAGATTTCGTAAGTGCCATCAGGAGAGTCTAAAGAGCTAACAAGTTGACAAGTCACTAGAACCCCCTCTTTCCTACAAAGGTGCCAAGTGCCAGTGTGCACACCAGCAGCACCATACCTGGCCTCCAGGAAAGCCTGTGACACATTTGCTAGCACTATGTGGTGTAGTCAGGGATGGCAGTAGGCATCCATGCTTGGACAACTTAAGTGAGCAGGAGCACTAGATATCAACTTTGGGATGAGCTGAGATTAGTGAGGTAGTTTGGTGAGAGCTCTCCAATTTCAGCTGAATTTTCTGCCTGGCTCTACATTCAGCTGTAGGTAGAGTTGTCTCATTCTGAAGAAAAACCCCTCATTGATTGTCATAAAAACTGTGAGGTATTTCACAAGAGTAATCATATTGTCTCTGATGCTTGCATCAAGTTCTAAACAAGATTCTTCTTGGTTTGTGAAATTTAACCAGGTGCTGTTAAATAACTGTTAGCACTTACTTTTCTGTATTCACTGTTGGGTGAATCGACCCAATCTTTAGCTCACAGAGCAGTAAGTCAGGTTTGTAAAGCAGCCTGAGATTCTCTGTTGGAGTATAAGATGCTAATGTTTAGCAGAGCAGCATTTCTCAATACACTTCATGTTTCATTCAGAAAATTTACAACAGCTGGGGAAGAACAAGTGATGTTTGTTCATTGCAACGCTTGCACAAACTGGTATTTTAATAAAAGTAACTTCTGAACTTTTTTCTAGGCATAAATTCACTAGTGGTCTAGCTTCTAAGTCTGTTCTCATGCCTAGATAAATACCTTTCTAATTTATGAGGGCTAGATGCTTTGCAAACCATAAACTGGCAAATGAAAATGATTATGTGTATGCCATTATGCAGTAATTAAGGTTTTGAATGAAATCTAAAAGATTTGGCTGTATAATTTTCCATTAATTGCAGTGGAATATGAATGGTTAAACCACCCATACTGCAGCCCTTATTCTTGTTAGGAATTCCACCACTACCTTCTTTCCCTACACTGAGGTCTCTGGTGTTTTATTTGTCTTTTTTTCCCCCTCATTTTTTCTGCTCCAGACAAATACCACAGTAATGAGGAAGGCAGAAAAGTTTATAAAATAATGGAATTTCTGTAGTTTTTCACTGTTTTTTTTTTCCCTTCACCCACTTTTATTTGATGATCCTTATAAAACAATTATTTTTTTTTCCAGAGGACTCAAAAAACCCAAACCCCATTCTGAAGATTCTAGATATCTCAACTCATTTATTTTACAGCAATGGATAATTCTATATCCCTGGGCATCTCACACTTCTGGAAAGAGGGCAAACCACCAAAGCACAGTGGCATAGTCATAATTTTAATGACGTTTCTTCTTTAACCTCAAATATGAGAACTTACCATCTAGACAAATATCCTAACCACTTGGGTTTATTCCAGTATGAGATGCTCTAATTTTCAGCTATAAGCATTAAAGTCTTGAGTTTTGTTCTGAATAATTGTTTTAAAGTTTTTAACTTTCTAAGCCATTTCAGGACAACCACATGACTTTTCAATCTCAAAGATTTTCCTAATATTAGCTTTCACAGGTGAGTGGGTCAGTACCATTTACTTCTGAAAGCAATAACCATTAAAATGCATTTCTAAGTTATTTTCCAAAGAGTAAACTTATTACTGGCAAACTAGTTCAGCTGTAAGAAAATCACACCTAACTAGTATTTTATGTAACTTTTGTGAATATAGAGTCATTAAGATTGGAAGAGACCTCCAAGATAATGAAGTCCAACTATTGTCCTGGTTTTGATTTCCCAGGGTTTTCAAATGCAGTAAAAGTGAGGGAAATATTAAAAGAAAGAAGAAATAACAAGTTTTATTAACAGAGAACAAGAAACAGTTAGGAAAAAAGGTGAAAAAAAAAGCGCTCTATAAACAACTGGCAAAACAGATTCAGCCCTCTCCCACTGCAGATATGATAGATGCACCATGGAATAACCAAAAAAAAGACTTCTCTGCGCCATTCTGCAGTAAAGAAAAAACCAAAAAGGAAATTCCCACACACACTCCCATCTTTTTTGGATGGCAGTAGTTTTAATGAGGAAATGAAGAAATGAAAAAGGAGAAGAAAGAAAGAGAGGGAGGGGAGGGGGAAAACTTCCCCTGGCACAGCTTGACCCCATTTCCTCTTGCCCATCGCTAGTCAATAGTGAGAAGAGGCCAACGTCCACCTCACTGCAACCTGCTTTCAGGTAGTTCTAGAGAGCAACAAGATCTTCCCTCAACCTCTTCTTCTCCAGGCTGAGCAGTCTCAACTCGCTCAGTGTCTCCTCATTTGAGGAACCTCCTTCACTTTTTACTCTCTACTGTATTGCATTTCCAAGAGATGTCAGGCAAGTGGAAGTCCCCATAAACGAGCAGAGGGCTAGAGACTTCAAGACTTCTTTACCGTCTTTAGAACATCTCATTCACCTCTTCATCCTGGTTGGGTGGTCTGTAGCAGACTTTGTACAGGATATCTGCCTTGTTGACCTTTCCTGTAATCCTTACCCATAAGCCCTCAACCTTATCAGTAGACTCATTAAGTTCAATCAAAATATTCCCTAAGACAGACAGACATCTCACCACTGCCTCTCCTTCCTTGCTTATACTTTCTGAAGAGCTTATAGCCATCCATTGCAGTGCTCCAGGCATGAGTCATCCCACCATGATTGAGTGATGATACCTAAATCATTGTTATCCTGTTATACAATGGCTTCTGGCTCCTCTCACTTGTTTCCCATGCTAAGTGCATTGGTGTAGATGCATGCAAGATAGGAAATGGAATAGTGATAAGATTTTAGCTAAGGAACTGTGCTATGGGAGGAGATCAAATAGAGTTTTTCTTCTGATTGGAATTTTTTTCAGTGTTTACTTGAAAGCATCCAGGATTATTAGAGCTGAATGAAAAAACATATTTTCCCACTGATTTGAAAGCAAACTATAAAACAAACTGTTGTTATAATAAAGCATAATCTGCAAATGCAGAAAAGGAACAATAGAGGAATACCCTCAGACTAACCAAACAAGTTCATTTTAGTTGTGTTTTTTGTTGGCTTTTTTTTTTTTACAACGCCATTCATTGGTTGATTAATGTCACATCAGGCCAAGTTTTGTTTAGCTACATAATATATTTCTTCAAGCTCTTTTCACGCCTTTCTGGATGGTGACAAGAGCTTTGATTTTCCTTGTGATGATTAGTGTCTTGGGGCTCTTCTCAGTGTGGTGAATGATGCTCTGACTGTCCATTCTCAATAGGCAACATTAGAAGCAAGCGCTTTCTATGAAATATTTCTTGTGCCAGAGGATGTGCATCACTACTCTAGCCTTTTGGGTTCTTTCTTTTATTGAGATGAATTTGGATCTGCAGAGTTGTCCCTTGAATACTGACATGCTTTGTGCAAGTGGATATATCTCATTCCCTTCTAATCTATCTCGACCTTTAAACAAATTTGGAAAATACAGTTAGAACTTACAAAAAAGCATTTGCCTTTGTCCTGTAGTTGAAACACTGAATCAGGCTGGGTAGATTCTGCTCGTGCTTCTGTGACATTTGTTTTAAAAATGTTCAGGCATAAATTACCTGGCTTTTTGATATCTCATTTGCCTTGTGTTTCAAATAAGAATAAAATGCATTCCTACCTACACTCATTACTGCTATTTCTCAGTCAGACCAGCCAAGCCTATGAGTGAGGGTGCTGCATATTTCTCAGGGTAGAGTCTCAGAGACAGGAAACGGGATTAAGGTATCAGCTTCAGAAAACCAGGAAAGGAAAAACAGAGGAGGCATGTCTCAATGTTCAGTCTTTGTGGTGAGCTGCATCTCCCAGACAGGCCCCCGTTACTCCATATTGCACTTCCATTCTCATGCTTTGGTTTTCTTTTGTTGTGTTGTCTCACCTAGAAGCCATATGGGGCTATGTGCCGACTTTCAGACCTGCTGGCACTGGGGCCTTCCTCACATGTCCAGTAGCATTATCTGTGATGTGGAAAATATAAGGAGCATAGTCAAAATCAAGGTCTGCTAAGATAGTACTGGTGCATTGGAGTTCAAAGAATTAATAATTATGTATCTGAAGTGTAATATTTCAAAGACCAACTAGGAAGAATGGTAAAAATTATACAATATACTCTGAAGTAATCTGTACACTTGCAGAATTTTATAGACCAGTGTTGTTATGGATTGAGGCTGGGCTGGCTGTGAGACGAATGACAGATACTGTCTGTTAGTCCCTCTCCTGTCCCGAAAGAGGAAGAGAAAGTTCCTCAGATCAGAACAAGTGTCCATAAATCATGTTTAAATGTTTATTGATTATGTTAATTTTGAATACTCTATGTTTTTCTGCACGCAGTATCAAATAATTGATTGGCTGATTTGGCCTGGCTATCCTGGCTGTATAAATTAGCACTATCCTAGCTGAACCCTAAACAGTAACCCAGATTATTGTTGGGGTTCTTTTGCTGCATTGCTGGTATGTGTTCAGATTTTTGCCTGTCAGGATCCTGAGTTTCTCTGCCAAGTTGCTTTGTAGCTGGTCAGACTCCAGAATGTCCGGGAGGTACTCTTCCTTGAGGCAGGACTTGGCATTTTCCCTCCACTGAACTTCATTAAGTACTTCTCTAGAATGTTTAGGTCATACTAGAGACATCACCTTCTCCCAATTTTTTTAATCTCAAGCTAATTTGCTTGAGGGTGCAGTTTGTCCATTGTCCAGGTCATTAGAGATAATGTTCGTTGTAGTTTGAAATTGTTGAAGATTTCTTGCCTGAGGTGTACGGAGGTTGTTGTGGCAACTTATGATGTTTTAACTTGCAATTCTAAGCTGAGTTTTGGAAATTCTGTGTTTGCATTTCTGGCTCCTGCTTCTACTTCACTGCAGCTTTCATCTGTGTTTTGAGGGGACACACATGGCAGTGTACTGAGCATGGCAGCCATCTTGCTCTGGGAATGTGATGAATGGAGAGAAAGAGTGGTACCTCAACGATCAACAGAAGGAAAGTTTCATCTGAATTCCATTGTTTGCTGAAATAGAAAGAGTTGTTCTCTCTGTTGTGGCCATAGGTGCACTGTAAATAGAGAACTGGTGTGGAAGCACTTGGAACAGAGAACTGGACTTTAAAATGCTGGCTGATGCAGAGGGATGTGTGCATGGGCTGAGTGGACCCTATGTTTCCACAAGGAGCAAGAACTGCTGGAAACCTCTTCCCTTTGAGGAGTTGGAGATGGCTTAGTTATGTAAGAGCATGTGATTAATCTCTGTATGTCTTTGTGTGTGGTTTGTTTTGTGGGATGAGTTTGGGCTTTTATGTGTGGTTATTTAAGTGTATCTTGCTGTTTTTCCCCAAATTGAGTTAGTTTTAGTTTTTGTCTGTAATTTAGAAGTGTTTTTTTGAACTTTCCTTGTTTTGTTTTTGCTTTGGTTCATTAGCCCACTAACTAAATTACTTGGTTAATTTTGTCTCAGGATTAAAAACCTTTGATGATGTTCAACAATATGGAACAAGCTGGAACAGACTGCCCAGAGAGTCTGTGGAGTCTTCCTCACTGGAAATATTCAAAACACACCTGGATGCAGTCTTGTGTAATGTCCTGTAGGTAATCCTGCTTTAGCAAAGGGTTTGGACTCTATGATCTCTAGACATCCCTTCCAACTCTGGCAATTCTGTGATTCGATTATATTTGTCCCCAAAACAACAACCCTAGAGGCTAGTTTCCTGCAGCATTATGTGACACTAGTCAGAACTCTTTCAGCCCTGTAAGTCAGACAGTTTGAAATCCATGTCAACATTCACTTATCTAGCTGGTACTACTTCAGTTTGTATATGAGAGTGTGCTATAGGAGCACACTCCTATAAATCCTTAAAAAGGATTGCCAAGGTCCAGTTAAATACCATCTACTGCTCTTCACTCATCCACAAAACCAATCATGTCATCGTAGGAGGCTATCAAAATGATTAAGCATGATCTCCCATTTATGAATCTATCATGTCTACTACTAATCACCTTTTCATTCTTCATGGGTTTACAAAGGGCTTCTGTAAGTATTTTCTGCACCATATCCCTGTGGACCTAGGTAAGGTTGGCTTCTCTGTAGTTCTCTGTAACCCCTTTTCTGAAGACAGTATATATTTCTTGTTTTCCTTCCAGTCCTCAGTAAACTTCCATCGTTGCCATGACCTTTGGAATATATGTAATTAAGAGTGGCCTTGCAATGACATCAGCTAGCTCCCTCAACACTCACAGATGTCTTCCATCAAGTCCCATGTACTTGTATATGTCCAGGTTTTTTTCAATACTTAACCTAATCTTCATCCAATGAAGGTAAGTTTTTCTTCCTTTAGACTTTTCTATGCATTTCAGGAGTATGTGACTTCTGAAGCCAGGCCTTTCCAGAAGATGGAAGCAGAGAAGGCATTGAAGTCTTCAGTCTTTTCCGTATTTCCTGTCAGCAAACCTTTGAAACAGTCTGCAGTGGTCCCATGTTTTTCTTTGTCTTCCTTTGGCTGCTGATATATCTGTATAAATCCTTGTTTCCCTTCTTGTCCTTCACCATAGTTAAATCTAGGTGTTCTTTGACTTTCTTCACTCCATCCCTGCAGACTCAAACACTGTGTCTTTATTCTTTCTGTGCCACCTCTCCCTGCTTCCACATCTTACATGTTTCTTTTTCTTGTTTAAGTTAAATCAGGAGCATCTTGTTCATGTACACAGGCCTCATTCTAAATCTACTTGATTTCTATCTGGCCAGGACAGACCAAGCTTGAGTTTGGAGGAGGTAATCTCTGAATACTGATCTGCTCTCTTCATTCTGGGACTGTCTTCCTTGAGATTCTCCCAGGCAGAACCCTGAAGATGCCACTCTCCTTTGAAGTCTGCGTTGTTTCCTTCTTACAGAATCCTGAACTGCACGATCCTGTAGTCATTGCACAAGGCTGTTCCCAACCTGCACATCACTGACCAGTTATTCCTTGTTCATATATGTGGGTTCATATGTAGAGTATCTTTCCTTGTTGAATCTTTGATCACAGAATTCTCAAGTGCACTTGAGAAAAATTCTCTCTTTCCTATACCCTACTGTGTTTTCCCTCCCTCACTCTAGACAACAGGGCTGGTTCAGTCCTCCGTGAGGACCATGAGGCTTCTTCCAATTGTCTGAGAAAGGTCTAATTCTTCTCTTTATCGTCTTCTTCCTGATCAGGCAGGCAGTCTGTGCTGCCACACATCCATCACAGTATCATCCATGATGGTCTGCCAACACTCTCTTGTCATTCATCCTGCATTCCCACTGGTCTCTCATACAGAAGGAACTCTCATGTGCTCCTAGTTGGTCATTCCTAAAGAGCCTGTATCTATCAATTGCAGCATTGTGATCCTATCCCACTGCTTCTCTGTGGTTTCAGTAAGTCTGCAGGTCTTCAACTGCACATAGAACTCTAGTCCTTCTTGTTCCCCACACAGCGTGTGTTCATGTACAGGCATTTCAGAGAGGCACCCACTCATGCTGATTTTCTAGAAGTGAGAGCTTCCCTCACTACAGTCTCTTAGCCATTTTTTATCTGTCCATACATTTGGCATGAGCCTCCTTCTTCCCTGTTGCGGTGCTTCAACTCAAAAACACTCAAACCAGGAATGTTGATTTCTGATAGGCTTCACTGTGTATCAGAATTTATTTCCCAATTATAATATCACTGGATATTCAGGAAAGGTGACTGATTTGCAATTGCCTATTGTGGCAATCAACTTCAATTTTTCTGACATCTCCACGTTTACATTCCTAACCTAGAGCTAAGCTGATTAGAACTAGCCATGGTAAGAGCTGTTCTGCTGGGTTGCTGCCCATAAGTAATATTTGTTCAAAAAATTATTGTAGACTCGTTGCCACTTGTCATCACATCTGTTTGCAGCTCCTTATTTGCCTTGAGATGCATCTGAGGCTGTATGGAAGTTGAATTTTCCAATGTCCTCACTGATCCCCACCTTCTTCCCCCTTCATTTCTTAGAGGGATGATTTTATGAAGACAAATCTCCCATGTTGTTTAATTTAATTATTCACTACTTTGTGTCCTTTTTATTTCCACTCAAGACATAACATTCTTTAGCTCCTTGTTTTTTTGAACTTATTTGAAAATCCACCCCCTGTAACAATTAAAGATACAAAAACATGCAAAAAATGATATTTTATTATGTAATAGATCTTTTCTTATTTAACAGCAGATTCAGGTATCAGATTATCATTAGGTAATGTGCTGACATACACATCCCTAAGGGAGATGGTTGTGAACGGCTGAAGGAAAAAAATCATCAAGATTAGTTTGCCAAATATATGGCAGGTATTAATTATCATCAAGTAGAAACTGAAAGAGCATTTTTGCTCAGAAAAGCAGCAAAGTACAAAGCTTCTGCAGAATTAATGTAGCATGCAGTGCACTTGCTTTTTTGATGGAATCAACTTTGACAGCATATTGATCCTATAATTTCACAGTTGCATTCCAGCATTTGAATGTTTTCTTTTCTCAGAATTCTCCCTCAGCACATAAACACACAGAGTTTGGTACAATGGGACTACATTGACATGCAACTTGCATTGTCTTAAGAGATTTCAGATAAAGGCTTTTCTTTCTTTCATCAATATTTTCCAGTATTGAAAATGCTAACCCCTACTAGACCATTTCAATATGTGTCTACACTCTTATGCTTGGAACAGGAGTGACTTAACATTGCATCTTTGCATTCAATATCCACTGCTGAATACATAAAATTAACGCTAAGAGACTTGTATGATGTGCTTGACCTGAAATCAGGGCCTGATATCTTGAACCTAGTGAGATTCACATCCCCAAACAACCACTAGTGGTAAACTGAGGCTCTACAAGCACTGATATGTAGAGAAAAAAGGATACGATACAGAGACTTTTAAAAATGTGATTGTATTCAAATTTTTCCCTGAGTAGATTGAAGTCAGTCTTGAATGCTTGAATGCTTAATTTTCCACTTCTCATTACAACCATTTCATGCTCACTCCAGATGAGATGTCTGCCTTTCTTATAAGTGTTACTGATGTTGGCAAGGAGGGAGCTCTAGTTACAGAATCACAGAATTGTTGAGGCTGAAAAAAGACCTCTGAGGTCATCAAGCCCAGACTATGACCTAACATCATCAGCCAGACCATGACACTAAGGGCCACATCCAATCAGACCTTAAACACCTCCAGGGATGGCGACTCTGCCACTGACCTGGGCAGTCCATTCCAGGGTCTGATTACCCTTTTCATGAGGAAGGGCTTCCTAACATCCAAACCAACCCTCCTCTCGTGCAGCTTCAGGCCCTGCCCTCTGGTGCTGTCTGGTTGCCTGGGAGAAAAGCCCGACCCCCACTTGACTACAACCTCCCTTCAGGTAGTTGTAGAGAGGGAGAAGGTCCCCCCTGAGTGTCCTCCAGCCTGAACACCCCCAGCTCCCTCAGTCTCTCTTCATCAGACTTTCCCTCCAGTCCCTTCACTACCCTTGTTAATCCCTCATGTTGATCAAGGGTGAAGGAGCACGATGCAGACCGCAGTGTAACTGGAGGCTTCAGTAGAATACAAAAGAAAAAAGATGTTTTGTTGTTATCTTCTGCTCTTAAATTTGCATCCTCAAATAAATATTTATGTATCTAACAGAATATTCAAATCCACACTGAGATTTTAACCATGATCTTGAGATTGGAAACTCAGTATTATTCATAATTTGCCACTAAGTTTTTGCCAAGAGTCACTAAATGGCACAATTAACTTTGTCACGTTCCTTCAAAGTTCATTTCCTTTCACAGAAAGATCAGCTGTCAAATAGAACAAGAGAAACAGGATAATTAGTTAGTGACTAGCAGAGCACTTTCAGCCAAATGATCTTATCCAGTTTTTCCTAGCACAGTTTAAAGATGCTGTTCCATTTGAATAGTTAATGTTAAACTTCAGAATCCACATGAATTTAAGCTTCATACCGAGGACTGAACGCTGCAGGGAACATAAAGCTAACAATCTTGGGGGTTTTGACAAAGAGAGAGAGAGAGTAAATTTCTCCAGTAAATATTCAGTAATAATGTCTAAATCTAGTTAAAATCTGCTAAACTATTTCTATAATTCCTTTAATGTCCTTCTACCTCTTGATACCAATTGGCATAAAAATCTTATGTAATTCTGCTGGTAGTATTGCCATAAATGACAGAACACACAAGTAAGTTAAATACATTACTCTTTCCATTTAGATTTGCAAGTGCTTACGTCTGAAAAGAGGAGGTGAGAGGATGACTGTTTCAAATACTGTTTCCTTCTCACATCAAATTTCCTAAGTGAATGTTGAAATGGATGAGAGTTTCCTTGTCCCTTCTATGAAGACAAGTTGCCATTAAGTGCTGCTTAAAAGTAAAAAGCTTGCATAGTAGACTTCCTGAGCATGAATCATGGAGTGTATGATCACATCAAAATAAAAGGATCTGTGCAGCAGTAGCTGAAAGCAGAAGTTGGTTTTGCCTCCTCCTGAGTGGGTACATACTGGCTTGCACTGGGCTGATTCAGTGCATGAGGACCAAACCGTGTTTTTTTGGAAACAGTAAAAGAACCGCCACAGACCTGAACAGGAGCTAAAATTAATCTCTGTTTCTCCACAAGTTATGTTTCCAGATTTACAAGAGGATTTTTTTCCTTCTTGGTCAATATGGTAGGAGCTTATCCGAACATTGAGGAGATTTATGGAGTAACTGCAGGGCCCTACAGACTCGGGGGTGAGTGCCTGGAGAGTGGTCTGGCAGAGAGGGACCTGGCAGTACTGGTTGACAACTGGCTGAACTGGAGTCAGTAGGGTGCCCAGGTGGCCCAGAAGGCCAATGGCACCCTGGCTTGTATCAGCCATAGTGTGGCCAGCAGCACTAAGGATGTAGTTCTCCCCCTGTACTGGGCACTGGTGAGGCCTCCCCTCGAGTACTGAGGGCAGTTCTTGGCCTTTCACTGCAAGAAGGAGATTGAGGGGCTGGAGCGGGTCCAGAGGAGCAAGGAGGCTGATGAGGGGACTGGAGGGAAAGTCTGCTGAGGAGAGGCTGAGGGAGCTGGGGGTGTTTAGCCTGGAGAAGAGGAGACTCAGAGGGGACCTTCTCCCTCTCTACAACTACATGAAGGGAGGCTGCAGTCAGGTGGAGGTCAGGCTCTTCTCCCAGGCAACTAGCACCAGGACGAGAGGGCAGGGCCTGAAGCTGCACCAAGGGAGGGTTAGTTTGGCTGTTAGGAAGCCCTTCGTTATGGAAAGGGGGATCAGATGCTGGAATGGACTGCCCAGGGCAGTGGTGGTGTCGCCATCGCTGGAGGTGTTTAAGGGCAGACTGGATGTGGCCCTTAGTGCCCTGGTCTGGCTGATTGTGATGATGTTAGGTCATAGGCTGGGCTGGATGATCTCAGAGGTCTTTTTTCAGCCTCAATAATTCTGTGATTCTTTGATTAATGTGACAACAAATGAGAATTGATGAAACAAGAGTGCAAGGATTCCACTAGAACTGGAAGATGGGCTGTTACTTTGAAACAGCATTGCAAGATTGTAAGTCACTGGACCTCAAGGACTGCTCTAGCTAATAGATGATTTGGAAAGCAGGAAATTTCTTTTCCTTCATGGTACTTCTTAGCTGTCTAACACAGCTTCTGAAAGAGAAGGAGCTGGGCACATATAATAGCTTGAAGGCAATTGAAAGAAATGTTTGGCTGTAAGGACTTGTAGCGAATGAGTACAAGTAATGGCTTTCTTCAGCAAATGGAGTGATACCTCAGCTGAGCTGTTCCTGTTCTCACAGTTCTCTGGAAAATGATGTACATCATGATGCGTTCAGAGATTACACTGATGCCAGGTCACACAGCTACTGGCTAAGCAGTGCTGATGTGTAGTCTGAGAGTGGTTCATGCTTCTTTTTGTTGCACAGCTGAAACAAGGCAGAGCTATACTGCAGACTCTTTCCCACTTACACTCTGGGAATTCTAAACTAGTTCGCTTTTCCTTGTGGCTATATACAGCAAAACAAAACATCAGCCACTAGTTTACATTCTTGCTGCCTGCTTTATTTAGCACCAACCCTGAAGTGACTCTGGGCATTTATAAAAAGAGAACTCTCACAACACTAAGCCCATGTGAAAGATGGTGTTGGCTTTCCTCTGTGGAGATTAAAAACAGAGGGTGTGCTGCACAGTGCCAAACCTAACTTCATGGCTATGGTAAGCCAGGGAGCCTGTTTTCTGTCCCATCACTAAGTAGTGCTTTCTACCAAAGTGCACGGTGGGTTAATGTTACAACTTTTCTTGACAGTCTTTCTTTCTTTCCATGTGAATTTGCTGATCTGAGGATGTGACTGATGCTTAAAATAGAGTCCTGAATCTAGATCAAAGTAGAACAGTCCTTCTCAGGGGAAAGATGAGTTGCAGAATGGATCTGAATTACCACTGCCCAGAACCTTGCATTAATAGAACTGGTACTATGTTAGAATATAAACATCATATATCCTCAAAAGTCAGGGACTTCTTGTTGTTATCATAATGATTTGTTATTTTTAAAAGTATAGGATATAGCCTGTTTCCTTTCTGCATCCCAGTATCTTCATGCCAATAAAAGATAGTGAATCACACATTAATGTTAGGAATCCTCTCATGTTCCTTTTAGATGTCTTCAGTGTGGTTCAACAACTAAAGCAAAAAGAAGATACAGTCTAGAGGAAGTTTTCCTTGGGCTGCTGTTCAGCAAAGGCCATGAAATGCATTAACACCCCCATGAACAACAGTGAAATGAGTTTGTGTCATGGAGGAGAATTACCTGACAGCAAGGGCTCTGAAGAAAGCATGATCTGACAGTGTATTTTGCTTATAGATGTGGATGCTCTAAACAGGCATCTCTTTTTGAGAAGTAGGCAGGGTGAATGCAGATAAATCAATACACCAACAAAGTTCGTGGAACAAAATATTTCAGTCTTTCAGGCAGCTGAAGTCCAGACATTCAGGGGAAGTAAATTAAATAACTGGTGGTGCATTTGAATGAGAACATTCATCTTGTTTGTCAAAGTCCCACAGATATTCTTCAAAATGACAGAAGTGTCTGACCACATTTCCCCCCTTCCATACCCTGGCTGAACTTGTGAACTCGTTAGGCGCAGTCTGGGTTCCGGACATTTCAATAGTTTTGGCTCTATTCTAACATTCAGCCTAGCGGAATTCCTGTTAGTTTTGTTTATGCTTTTTGTTAAGCTCTTGTTTTGTTACTTCAGGCCTTTTCTGTGTGTTGAATGCAAAAATGGGAAAACCATTTTATCTGATGAAATCTGCATTGCCATAATTTTAAGTGATGGCTATTTTCTCTGAGAACATCCTACACAAAGACCAATAGTCCGTTCTTGAGCTTTGTGTTTGGGTTGTTTGCAAGACACACATGGGTCTGGACTTCAGCTCTGCAAGTGACTTTTCTCTATAGGTAACAAGGAGAAACAAAAGCATAACACAGTGTTTCTCAGTCACAAACACAATCACAAACAGTTTTGGGGTTCATGCTCTTGAATGTATGAATATGTTGCAGAACAACTGAGTGGGAGGAGTGCTTACTACTTGCTCAGCAGTGGGCAATCAAGGACGCAAACATGTGGGGTGTGCTGAGTATTATTATGTGGGAGCCTACAGTGAACAAATCCAGAAACTTGTGTTTCAAGCATGTTGTCTTGGCAAGTGTTATACCATCAGGATAACCACATTGAAGAGCCTAGAAGAGATCAAGGTTTCTTTTGAAAAGCATGTTTTAGAAGTAGCCAGCCATCCTCATAAGTATTGTGCAACCTCCACTGTGAAAAAGGAACATTCTTTTAGCTGCTTTTTTGGGTAAACATCATAATGCAAACATCCAGATGAAATTGTGCCAAATCTGTCAGTCTCTAGACCTCAGATTAGTCTGGCTGGTGCATATACGACCAAAATTCATCTATTTGATTTTCATTTAATGCACTGAGGCAGTCCTCCTGAGCTTTCTGACTCACTGAATTTTTGTTGCGCTGAGCAGTGCACTGAAACTGCTCGTCAAATGTTTTTAATGTAACTCAACAAATAGCTATCGCTTGGCCTGATTAAACCCTTAAATATGCCCTGCTTTTTTGATTTTTATTTTTCAAGTTAGAAAGTTTTGACAAAATTTGAATAGTTAAATTTGACTGTGAGCCTATAACCAGGTTAGGTTAGGTTTTTTGGGGGGGTTGGGAGGGTTCTGTTTGTTTGTTTGTTTGGCTTTTTTCCTGTATTTTCAAAGTTTTTAGTATAAGAGACATTTAGAAAGTGGGATTTTGCTTGACCACAACATTTTTTTCTGTCATTGTTTTTATCTCCCATCCTGTAAGGCATAAACCAACATGAAAATCTTTGGACTATAAGGAAGATGATCCTGAAGGCAGTCAAAAAACCCTCTTTGAATTAAAAGTATGTGTAATTGTTCATGATTCAACTATTTTCTCTGGAAGACAATGCTTACATATAAAGTGTTAATGGGGACAGTGTCATGCTCAGTAGAAGTTTTTATATGAATCTACTTGATTTATGTGGCTAAGATGGATATTTCTTAAGAAGAGAAACATAGGAGAGTCTGCAAATCCCGAGCCCTTCTGAATTGTACATGGTTTCTTGAATTATATTGCAAAGAAGTTGAGCAACAATTGTGTGAGGAAATGAAAATAGTTTGTCTGGTATTAGCTTATTACTCATGGAACATGTGCAGAAATAAATTAATTAGCTTGATACTTGTTACTCTGGCTGTGCTGACTCACCTCGAATTTCAGAGAGTGGTGCTATATGCAGCACCACCCAGTAATCACCTGAGCTGTTTGTGCAACATCAGAGAGAAGGGTCTCTACTCCCTTCTCTGTCCTCTCATGCCCCATGCAAAAGTGTAAAACCAGTGATTTGACAACTGTATTGATTTTCCAAGTATAGTGACTAGTACTCCTCTGAAACTTTGAGGTTGAACATGGACACTAGAACAAGCTGCCCAGGTTGCTGGTGAAGTCAGCATCCCTGGAGGTGTTTAAAAAACGAGTATATAGAGCACTCGAGGCCATGATCAAGGGGTTAGGGAGATGTTAGGATGAAGGCTGGACTTGATGATCCTGGAGGTCCTTTCCAGCCATGACGATTCTATGATTTTATGATTGGAAGAATCAAAACCACTGCAAGCAACAGAAACAGAAATATATTTCAGCTGATTAATAACTATGTTTTCTCCCCACCCAGGTCATCAGAGAGATTATGTGTCTATTATTCCCAAAAATATCTTGACAGATCACTTTGGAAAGCATCTTCTAGGAAAGGTGAGATTGTGTCACAGGCTATGTAATGAGTAGCACTCTGACTGAATGGGAGCTAAAAGATCAGCTTAATATGTTACCAACCAAGTTCATCAAGTTGCCATTGACTTTACCAGGACAACAGGAGCCTTGTCAAAGCAGCTGTCACCAGGACTGGCACTAGTTTTGAGACTAGACTTGCTTTTAGTTTCACTGGGGAAAGATTTAGCACCAAGAAGTTTCCCTTTGCATGCCTGCTTCTGTAATGGATGGTACCACTCTTTCTTCACTATTTCAGTTTTTTCCTGGCTCACACAGCAACATCTTTTAATATCATAACATCCTTTATTTAGACTCATGTGAGGAGGAACTCAGGTTGGTTGTTTATTTATGCTTGGAATGGGTTTACTTTTTTCTGCATGGCTTTCTTTCACTTCAGGGATCAGAATAGAGTGACTCATCTCGAAATAAGGTAAATTAAACACTGGCAAAACTAATAGTCAATGATTTGAGGCTACACTAAATGATAACTTGTTCTACTGGTTGCTGGAAGAATTATTTTGAGAAGAAAAAGATGAGTTGATTTTGCATTTGAAACTTGAACAGAGCTATGTATCAGACATCTATCACAAAAATGCCTCTCTTAAAAATTTCTTTCCTCCATTGTTTTACATCTGTCTCTGCATTTCCTGATTGTGACCTCAACTTAAACTACCATGAATGTGTCCACTCAGGAAGCTTGGATGTTACAGTAAATACTAGACAAGCATCCTCAGCTAGTGATACAGGTAACCTATTGATCATAAATCGAGCTTCTGTCTAGTCTCACTGATGTGTGTTAATGCTAGAGAATCATGGTGAGACTGTGGAAAATGTCTGTAAGTGTTATGTAAGTATTTTGGAAGCATTTCTTCTCAGAAAGAAAATTTCTGTGACGAAAGTCATAGTGAACAAGTTATACAGAGGTAAATGAGAAGAAATGGTGAAAATACAGAATAGACCAGCTAAATGATCTGATTAGTTTTAATTTTTAACATTATTAGTGTATAACATGGTTGACACTTCTGTTTGCAACTAAGTCTTCAATGAACAACAAGATCCTCATCAGTTTAATTCTTGTTCTTTGAACTTTCTGAAAGGGCATCTGGCAATATGAAGCAGCCACACTGAAACTTGATGGTAGGGTCAAGCTCAGTTTTCCTTCTCAACTCTAGCTTTGGAGACAATTTGGATATGGTGCGAAAAGCATTGGAATGTGTGTCTGTTGTGAGCAGACAGCCATGTTTTGAGGGGTCTGCCTTGCTGCTCAAAAGTGTTGGGTTGTGAAGCGGACAGAGAAGCTCTGTAACCTATTCATTACTTGCCCTTTTTTGTGTATGTGGTAATTGCCAGAAAGCATCTTAAACCATGTCAGTTAGGTCTCATCTCGCTCCCATTTAATCACAGGCAAGTCTCCAGTTGACTTAACTGGGGCAGAATCCATCCTATTGTTCTTGCAGCTTTGTTTTCAAGAGCTTGACTGAGACAACTAATTCAATGCATCCAAGCCAGATGGTGGATTAAATTCACAGCTTTTTTTAAAGAGAAAACTGGTCTATACAGGATTTTTCCTGCTGTTTTCTCACACATGGTTTGTTTTGTTGTTTCTTTTTAAATCTCTGTTAGTTTTTAAGAGAAACCTATTTACTTTTTTTCACTTCCTAAAATGCATCTATGTTTTAAAAATATTCTAAGCCTCCCTCAAAGTTAAACGCTCCAGTAAAGAGTAATTCTTCAAAAAGAAGAAGCAAATTGCTGTTTTTCCAGAACTGCTTTGAAAGATCCAAGACCCTTCCTCCTGGCACAACACTGCAGAGGTCCTTCTCTCTGCAGTACTAGTCACCAAATTGTGCCTTATGGGCCTGAGCCAGCTCCTCTTGACAACAGAGGGAGCCCTTCCAGGGTGTTATAGTTTGAAAGTTGCCCAGACTTTTAAGTAACTGGATTTGTGCTTTCGTGAATTAAAAAATGCATTTTAGCTTTAAGAGATGCTCCCATTTTAGCTCTAAGAGATGCTGGACTTGCTGGCACTGACCTTCACTGATGTGAACTCTACAGCTTAACCAACCACACAGGGCCAGTGAAGAATCAAGCTCTAAAGACACGTTTCACTGTTAAGGAAAAGCTTTGTACTGAATTATGACCTCTTGACTCCTCTTACTTGCAAAGTCAATATGAGCGGCTCCATGGAAGTTTAGTAGCACATGTATTGTCAGGGCATACGGTTGGACAAGAAGTTGTAGTGTGTCAATGTATTCAATGTCTTTGAATACAGCTATGCTGCATAAAGATATAACGGTTCAGTCTCCTCTTCTCTGGACTAAATAACCCCAGTTCCCTCAGCTGCTCTTCTTAGGGCCTGTTTTCCAGAAATTTTGTAGCTGATTGAAACTGTTTCTTCTAGCCTTAAAATCATTGTGGTACCGTATATTTGAAATTCTTAAATCAGATTCCAAATGACTGCGAAGATATTTTATTCCTGCCTGGTAAGAAAAGAACCACATGTAACCAAATGAATTTTCAGTTTTGCTACCGCTAACAAACCTGAGTTCAGTTATAAACGTGTCATTAAGTTTTGCAGTGTATGAAGAACTCAGGGAGAACTATTGTTTCATTTCACAACAGGACAGATTCCACTGAAAAATTAGAGCCATCCGGAACAGTATGAATATAGAAACCAATAGGAAAGAGAGTTTTGAGTTATTTCGTGTTTTATTATGTATTTAAGAGCCTCGTATGCCCCAGGACTAGAATTTATACATTAAAATGTAGACTAGAATGCTACTGGCAGGGAAAAAATATTGCAAGGTCTTCAGCTTATGTAAACTTTCATAGCGTTGCTGACCACCAGCACTGTATTGCTTAAAGACTGAGTTTATTAAGGTTAAAATAAAATTATAAACCCCAAAACCATGACCTTTAAAACAAATATTTTCTTAAACAGTTTAACTCTGATCACTTCAATGGATTTGATATCTACATATATGAATTATGTTTGTAACCAACCAGCAGGAAAGATTCTGATGTGCAGTCTGCTTTGGTTTCCATAGTTTCATACTCTGTGTTAATACCACAGTACCTTCAGCCTGCATAAATCCAACGGTTAATATGCACCTTGAGTGACTATTCTGTGTCAGTGTGTCCTGAAGAAGAGGCACTCATGTTATTAAAGTGATGAGTTGTTTTTTTTTTTTAGATTTGTTCAGACAAATTGGACAACAGGGGAGAAACTTCAGGCATAGTTAACATTTGACTCTCTGCTAGTAAGTATTGTTATGATATCTGATCATTCTTGTTTATTTTTATCTTAGGATATGTGTATAAGGCTGACAGAAATCATCTTGGAAACTGAAAAAGATTTGTCTTTAATTCCTTGATAGGTTATATATGGAGCTATCAAATTATTTTTTAGAGTCATATTAGAAGTATAGACACACTTTCAATCCAGATCAAATATATATCCTAATAAACAATATTAGGTAAAATACCAGTGGGTAGATCGATGTCCCCTGGCAATATTTGATAAAGTTCCTAAAGAAATGTCCCTTGATTTAAAAAAAAATCAAGAAATACTTGAGATGTGATTTATTTCAAAGACGTATTTTCTATGAGAGATTACAAGCCCTACCAGCTGAATCCTGAAGAGAGCCAGAGACCTTGGGCTATGTAGAAGTAGAGCAAGACTTAATTATCTGTAGTTGCTTGAGAGACTCCAGTGCAGAGCCACAAAGATGATGAAGGGAGTGGAACATCTCCCTGATGAGGAAAGGCTGAGGCAGGTGACTCTCTTTAGCTTGGAAAAAAGAAAACTGAGGGGTGACCTCATTCATGTCTATAAATATGTGAGGGGTGGGTGTCAGGAGGATGGAGCCAGGCTCTTCTCAATGTCATCTACTGATAGGATGAGGGGCAATGGGTGTAAATTGGAACAGAGAAGGTTCCACATAAATATGAGAAAGAACTTCTTCCCAATGAGGGTGACAGAGCACTGGAACAGGCTCTGTCTCTGGAGTCTCCTTCTCTGGAGATGTTTAAAACCCACCTGGCCATGTTCCTGTGCAACTTGATCTAGGGGATCCTGCTGTGGCAGGGGGATTGGACTAGATGATCTTTCGAAGTCCCTTCCAATCCCTAATGTTATGTGATTCTGTGATTCTGTGCGAAACACAGCAACTGAGACAAAGCCGGTCTAGTTTGCAGACATTGAACGTTGAATTCTGTCCTATGGTTTGGCCGCTGCGCAAAGTCTTGTCACAGGGGGATTAATGGCCTCAGCAATTACCTGCCAGACTTTAACCTCTGCTTTCTGGGAAGGTCACTAAGAAGAAGATAGTGTGTCAACCCTATTCCAGCTCTGTAGGGTTTTGATCTCCTCCAGATCTTCTGAACCCCTATCAAAAGGCTTCAGATGTGGTGATGGATAAGTCATTATTTCATCATTTTCTCAGGCAAATGGGAAGAGGTCAGACAGCCATGATGATATTGTTACCTCAGAGCGGATTGTGGAAGGGCAATCATGAGGCAAAGCTAAATGACCTACGGGACCCAGAAAGTGCTTGGGCTGACCCAAAATGTGTCCTCAATTATGTTTGTAATGAACTGAGAGGGTTGGGTTGTTTCAATTGCTCTGTCCTCCTTGAATGCTGCTGCATGCAGAGAGCCATAACGATCTCATCTGGATACTTCTGAAACTGAAAAAGTATGGGAGAACCCTTGGAGACATTAAAACCTTTCAGTGAAACCTTAACGAGTTAGAAGTTTCACAGAATCACAGAATCACGGAGCACTAGGGATTGGAAGGGACCTCGAAAGATCATCCAGTCCAAACCGCCTGCCACAGCAGGATCACCTAGATCGAGTCACACAGAAACACATCCAGGCAAGTTTGAAATGAGTCCAGAGAAGAAGATTCCACAACCCCCCTGGACAGTCTGTTCCAGTGCTCCATCACCCTCCCTGTGAAGAAGTTCCTTCTCATATTTATATGGCATCTCCTCTGTTCCAGCTCACACCCGTTGCCCCTTGTCCTATCACTGGATGACACTGAGCAGAGACTGGCTCCATCCTATAGACATCCACCCTTCACATATTTATCAACATTCCTGGGGTCACCCCTCAATCTCCTTTTCTTCAAGCTCAAGAGACTGAGCTCCCTCAGGATTTCATGTCAAGCAGCTCTGCACAGCAACTCATTTACTTTATTTTGCTTTGGTTACTCCAAATAGGTACCAGTGTAGGTTGGGGACTGACCTGTTGGGGAGCAGTGTAGAGGAAAAGGATCTGGGGGTCCTGGTGGCCAGCAGGATGACCAGGAGCCAGCAATGGGCCCTTGTGGAGAAGAAGGCCAATGGCATCCTGGGGTGGATCAGAAAGGGGGTGGTTAGTAGATGGAGAGAGATTCTCCTCCCCCTCTACTCTGCGCTGGTGAGACTTGGAATCTTGTGTCCAGTTCTGGGCTCCTCAGTTCCAGAAGGACACAGAGCTGCTGAAGAGACTCCAGTGCAGAGCCATGAACATGATTAAGGGAGTGGAGCATCTCCCTGCTGAGGAAAGGCTGAGGAAGTTGGGTTTCGAGGTAGGAAAAAAGGAGATTGAGGGGTGACCCCATGAATGTTGATAAATATGGAAAGGGTGGGTGTCAGGAGGACACAGGAGGTTCCACATCAATGTGAGAAGGAACTTCTTCACAGAGAGGGTGACAGAGCCCTGGAAGGGGCTGCTCAGGGGCGTTGTGGAGTCTCCTTCTCTGGAGATGTTTAAAACCTGCCTGGCCATGTTCCTGCGTGACTTGATCTAGGTGATCCTGCTGTGGTGGGGGGGTTGGACTACATTTTTGAGATCCCTTCCAATCCCTAATGCTCTGATTCTGTGTTTCTGTGAAATGTAAAATACGGTTTTTGCTGGAAATCAGCACAGCAGGGTTAAGAATGACCATTGGCCAAGCAGTACATCAGTGCTTAATCCACTGTTCCTTACAAAGGAGAAGGAAGACATGGTCTCCATCCTTTCTTTCATTCCCTTTCCGACTATCAACATCACTTTGACTTTTCTTCCACATCTTCACATGATCACAGAATCACAGAACATTAATGACTTCGTCTAGGGGTTCCTGCTGTGGCAGGGGGATTGGTCTACCTGTTCTTTTGAGGTTCCTTCCAATCCCTAATGTTCTGTGATTCTGTGATCCTGTGATAGAGATTGGAAGGGACCAATGTGCTTTAAGCCATCGCCTAGCAGATATCTCGCTTTTCAGATTCCTTAATCCTACTGCAAACAAACAAATCACAGAAGTTAAACAGTGATAAAGCTGCTGTTAGCTTTGTACAATAAATTTTACCTACCTTCAAACCACAGTTATTTCCAGAAGCCGGGCAATTGTAGCCGCACAAATGATGAAATTGATTCCAGTCACAGCCCATCTTCCTCTGGAAAGGAAATACCAAGAGTGGATTATTGAGAACCTTACTCTGCTAACACAGCATCTTGCTGGGAGGAAATAAGTGCAGCTTTCCGTGTGAAAGCAGCCTGCACAGCTTTCTGATCTTCTTAAAAGCAGGCTCACAGACTCTGTCCTTGGACAGAGATAACCGCAGAAAGCTGTAATCTCAGGAATGCGTTGTTTTGGTATTTGCTCTTGCATTCTTTCTGTTAGACTGTGTTACCATTTTATAGATACATTGTAACCAATAAACCTTAAGAGTAACAATTAGGTAACATTATTGTAACCAATAGTGTTAAGCTGAGTGTATCTTGTACTGGTAACAAAGTATATAAAAGAAGAAGAGAGGAGGCTTATTATTAATTAAGAAATGCTTTAAAAAAATAAAAGGATTTCGTTTTGCCGTAACTTTGAAGTCCCTGCCGAGTTTAATTGCTAGAAATTGTAGTCTATCCTGCAACAGCTTTCCTCTAGACTGGATTATTTTCCCCACAAATCTTTGGAGCAGGGAATAAAGAGCAGCTAATAGTTATGGGGCATGTGGAACCAGTTTAGGCAAAGCCAAACCCTGATCCTTCTGACTGCTTCCTCTTTCCCGTGCTGTTTTGTCTATCCCTGCCTGAGAGTGTGTCAACAAACTTCCCTTGAGCTCGGAAGGTGCGGGAGGGGGATGGAAATCATACAATCATAGAAGCAAGGAGTCATTAAAGATTGGAAGGGACCTCAAAAGATCATCTAGTCCAATCCCCTTGCAAGTTTTTTCTCTGTCTCTTTCTGCCTTCAGGGCTTTTGTGGGGAGGGTATTTAGGGGAATGATTTAAAACAGATGTATTTTTTAAAAAGAAAGACAGTACAAGTTTGTCTTGTAAACTATTTCCTAACAGAAACAGCCCCAGGACCTCTGAATCCAATCCAAGTTGGGTTCTGGGGATGTCACAAAGGATACTGGTTCTGCTACAGTGATGTAGTTCTTGTCACGCACAAGTTAGTTATAAATCAAGTTGACTGTACAGAGAGGGCAGAGCCTGTTAGAGATGTTTAAAACCTGCATGGGTATGTTAACAGAAAAGTTAAATTCAACATGCGCTAATTCTTAGCTGCTGGACACTGGGATGGACCACAGAAGTCGTGTCCTCTGATTTGTGATGGCAAAACATTGAACAACCTTATTACCGAGTATTTTGCTAACTGTGAAATTTTCCTTTTCTTATTTTTAGAAAACACTAATCATACTCAAACTAGAGAAGGCAGTGTGGCTCTGACCACTGAAAAAGTTGAATATTAACTTTTGACTTTTGACTTTCGTCTAGTCTGGTTGAAAATGAAGCAAAATGGTCATTTCTTTCCTGAGGTGATGCTTCCTTCATCCCATCCAACACAATCACAGAATCACAGAACATTAGGGATTGGAAGGGACCTTGAAAGATCATCTAGGCCAATCCCCCTGCCACAGCAGGGTCACCTAGAACAGGTAGCACAGGAACACATCCAGGCAGTTTTGAAACATCTCCAGAGAAGGACGCTCCACAACCCCCCTGGGCAGCCCCTTCCAGTGCTCTGTCACCCTCACTGGAAGAAGTTCTTTCTCATATTGATGTGGAACTTCCTCTGTTCCAGTTTGCACCCATTGCTCCTTGTCCTATCACCAGATGACACTGATCAGAGCCTGGCTCCATCCTCCTGACACCCACCCCTCACATATTTATAGACACTAATGAAATCACCCCTCAGTCTCCTCTTCTCCAAGCTCAAGAGACCAGCTCCCTCAGCCTTTCCTTGTAAGGGAGGTGTTCCACTTCCTTCATTATTCCTGTTGCTCTATGCTGGACTCCATCCAGCAGCTCCACATTCTTATTCAACTGAGGAGCCCGGAACTGGACGCAATACTCCACATGTGGTCTTACCAGTGCAGAGTGGAGGGGGAGAAGAACCTCTCTTTATCTGCTAAACACCCCCGTTCTGATCCACCCCAGGATGCTGTTAGCCCTCTTGGCCACAAGAGCACACTGCTGGCTCATGGCCATCCTGCTGTCCACCAGGACCCCCAGGTCCCTTTCCCCTACACTGCTCTCAGCATTTTATTAGAGGACTGTTGACTCTTGAGTGAATTTGATGCTAGAGTCTCGGTGTAGAGTTTCAGGGCTCAATGTTGGGACCAATCTGGTTTAATATCTTTATTAATGACCTGGTTGAGGGGATTGAGTGCATCCTCAGTAAATTTGCAGATGACATTAAATGTTGACCTGCTGGAGGGTTGGGAGTTTTGCAGAGGGATCTGGACAGGCTGGAGCAATGGGCTGAGGCCAGTGGGATGAGGTTTAAAAAGCCTAGTGCTGGGTCATGCACTTCAGTCACAATAACCCCCAGCAGTGCTACAGGCTCGGGGAAATTAATCACAGAATCACAGAACATTAGGGATTGGAAGGGACCTTGAAAGATCATCCAGTCCAATCCCCCTGCCACAGCAGGATCACCTAGATCCAGTCACACAGGAACACGGCCAGGCAGGTTTTAAATGTCTCCAGAGAAGGAGACTGACTAGAAAGCTGCCTGGTGGAAAAGAACCTGGCGACGTTGGCTGACAGCCAGCTGACCAGGAGCCAGCAGGGTGCTTAGGTGGCCAAGAAGGCAAATAGCATCCTGGCCTGGATCAGGAATGGGGTAACCAGCAGGAGTAGGGAGGTGATGGTGTCCCTGTGCTCTGTGCTTGTGAGCCCTGACTTTCAGTACTGGGTCCAGTTATGGGCACCACAGGATCAGAAGGACATTGAGAGGCTGGATCAGGGCTAGAGAAGAGCAAAGATGCTGGGGAGAGGGCTGGAGAACAGCGCTGAGGGAACTGGGGAACTAGAGGAGAGGAGCTCTCTACAGCTGCCTCAAAGGAGGTTGTAACAAGGCTGGTGCTGCTCTCTTCTCCCAAATTCCTAATGACTGGTTGAGGGGAAATGGCCTAAAGTTACATCAGGGGAGGTTTAGATTGGATCTTTGGAAGAAGTTCTTTGCTAAGAGAGTGGTTGGGCACTGGAACAGGCTGCCCAGGGAGGTGATGGAGTCCTCATCCCTGGAAGTGTTTAACAACCAGGTAGCTAGACCACTTGAGGCCATGGTCTAGGGGTTAGGGAGCTGTTGGGCTGAGGGCTGGGCTTGATGATCCTGGTGGTCCTTTTCAGCCACAATGATTTGATGGTTCTGTAGAGATAGAAAAGTTTTTTGGGGAAAAGGAACAAGTCATCATAGCAGGAGGAGACCCTGTTGAGGAATGGATGATGAAGAATTTTGATGTGCCCAGGCAGTGCCTCGCTGGGTTCCTCTCGGAGGCAAAATCTGCTGAAATTGGCAGAAAGTGCAATGTTTGCAACAGGTGAATTTATCAAAGGCCCCATAAAACATCTGAATATGGCTGCTTTCGAGATGGGTTTGTGGGGAGAAGTTCTATAGCACATAGAAACCTGAGTGAGGAAGCAGAATGGCCAAGCAGAAAAGTAGAAGAGATGATAATATGGGGCACAGGTGTGTGTGACAAACACACACAAGAGTTAAAGGGGTTGGTCCCAGTAGGAGTTGAGGCGTTTCTGGTTTCTCACTTGGTGCCTCATGGAATGGGTTAAGTTGGATGGGACTTCAGACTTCTTCCAGTCTCTTCCTGTTTTGGGAAGTGACAGCTCTGATAGACCAGGTTGCCCAGAGCCCCATTCAGCCTGACCGTGAGCCCTTCCAGGGAGTCTTTTTATTCTTTCAAGCCTGGGTCAGTGAAAGGACCAGCATTTCAACAAACTGCCCTTGTGTCACCTTCTGACTGTTATGACTTGAGGGAACACACCACACAAGGGGTTGGCACCTTCAACAGGTTTATAAACGTTATTTAGCTCAGAGTCTGTGCACAGAAGTAGACATCCTCATCATCAGTCAGTGCTGATCAAAGAAGAATAATTCCCAATTGCTGGGCTTTACTGCTTCCTTTTAGATGGCTCTGTAACACTTGCGCTCCTGAAGGTTAAATGGAGTGGAACCTGGGGGTGCTGGCAGCCAGCAGGATGGCCAGGAGCTGGCAATGGCCCCTGCTGACCAAGAAGGCCAACAGCATCCCGGGGTGGATCTAAACAGGGGTGGTTAGTAAATGGAAAGAGGTTCTTCTCCCCCTCTGCTCTGTCCTGGTGAGACCACATCTGGAATCTTGTGGGCAGTTCTGGGTACCTCAGTTCCAGAAGGACATTGAGCTGCTGGAGGGAGTCCAGTGTAGAGCAACAAGGATGATGAAGGAAGTGGAGTGCCTCCATTATGAGGAGAGGCTGAGGGAGCTGGGTCTCTTGAGCTTGGAAACAAGGGGACTGAGGGGTAGCCTCATTACTGTTGATAAATATGGAAAGAATGAGTGTCAGGAGGATGGAGCCAGGTTCTGCTCAGGGACACCCAATGATAGAACAAGGGGCAATAAATGTGAGCTGGAACAGAGGAGGTTCCACATCAATATAAGAATGACAAAACACTGGAAGGGGCTGCCCAGGGCGGTTGTGGAGTCTCCTTCTCTGGAGATGTTTCAAACCCACCTGGCCATGTTCCTGTGCGACTGGATCTGGGGGAATCCTGCTGTGGCAGGAGGATTGGACTGGATGATCTTTCGAGGTCCTTTCCAATCCCTAATGTTCCGTGATTTCGTGATTCTGTAAACAGGTGGTACTTTCCCTGCAGTCAGAAAGTCTGTTGTTCAATGTACTCCCATTCTTTTCTTCAGGATAGTGAGAAAAAAGGATTCATGAATAGACTGTATGCCATCCAGGAAGTGTGTGTCAGCGTCCAGAATATCCTTGATGAAGTGGCTTCCTTTGGAGAACGGATCAAGAAGTAAGTGCTCCCAGAGCTGCTGGGTGGTTCTGCAATACTGTTTGTATGTGGGTTCTCCAAGCTGAGGTAGAATGCGCTAGACTTTTATCCTATTTATATCCTGTTTCTACTGATGTGGTGTTGGGGGATCTGGTTTAGGGAGTGATGTTGTAGAACAGGGTTCATGGTTGGACTTGATGATCCCTGGGGTCCTTTCCAACCTGAATGATTCTGTGATTCTATTTTCCCATTTATTGCAGCCTTTCCCTGCTTAAAGGGAGTCTTCAAGAAGGGTGGAGAGGGACTTCTTAAGAAGGCCTGTTGTGAGATGATAAGGGGTGATGGTTTTAACTTAAAAGAGGGAGATTTAGACTAAATATAAGGAAGACCTTTTTTTACAGTCAGGGTGGGGAATCCTTGAACAGGCTGCCCAGAGACAGGGTGGTGACCCCATGACTGAAGCCATTGCAGTTCAAGCTGGATGGGGCTCTGGGCAGCCTGGTCTGGTGAGTGATGGTCCTGCTTATAGTAGGGGAATTGGAGCAGATGCCCTTTGTAGGTCCCTTTGAACCCAACACACTCTGTGATTCTGTGACTTACTGTATGAAGGTGGGGGTATCTTTGCCATGGTCAGTACAGCAGGGTACGGTGTCATATGAGATCAGATGGGCTCCAGAATGTTGTCCTACAGCTGTCAGGGACAGAACTGGCTTGGCTTATTGGCCATTCATCCATGCTGGAGAAGAAGATGAAAGCGCTGCACCTTCATAAGCAACTACCTCTCCACTGCAGGAGATGTGACCACTCAGGAAATCTCCTCAAGATGCACTGCTGTGAAGCAGCACATCCTTTAGAGGAGAGCTAACATCAAGTGTTCCCTTGTTCTGAGTATGATCTAGGAGCACTGTCTCATCCACTGCTGGTGCCTTCTGGTTCCCCACACCTGTAAAACCACTGTGTGTGCATGGGTAAAGGCTCTGGAAGTTTGTCTTTAAGAAATGGATGCATTGCACAAGGTCAGCCTGCAGGAACCATGAGGATCATCCCTCAGGAACCGTGAGGATCATCCCTCAGGAACCATGGGTATCATCCCTCAGGAACCATGAGGATCATCCTTCAGAAACTGTGAGGATCATCCTTCAGGAACCATCATCCCTCAAAGAATCACAGAACATTAAGGAAGGGACCTTTAAAGACCATCCAGTCCAATCCCTCTGCCACAGCAGGATCCCCTAGACCAAGTTGCACAGTAACATGTCCATGTTTGAAACAGTCTTCAGAGAAGGAGAATCCCCAACCCCTCTGGGCAGCCTGTGCTGTTCTCCCCCATTTTTCTTTCTTTTTTACAAGTCCATCAGGATGTTTGGATCAGGATGAAGAGGACGTTGCCATTTGTGTGTTTAAGAGTAAAGTCCGTAATGGGGAAACAGTCCCGTTCACAGCAGCACTTGGGTTTTGCAGAAACAAGTCGCTGTCTGAGATGAGTCTTTTTATCAAAAGGCTGTTTCTGGAAGTTGTCTTGATGATTAAGTTTCCCTAATTGTGCATTTTGGAAGTGGGGTTTGTTCCATCAAGCACCAGATGAGCGTGACAGAATTTTCTGAACCGAGCGAGACCGAATCTCTCTATAAATCTTTGTAATTTGTTCCTAAAACTATAATGGGAAACCTGTACCGAGAGCTGTGCTCGCACAGCACAGACGGAGGTTTACGGAGCGAGGAGCCAGTGTTCCCACACATGGCATGTCTGTGATCCGAGTCACAGGAACACGAGCAGACCCTCAACCTTCTGTTCATCCCAAATGCACGCAGAAGAGGGGAAAAGAGCAGGTGTCCCCTGTGGAGAAAGGGAGTGATCCTACACCAAGCGACACTAACATAATGTTCACTCTGGAGACAAGTCAAAATTGCCAGGGAGAAGAGAAGACAAATAAACACGGGAAGCCAGAGCTCGTTATGAAAAATATGGCTAGCGATCCCGATAATTGCAATTACCCAGCCAGAGAAGAGCCAGAATAATGCGATCGCGCTGATTGGGGATGGAGCTGGTGCTAATACTCGAAAGACTTTCATCAGGATATTCAGAGCCAAGGAGATGTTTTCCTACCGAATAAACGTTGTGCAGTACCTCTGACACGGCCGTGCCCTCATGGAACGATCCCGTTGAGCCAAGCGCCCCACAGCAACAGTGACCCCACAGGACATCTGGCCTTTCTCTCTTCCCTGCACAGAGGTTGGAGAGCCACAGCAGGGCTGCTTGGCAGCTCAGTGGCTTCCACTTTCTTTCTCCCACATCTCAGCCTCTGCAGAAGGAAGTGACCAGCAGGTTCCTTTTCTATCACAGAGTGTAGGACCCTTAATGAGGATCTTCTTATCAGGAGATTTTGGAAAGGCAGTGTCCTAAAACTCTGATGGGATCCCAGAAGTTGCCTTTCCTCATCCATAATGAAATAATCTTTATTATTTAATTTTATTTTAATTTATTTTATTTCACTATATTTAATTTCATTTTATTTTAGTTCACTGCATTTAATTTAATTTTATTTCACGTTATTTAATTTCATTTTATTTTATTTCACTTTATTTCATTTAATTTTGTTTCATTTAATTTTGTTTAATTTTATTTTATGTTAATTTTATTTAATTTCATGTATTTTATTTTTGAATATTTCTTAAATGTTGTTTTAAATATTTTTATGGTTTTATTTTAAAATCCTTTCCTTTATAACACTTTTATTTTTTAAATTATTTGGGTTTTTGTAGTTTTGTTAGCTTTGCTTTCTTTTATTTATTTCCTTATTACTTAACTTTTTTACTTAATGTTTTATTTTGCATCTGGAAGCTAAATTTTTCTTCTCTCTTTCATTTTTCCCTCCCATATGTTTTTATTTTATTCGTCCAGTGCTGTCACATTATTCCTGTCTTCAGGGCTGACTGATCTTCCCCCTGCTTTTCCCTGACCCCCTCATTAGACACCTTAGATCATCCACTGCACCATGGATGAGCTTCCAGTTTTACAGACCCACACCTGGGCAGTTGCCTTTCCCTGAAGACACCACTGAGTCCTTACAGTGGAGCAGGCTGGAGGTGATGCAGGAAGCCATAGCAGGGCTCCTCCTTGGAATCTGAGTGCCTTTGGAGAGCAAGGAATTATTTAGACTGGAAAAGACCTTCAAGCTCATAAAGTCCAACCATGAACCCAGCTGGCCCATCCCTGAGCTCCAGATAGCCACGCCTGAAACACAGCCAGGGATGGCCATTCAACCCCCTCCCTGGGCAGCCTGTTCCAAGGGCTGAGGGCCCTTTCCAAGGAGAAGTTTCTCCTCAGAGCCAGCTTCAGCTTCCAGTGGGGCAGCTTGAGGCCATTTCCTCTTGTTCTGCCCCTTGTTCCTTGGGAGAAGAGACCAATCACCACCTCTCTCCACCCTCCTGTCAGGTTGTTGTAGGCAGTGAATTGTCCCCTCAGCCTCCTTTTCTCCAGACTAAACAACCCCAGCTCCCTCAGCCTTTCCTCAGCAGGGAGATGCTCCCCTCCCTCCATCATCTCTGTGGCTCTGCACTGGGCTCTCTCCAGCAGCTCTGTGTCCTTCTGGAACTGAGGGGCCCACAGCTGGACACAAGATTCCAGATGTGTCCTCAGCAGGAAAGAGCAGAGTGAGAGGAGAACCTCTCTCCATCTACCACCCACCCCCGTTCTGATCCACCCCTTCTCAGGCCACCAGGGCCCACTGCTGGCTCCTGGCCATCCTGCTGGCTACCAAGTCATACTTCTCCCCCGTACTGCCCATTATTCGTTGTTCTCTTGGCTGCCCCAAGTGACCACAGTTCTGACTGCTGTTGATTCTTCTTCTAGTACATTCAACTGGACTGTCCCGTTCCTGAGCTGGCTGGCAATCGTTGCCCTCTCCGTGTTCACCATCATCCTGTATTTCATCCCGCTGAGGTACATTGTCCTTGTCTGGGGTAAGTGAAGCCTATTTTAACTTACACTCAGGAAAAACGCTTAACGCTGCCAGTGCTTCTCACGTTTATGTCCATGAGGCTGCCCCATGATGGAAACAGACGGGTTGGGTACAAAGTTAGACCCACCTGCACGACGTGTTTTTCTCACCTGGCGCTGTAGGCTTCATCATATGATAAACATGTGGCCGTGAGGGTTCTTCATCTGTCAAAGCACAGCTCTGTGTAGACATTACCCTGATTTATTTTCACCACTTACACGCAAACAGAGGCATTTCGATCTGTACAGAGCTTGTTGGACGGTGCCCTTTCTTACAGCTGTGTGTTACCTGGTGGAGTCATAGCAATGAGCAACCTGTCTGAGGGTCACCTTTAGTGGGAGAAGAAGGGGGGTGTGTGGTGTTTGGCTTGTTAATAATGAACAGAAAACTGCAGCTGGGGGTGGGCACAGGGAGGTGGAACTGTGGTAAACCAAGCTCTCACTACTCTGCCCTGGTGAGACGTCAGCTGGAGTCTTGTGTCCAGTTCTGAAGCACCCAGCACAAGAAGGTTGCAAACAGACTGGAGCGCGTCCAGAGGAGGCCAGTACAATGATCAGGGGAATGGAGCATCTCTCGTGTGAGGACAGGCTGAGAGAGTTGGGGCTGTTCAGTCTGGAGAAAAGAAGGCTCTGGGGGGGACCTTCTTTTGACCTTCCAGCACCTGAAGGGGGGCCTCCGTGAAGACAGGGGAAGGTCTTTTCAAGAGGGCTTGTGGGGACAGGACAAGGAGCAGTGGGTTAGATACTAGGATAAAGGTTGGACTCGATGACCCTGGAGGTCCTTTCCAGCCATGATGATTCTGTGATTCTGTGA
>JAOXOE010000001.1:42179649-42215181 GCA_028565055.1 Phoeniculus purpureus
GAAGGACATAGAGCTCCTGGCACAAGTCCAGAGGAGAGAAACTCAAATCATCATAGGGCTGGAGCACCTCCCCTATGAGCAAGTTGGGGTTGTTCAGCCTGGAGAAGAGGAGGCTCCCACCTGACCTAGCAGCCTTCCAATATCTGAAGGGGGCTACATGAAAGCTGGGAAGGGATTTTTCCAGGGTTGCATAGCGAGAGAACAAGGAGAAAGTGTCACAGAGTTGAAGAAGTGAGATTGAGGTTGGACATGAGGAACAAATTCTTTCCTGTGAGTGCTGAGATGCTGTAACAGGTTTCCCAAGGCAGTTGTGGCTGCCCCATCCCTGGAAGTGTTGAAGGCCAGGTTGTCTGGGGCCCTGAGTAACCTGATCTAATGAAGATATCCCTGTCTCTGCAGGGGGGTTGGAACTAGAGGATGTTTAAGGTTCCTTCCAACCCTGGCCATTCTATGTATCTGCTTGGATCAAAACCACTGAGGACTGAGATCAATGGAGTTGGGTGGTCATAGTTTTAGGTAGTCCTAAATATTGCAACACTGCGATAGAGGGCAAAAGTACAATAGAGCGCAGAAAATCATCACAATCAAGAGGTTCTCCTGAGATTCGTGTAGAACAACATATCTTGGTGTCGATCAGATGTTCTTTCAAGGCTGCATTTTTGGCAGCTACTCAGTTTGGCTGGTCTTTTGTTTTTCCAACCGTATACGGACTTCTTTTGTTTCAAATTAGCCTGTTGATTGATTGCAGATGTATACCAAAATGCCCTTTGTTTTAGTGTACATTTTCAAGTGACTAGTTATTAGCATTGGTTGGAAACTTTTCCACTGAAATGATTTGACAGACGTTTGTGGTTACAGCAAAACTGATATTTCTGTGGAAATGCATCTCTTTTGCCAAGGAGGGGGGAAAAAAAAAGCCAACAAAAATTTTTGTCAAGTCATTCTGAAATTCATGGTTTATTTTAGGTCAGATTGTTAATATCAGGCTCTAAGTCGTTGCATCATTTCAGGGCACTACTTAAGACTTGTTTTTTATGATGTCTTGTGTTGTTCTGCGCTCCATTAATCAGTATACATCATACATCAGTGAGATACTGCTTGTTAGTGATCTGAGACCTGTAGTAGCTGTGATGCCTTCAGAGAGAGACAGTATCTCATAGAGGAGGTCGTGGATAAGTTGGCAGCTCTTGTGAGGAAAGTCCAGCAGCATCAGGGCTTCAGTTCTGACTTGGTAGGGCTTTGGGTGCTTCCTGTGCAAAATGTAGTTGTTGAAATCATAAGTATTCCTTTTGAAAAGTTTCTGTCCAGTCCTAATAAGAATAAATCTTGTTTGTATGATGTCTCCTGATAGCCACTACGTTATTAGCACTGTATCTCTTTCTGCAGAAGCTCTTTTGTGCTCAGTTTTAAGGCTTAAAAATCAAAGCAACAAGAAACTTCTTTTTAATTTTGAGGCCATTTTTCATAAATCCTTTAAAATTGCCTCAAGTCCCTTTTTAAAGCTCCTCTCAATGAGATCTTGAAACTTAGCTTGAGAAAGTTAAAGCTCACTAAGTGGTTACTTGTGGCGCTAAGCAGAATAAAATAACATTCTAAGGGTTTCACTGATGTCAGAAGAACTGGCAGACATGGGATAGTGACAGAGCAACTCGCTGATCTCATGCAAGAGCCAGGGAACAGGAGTAGTTGTGACACTTATTTTGGTGGTGATTGCAGTAGATTCCAGGCCTTAAGGAAATGCTGGAAGCAGATTTTCCCATTTGTTTTTCGTCTTGGCCCGTGGGTGCAGGAGTCTACACATAATGCTTGCGAGATAATGGGACAGAGTTCTTGTGACAAGATGGGATCATTCAAAGGAAAATCCTTTCTCCTTTCCTTCCCAAGAAAAAAATGGATGTAAGAGGAAAAGGAAGAAAGGAAATAAGGAGAAAGAGAATAAGGAATGAGGTAAGTAGTGAGGAAACGGCTGGGAGAAGGCTGCCAGACCCCCTTCCCTGGTGTAAACTGTTTTCACTGACTCCAGTGAGGCTAGGCTTTTTTTCCATAGAGGAGGCAGTTGCTAAGAGCTTTTTGGTTGGCAGCTGTTGTGACATTAGTTAATAACCAGAAAAACTTAAGATAGAAATCCTTGTGGTAGTGTTCTCGCCCTGCCCTTTCCAGCCCCCTACAAACTGATGGTCATTTCAGATGCCCGAATGCCTGTAGTTGCCCAGCTGTCAGGTTCACTTTTCAGCATCCTTTTGCATTCTCCTACTAACATTCATTTCTGCTCAGAACTACTGTGAGCTGAAGATTTCCTCTGTGACGAAATTGCTCTGAAGCCTGTAGGGTTGTGCCTGGGATGAAACGATTCCACCAAGTGCAATTTGGGCCCAAAGGAAAACTTGGTGCAATGTAAGAGGGTGATGAACTACTGTAGGTTAAACATTTAATCTCCAACAAGTCAGTGTTCTGAAGTGAAAGATTTCTATTCTCTATCAGTCTGAGTTAGAGCTAAGCTTATTTCTTCTTTGCTTCATCATTTGCATACCTCACAGGAGATCTGGTTACCGTTTGTGAGAGAGGAATTAGTTTTTAGCACTGCAAACCTGTTTTATAATCTATGAGATTTTGCTTTTTTAAAAATAAAAATCCATTTACTTTTTAAACAAAAACAGCTAAATTTTTCTCCTTTGTATTCTTTCTGATGCTCTTGCTAAAATGGTTCTCTCCAGCTCTGATTTTTGCAGTGGCTCCCATGTCTGTGATTGTCAGTCATTAAATGTTCATACAAGTGAATAAGCTGCTTAATGTCCTAGTCCCCTGTGACTTGAGACTTTATCCAAAAGACCCCTAATAAACATCCTCCCAATTACTTAAACATCTGTCCTAGTGCCGTGCAATTGGAGCATGGAGGCAGCAGAAGGGACACACTAACTAAATGTAATTCTTGTAAAACAGGAACATAAGGAGATCAGATTGATAACTGAGCACATCAAGGATTTAATGTTACCCGAATACTTAAAGTCCATGCTTATGCAGGTACTAATAACCTCAGACAGCATCCACAATACCTTTCATTTGAAGAGAGAATAGAAAAGCCCCACTCATTTGTACCCAGTAGTGTGCATGCATATGGGCTCCAACTTATTAAAATTAATTTTACAATTAGAGAACACACTGAATCTGTGAATTAGCATCATAATGACAGGAACAGATGTCACTTGCTGCAGAATGAGCAACAGAAAATATCAGGAGTGTACTGTGCAATGCTGTCTCATGCTTTCTGACAGCCAACTTGAACTCCCTGAAGTCAGTCTGCTCCTTAAAAACCTTATCCTAATGTTTGTCTAGCCAGAGGCATATTGTAGTGGTGACAGAAGGCACCCTCACTGCAAGCCCTAACCCCTTCCATCCCCTTTCATCAGTCTGGCAGAAACCGTGGGCAGAGTCTATTCAATGTATTCATTCCCCTCAGGGATGTGTCAAACAGAAAAGTCCAAGTTAGCTCTCCAGAGACCTCGCTTGGACCAAACCGCTACAGATCTAATCCTAATTATGTAATTTTCTATTGTTGAACATCATTTCACTGGGTCAAGGTGTTACTTATATCTCCTGAGTCTGCAAGTTTTTATAAAAGCATTAAGTTAATTTGAGGCAGAGATGTAGACTCTTGGTCCCACATGATGCCAGCAAAATCATAGCAAGCTTTCTTTTTAAAGAAGTGGAAGGATTGAACAGATACTTTTCTGTGACTGCAAAGAGCATATGATGACTAGAACGTAAAGGATGAACAGTCTATAGGTCCTGCTATAGATTAAGGAGGTGGCTGGATAGTTGTACCCAAAGAGTCGTGAAAACGTTGGTCCCTTAACATTGCTTGCTGTAACCTTCAGCAAGCTCTACCACTCAAGATCATAGAATCATAGAGTTGCTTGAGTTGGAAGGTATGTCCAGAGGTCATCTAGGCCAACTGCCTAGTAGTGAGCAGGGACATCCCCAACTAGGTAAGGTTGTCCAGAGTCTTGTCCAGTCTCACCTTGAATATCTCCAGGATGTGGCCTCAACCACAACCCTGGACAACCTGTTCTAGTGTTCAACAACCCTCATGTGTGTTGGGGAGCTGACATTCAGAGTTCTGGTGACAGAGAGATGGAGGGAATCCAAGAGTATATGGTTGTAGACAGGTAGGGGTTGGGCTTTTCTTCCAGGCAACTAATGATAGGATAAGAAGGTCTGGGGCAGCACCGAGGGGGTTTAGATTGGATGTTAGGAAGCCCTTCCTCATGGAAAAGACTGCCCAAGGGAGTGGTAGAGTTGTCATCCCTGGAGGTGTTTAAGGACAGACTGGATGTGGCCCTTAGTGCCATGGTCAGGCCAATATGGTGATATTAGGTTGTGGGCTGGGATGGATGATCTTAAAGGTTTTCCTAGCTGCAGTGATTCTGTGAGATGAGGGAACCCAGAATCATAGAACCATCATGGATGTAAAGGACCTCCAGGGCCAAGCCCATTTTTTTTTCTTCTCTTTCAGATGTTGGGATGGAAGTTGGACTTCATTATCTCATGAATCACCTCTTGTTTTCCCCCTCCACGCACCCCCGCCCTGGTGTGTCCCCGCCGGAGGGCGCTGTTCCAGGCAGGACCACGAGAGGGCGCTCGGGACACACCGCTCCCGGCGCCTTGCAGGAGCCGCGGGCGCTCGATTCTCGCGGGGGGCTCCCGCTAAAGAGACTGACGAGCTTCAGCTGCTTCATCTCGGCCTCCGACAGGTGAGAGAGGGACCAGATGCATTCTTGCACCCACAGCGCCACACGCTAAAACCAGCCGTTCTGTGGAAACAGGAAGGCAACTAATTCTTAATGGGCAACCACCCTATTCTCGTGCTTGCCTGGGCTGGAAACAACAATTTTCTAGGGAAAATGAGAAATACTCAAGCTTGCTAAACAAAAATTGCAATGGGACTGAATTGTTTAGAATTTCCAAGTTTAAATGAGGTTTATTTTTGTTTTCCCTAACAGTATTGTCATACATAGAATCTTTCTCAAGTTCCTAGTTTGGGTAATAAGTTTTTTAAAAATAGGTATAGATTCAAGAATCTCTGAATAGAAGGGATTTGTTTGCCCCTCTCATCTCTGGGCTACTGCTAGAAGCAGAAAGAAGTTGGTAGGAAGGTTAGGCAGATTAGGATTAGGAAGCTTCTGCCAGCTTCCCCTACTTTCTTGGCAAGAGACTGATGAAACCTCAGATCATCTGCCTTTATAAAAGCTACAATCCGAGCAAGTAGTCAAGCTGCTCTCCAACTGTCACTGTCCATCTTGATACAGTCATTGACAGTGGGAGGAATTTCTCCTTGAACAGTCTTACATTTTCTTTTGTGGTTTTCTGTGCAAATGATAGGAAAAGCCTAGAGGACCTGGTTTTTGGGTGGCTTAGTTGGCCAAGATGAACGTGAAAGCAGAGAACCTTAAATGGACACCAGTCAAAGGAAATGGAAGGTCCTTGTCTCTTCAGCATTTCAGAGCCTGACATGCCATGCCCAACAGGTACTTGATGAAAGCTCCATGAAAGCTCAATGTAAGCTGACAGTTCACTTCAGCCTAGAACACCAAATGTATCCTGGGATGCATCAAGAGAAGTGTGGCCCACAGATCAAGAGAGGTGACTCTTCCCCTCTACTCTGCCCTTGTAAAGCCCCACCTTGAGTACTGCATTCAGTTCTGGCGTTCCCACCATAGGAGGGACGTAGATCTGTTGCAAGGAGGCCAGAGGAGGGCCATGAGGATGATCCACAGGCTGGAGCACCTCTGCTGTGAGGACAGGCTGAGGGAGCTGAGCTCAGCCTAGAGAAGAAAAGGCTTCAGGATGACCTTATAGCTGCCTTCCAATATTTGAAGGGAAACTACAGGAAGGCTGGAGAAGGACTTTTTGCAAGAGTGTCCAGTGATACGACAAGGGGAAATGGCTTTAAACTGAAGGAGAATAGGTTTAGATTGGAACTTAGCAAGAAATTCTTCAGTACAAGGGTGGCAAGACTCTGGAACAGGTTACCCAGAGAGGTTGTGGATGCTCCCTCTCTGGAGATGTTCAAGACCAGGTTTGATGAGACTTAGAGACCCCTGGTCTAGTCAAGAGGCATCTCTGCTCATGGCAGGGAGTTTGGATTAGATGATCTCTGATGTCCCTTCAAACCTAAGCTATGATTCTGTGATTTGGCTGATATCATTTCATATTTAAATTCTCAGAATATTAGTGTAAGTGAGCGTTTTGGTTTGAGTTTTATACAAGAGATGGAGTCTTAGCAAAAGAATAAATCATGCATCATGAAGAAGACACCTACTGTCTTATTCCCTGTTTTTTTTTTTTCTTGTTTTGCTAGAAGTTTTCGTACAAAATGTGACTGATTTTACAGTTGGGGAGACTTCACAACTTCAGAAATAGGAAACTAAACTTTGAGACTGTGCTGAGGCTACAGAGACACTGCCTGGATGTTAAGAAATAGGGGGAGTATTCCATGGCCAGAAGGCAGGACTGACACTCAACCCCCTACAGAATCACTGAATTACTGACGCTGGAAAAGACCTCTAAAATCATCAAGTCCAGCCTACGTGTTACTTCAGCTGTGAGTGCCGTTGGGGAAAGCCCATCTCTTTCTTTGTGTTGGATAAGAATTTGGACACTATGAGGAGAAACCCAACAGGATCAGGATATTTTGTGATCTTGTAATAAGGGAAAAATATCAGAGGCAAAGTACACAGATAACTGGTGTGTTCTCCAGCACATCAGTGTCATCAATATCTCGCCCTGGGTTAAAGCACAGAATAATTTTCATTACTGTAGGAGCTTTATATGCAAAAAAAGGCCATAAACATGCATACATAAAAATATGACCAGATTGCAATGTTTTTCCTTTTGAAGGAAAGTTTTCCTTCTGGAAGTTGCGTGTTTTCAGACAGACACCATCTAGCCTTATGTTTTTAAAAAGTTTGAAAAGGCAAGATTCAGGAGATCTGTGGTAACAGTTCTATTAATCATAGAATGGTTATGGCTGGAAAGGACCTCTAGGATCATATCCTCACTGTAGCTTTAAATATGCTGAGTTTTTTCCCAAACTACCTCTTTAGTTTCTCCATTTGCAAAATGTAGATAACTCCATTTTCAGAGGAGATGTGAGGGTAAAACCCATTAATGATTTTGAGACGTTCATGTTAAAGTCATGAGGGCCAAATAAGTACTGAGATGTCAAGAAATATTAAACAATCCACTGGAAACATCTCTGCTTTTCTCTGTGAGGTTCATTAGTGTGCACTCAGGAGTGACCTTAGTGTTGCTGGTGGCACCCATTCAGATCCTGTTTAAAACAACCGTGGAATGACTCACTGTTTTAAGAGTATGGAAAGCTTCCCGCAGTGCATTTATGCTCTACTGTCTTAAACTTCAGAAGATGGAGCTGATCAGGAAGGCTGTTAGAGATGACTGAGTGTACTTAGAAAGGGTGGACTATTCTCCCCTACTTTGGAACATCTGCTGATGATTGTAGAAACAAACAAAATTAAAAAAACCTAAAATTAAACAAAATTTAAAACATATCTGTTGGCTGTGCCTGGTAGGAAGCAAACACAGTTTGCTTTAGTGTCCCTGATGTGATGTATCTACAGGGGATTATGCATGCCACTTACTTAACGTCAAGGAAAATGTTCACAGTGGAGTGAGGACACAGGAGGTAGTGCTGATCTAAAATGGTTTATCTTTTGTTCTCTTTTCTTTTTGTTCCCTTTGTTATTGTAGGCAGGGCACTAAACCTTTCAAATCACATCTGAACCCCAACACTCACAGTTTATGAGTTAAGATGAATGTTTTTCACATGGCTTGTTTTCAGATTCAGTATCTCCTCCTTGCCCTGGCCAGGTTTGTTTCTGCTGGTTGTCCCTTCAGTGAAATTTATAAGCTCTTGTTTTTGCCATGGCATGCTGTCGCTGTGGAAATTGCTATGATATCATAAACCTGACATTATGACTTCAGATTCAGAGGCAAATAAAACCTTGTTGAATATCTATGTTGAAGCCAACTCAAACTGAGGATGCAGATTCTAAGCCCTAATGGGTTTTTTCCAGAACTGGAGGGAGAAGAACCAAGGATGTGGTCTGCAGGTCTGTTCCTGACACAGTCCTGAGGGTGATGGATATGGCAGGCCACTTCACAGTCATACAGGTTTATTTGGAGGAAAAAAGGAAGTTAAAGAGATAGGAGTGACATCTGGGATTTTCTTATGAAAATGAAAAGCACCTCAGATTAGTGGGGTGTTATGACTTCTTGAATCATCATTTTGCTTTCTAGAGTCTCCTTTCTCTTCTTTCCCCCTGCCTCCCCCCCCATTTCCGCACCTCCAGCCTCAGTGTCTGAAACTCTTTAGTAATTTAGTTGGAAGGAATACTTTGAAGAAAATGACAGCTGTGCTCACATCTGCCTGCAAATGAAGGTAGTATGAATCAGTTGGTCTGGAAATTAACAAATCCTCTCGTCTGGAATAAATGTGATATCCGTTTTAAATGGCCACGTAAACTATTTTACTGCTGGTTAAAGAAATTAAAGAGGGAAGCAATCAATTTGAGGAAACACAATACAGGCTGGAGAGTTGGGCGGGTGGAAGTGTAATGAAATATAGTAAGGGCATTGTAGAGTCCTGCATCTGGGCAAGAACAACCCCAGGCACCAGTATAGGTTGAGGACTGACCTCTTGGAGAGCAGTACAGGAGAATGGGACCTGGGGATCCTGGTGGACAGCAGGATGACCATGAGCCAGCAATGTGCTCTTGTGGCCAAGGCGGCCAATGGCATCCTGGGGTGGACCAGGAGGGGTGTGGTTAGTAGATCACAAGAGTTTCTCCTCCCCCTGTACTCTGCCCTGGTGAGACCGCATCTGGAATATTGTGTCCTGTTCCGGGCCCCTCAGCTCAAGAAGGACAGAGCCACAAAGATGGGTGTAAGCTGGAACATAGCAAGTTCCATATCAATATGAGAAACAACTTCACAGTGAGGGTGACAGAGCACTGGAACAGGCTGCCCAGGGGGTTTGTGGAGTCTCCTTCTCTGGAGAAACTTAAAACCCACCTGGACATGTTCCTGTGTGACTTGGTCTATGTGATCCTGCTGTGGCAGAGGGACTGGACTGGATGATCTTTTGAGGTCCCTTCCAATTCCTAATGTTCTGTGATCCTGTGAAAGTTTGCATGTGTTATTTTCATACAGCCAGTGAAAAATACCTACAAGACTGAGCGGATAACTTTTCTTGTGCTTTATTTATGCTTCTTGGACAAATATTAGTGGAGAATGGTGTATCATTTGGACAGACTCATTAGTGGATTGTTATAAGTCTGGACATAGCATCTAATCTCAACAGAGAAGCAAAATCCCAAACGCTCCTAAAATTTGTCTAGAAGTTAAGGATTCTGAAGGTAAATTATATATCTTGTGGTTTGAATTTGAGTGGGTTTCTTCATCTGAGGCATCAGGGTGTTGCTCAAGCAACTGTAATAATGAGCTTGGATTTCCAGGGTATCCCTTAGTTTAAGCTTGGCTGACAGGCCACTCTGTGTAACTGGTACAACTAGTTTGGAGCTTCCTGTTTCTTCCTTGTGGAGAGTCTCTTTTTGTCTGGACTTGGTTTGAAGAGGAGCACATGTCACTGGACTGGACATGGCAGCCGTCTTTCCCTTGGAATGTGATGAATGGAGAGATTGGGAAGTTTGGAACCCCAGAGATCAGTGGAGGGAAGGTTTCACCTGCAACCCATTTTCTGCCAAATTGGAGAGAATTTTTTCCTCCGATTTTGTGCTCCATAGGAATTGGCATGCTGGAAATGGCAGACTGGTTGGAAGCACATGGAACAGGGAACTTGCCCTTAGAAGACCCACTGGGTCTGAGGGATGTATATTCAGACTGAAAGAAAATAAATTCCCCCAAGAGAAAGACCTGCTAGAAGTTTCTTCATCTGGAGCAGCTGGAGGTGGTAGTTTGGTCCAGTTATGTCAGAGCATGTGATTACCCTCTGCATGTCTTTGTGCTGGGGTTTTTAGATTGTGTGATTAAACGTGCCTAAATTTTCCCCAAATTGAGCTAGCCTTTGGTTTTGCCTGCAACTTTTATAAGTGGCTTTGAGCTCTCCTTGTTTTGTTACTGCACACATTAGCCCATTAACTAAGCTAACTGGCTAATCTCATTTCAGATCTTATCAAGCCATGGCAATACGTATTTTTAGTTTGAATAGCTACTGACAACTAGCACTAAGATGTTTCTCTCAGCTGAGTTTCAATACTGGAACATGGAATCACAAATTCATATTTATCTGAATAGTTAGATGGAGGGAAAAGAAGGGCTGTACTGATAAAAATTTATTCCTGAAACTGGAAAGTTACAGTCTGTTGTGCTTTCTCCAAGATGCTCCGTTATGTGCAAAGTATTACTGTTTGGACAAGTTAGTGCAGTAGTGCAGTATAAAAAAATGGAGATGTGAAGATCACACTGATGACTCACGCTTTGCTTTGCAGTAAAAAAATTGAAGGCACTGGTAACTTGTGAAAGAGAAATGGCTTATTCTTGTTCTGAGTGCTTGTGTGGCAGGAAGGTTGACATGTATTCTTCAACTTGGCAGGCAAAGTTATCAGAAGATGGAAAAGAAGCAAAAAGCTCGATTTAAATTGGTTATGGAATGCATGTGCTAAGAGCAAAAATACAAAGGTTATTTAAACGCCAAATAAGTAGTGAAGATTCTTCCATTGCAAGGCTGTGAATGTCCATGGGATGTAGTTCTTAGTGATATGCATTAGTGCAGTCAGAAGGATTTGGCTTAGTATGAGGGTCATCTAAGAAGTCTGAGGCTTAAGACATGAACTAGTTTCCATATTTCCCAGCCTTGCAGTCCATGAGTTTGGAATTCACTGTTGGTTTTGATAGAGCAAAGCTAATATTACATTAGAGCTAATATTACATTATACTACTACCATAATTAGGTGTGACAATATCTAATAATATTAGAGAGCTACTCCTAAGGTTAGGTGATAATAGACATATATAAAAAGCCCTCCCCCACCTTCAGATATTGCAAAGCTGCTAGAAGGTCACCTGGGAAGCTCCTCTTCTCCAGACTGAACAACCCCAACTTGCACAGGGTTGTTATTGAGATAGTAGTTTTAACTTAGAAGACCCACCTCCCTGCAGTTTCAGACACATCTTTCTTCATCTTTGATTTTGTTTTGTGTGTATATATATATATATATAAGAACTATATTTCTGTGCATAGAGAAGTTATTTCTACTATTAAAGATATATTTGTGAAAAGTATTCCAATTGTCCAAACAATACAGGTCAAATAGCATCAAAGTCACATCAAGAACATTTTCTTGGATGAACTTTTTCTGTTCTGCTTGTTGATCTTATGTCATGAAATGTTCTGGCAATTTGCGAAGCAGTGAACAGATGAGCTTCCTGTGGGTCTACTTGGTGTCATGGATATTGAACCACAACTTTTCTTCTAATTACCTCTGAACATATTGGTGCCTTGTGACTTTAAAAGGATGAAATAGGTATGCCAACTCTTTGTGCATATTCATTACACTGATATTTTAAGAGAAATTATTCATGAGAACATGCCATCTCTCTGTATTTATCAAAGGCTGTGTGTTTAGTTTGGATTTTGGGGGATTTTGGGGGGGTTTGGGCTTTTTTTGCTTTGTTTTCTTTTAACTTTGCTTTATTTTTAAAGTGCTGCCAGGCAAAGAGATAACGAAACATTACATCAAGTAGTCACCAAAAAATACTACCAAGAGTGGAGCGTTATCTGGAATGCTTGCTTTTTAAAATAGCACCATGTTCCCCACGCCCACATAGAGGTACGCAAAAGGAGTTCTATAGTCCCACTGATCTGTATTACAGAAGTCCTGCCCTCAATTTCTGTTACTTCTGATTAAGTTTGAAGAAATGGATGCTATGACACACACTGCAGCGTAAGGCATCTCCTCAATAGTGACCTTGCCACAGAGACCTGAAACATTGCACTGAAAAAGGCTTTGGTTCCTATGGAGTAATCAATACTGAAAAGAAGATGATTTTGTGGGTTCAGGTCTTCAGGCTGATGCACGCCATGAAGCACAGCCAAGGTTCTGCCCATTTCCTGCCTCCTGACAGCAAGGATTGGGTGATACAGGGATCTTTACCCCGCTCAGGTCTGAAGTGTAGATACACTTCTGTTTATACTTTACTTTGAATTAACTGTGGACTATAGGTAGGCCTTCGCAATCAGGAGGTCTGATGGAAGTGTGTGAAACTCATCAGAATATGGGGAGATTCGGAGAGGGGACGAGAATCAAGTCAATTGCTGGCATTTTCAGCACAGGCACCTGATGAGCTTTTGAGGCTGAATTCCTCTTTTGGTTCTGCAGCTGGCTTGGCTTAGTCTCAATTGGAAAATATAAGGATGGGTCTCGCATTAGGGTTTTCCTTTGGAGGAAATAATCTGTTAAAATAGTCAAGGTGTGATCTTGGGTCAGAATCACAATCCTGCCGTAACGTTCACATAGATGCTTATCTTACATTTTAGCTCACGCTAGTTTCAGTTATAGATTAAATAGTGTGAAGGCATCCATATTGTGGGCGTTTTTGTTAGTTAGAGCCGTTTCCTAGTACCAGACAAGCTTTTACAGGTGTTATACAATCCCTTTCATGTGAATAATAAAGAATATGGGTCACTGCAGCTGCCAATCAGGCCCTTTCATTCTATTAATTTCTGGTTACTAAAAATGTTCGATTATGAATTGACTGTGATGAGCATGGAGTAGATTAGAAGGAGTGTGATTAGTAGATCACAAGAGGTTCTCCTCCCCCTCTGCTCTGCCCTGGTGAGACTGCATCTGGAATATTGTGTCCAGTTCTGGGCCTCTAAGCTCAAGAAGGACACAGAGCTGTTGGAGGGAGTTCAGTGTAGAGCAACGAGGATGATGAAGGAAGTAGAACACCTCCCTAATGAGGAAAGGGTGAGGGAGCTGGATCTCTTTAGCTCGAAGAAAGGACACTGAGGGGTAATCTCATTAATGTTTTAAATATGGAAAGGGTGGGAGGAAATATACAGGAGGATGGAGCCAGGCTGTTCTTAGTGTCGTCCAATGATATGACGAAGGGCAATGGGTGTAAGCTGAAACAGAAGAGGTTCCACATGAATATGAGAAGGAACTTCTTCACAGTCAGGATGACAGAGCATTGGAACAGGCTGCCCAGGGGGGTTGTGGAGTTTTCTTCTCTGAAGGTGTTTAAAACCCGCCTGGACATGTTCATATGCAACTTGATATAGGGGATCCTGCTGTGGACTGGACTGGGTGATCTTTCGAGGTCACTTCCAATCCCTAATGTTCTGTGATCCTGTGAAAAGTCGCCACAAAATGCATGATCTAAATTATGAACATCTATTTGGGAGGAAGAGTTCATACTGTAACATACAGCGTGAGACATTTACACTGAAAATAGCATATTGGAATTTTAGAGCGATAAAGAAGATTTTTATAAAGTAGTTCTAAAATACATGAGAGTTTGGAGTTGCCTGAACTTTGCAAATCGTAGTCTATAGCAAACTGGAGTTCAGGCAAATTCTTTACAGCATTCTCTGTTTGTAAAATATCTTGAGACTCTTTTTAACCCTGGTAAGTTGATGTAGTTATGGTAGAAGGACTGAGGATGGAAATAAACAGAAATCTAATAAGCACCCCTGAGGAGAGGTAAAATCTTTGACCATATGAAAAAGATGGAACGTGATAGGGGAGCTAAAGAATGCATGGGGAGGTGATCATACATGCTGAGAATAGCAAGTGAAGACCTATATTTAGGAACTGGACACATTCCTGAAATATAGCTCAATAATCATTTTGCATGTTATTGTATGGATCGGATTCTTAAAAATGTAGCTGATGTTGGATTCCAAAAATATCAGCTGTCAGGCTACAGTAATAACTGCAATTAGTTGTTGATAGCAGTTAGCTGTATATATACTCTCATTTATCTGCTGATCTCAGAGCAGTTCATGAAGGTCATCAATATTACTGTCCCAACAAGAATACTGTCCCTTTTTTTAAAGGAAGCCTAATCTTGAATTAAAATTTTCTTAGCTCTTTGTAGGAAACAACATTAACTAATGCTGTTAGGAGACAGCTTGATTACGGTCTTGTGTTCTAGCCTCAAAACTCTTCCCATATCTTCTTACGAATGACTTCAGTTCTTTGAGTCCCTCGGTGCCATTTTTCTCTGCGTCTTACCCCTAAGAATTATCCTTTTACCTTTTGTGATATCCAGACTGAAATGACACAAATTCTGATGCCTACAGTCAAACAAGCAATGCCTAGGCCTTTATAAAACATTATTGTATGGATACGTGTACTTCCTTCACTGATTACTGAGAGGATGAATTTGGATAAGAGTAGAAGATTCAACAAACTTTGTTGGAGAGTCAGACACCACAACTGTAGAATCCACTACTATTGCTGTCAGCTGGTGAGCATTTGAAATGGAAATGTGAATGACTGTCTATAGGGAGCCTGAACTACTGGAACTGAAGCATGTAAGTGGATTTGTGTAAAAGATCGTGCTATTGTCTCTGCTTTTCCTGTTATGTTGATACAATTTGCTCTTGTCACAGCTTTCTTGCTTTTATAATTAGTGTGGCACAGAGTACTTTGTTTTCTCTGCCATAAAATTCAACACTGCCTAATTTTGCAGCTGCTTTTTTGACCATTTAAGAGAATGTTTGTCCAGCCATGATTTCTCAGCCTACGTGGTCTAGTAAGAGCCTCTGAAAGCGTTTAGGAGCATACAACCGATGTTGTTATGTACACTGCTTGGCATCCCAAAATCAGTCCCTCAGGTCTGCCTTTTCTTTGATTGTGAAGTGAACTCCTCCATGGCCATACCGTATACTGAGAAGGATTTGTTCTCATCATGTTTTCTGTTGCTTTGTGTGGCTGTTTATAGTGATATCAGTGCCTACCTCTTTACTCTCCAGATTAACCTGCTAGTCTATTTTACTCACGGTCTGTTGCAGAAGTGCCTTACATTAGGACTACTGGCCTAAGAGTCAGACTTGAAATACAAACCTCATTAGAAGAGCCAGACCTGAAATACAAACCCCATTCACACTGTTGGCTTCTGTGTTTGTTAGTGACTCAGCCTCTGCAGAGCTGCTATCATGAACTTTTCATTAATACTCTTGTTTTGCACCACCTCTTCTTTCAGTGTATTTCTGAAAGGTATTAGATGAACGCTGGACAGTCTTCCAGGTGCTCCAGACCATCTTGCCAATGTGTTTCAAAGCTCTTACTGCAGTGTTTTCTTATCGAATGGATTGTTTACAGCTAAGAGATTTAGGAGCAAGATGTATTCAGATCTGGATATTCACCGCTAAGACTCTTTCCCAGACTAAAGTGAGTTCTAATAGAAATAGTTATGGATATCATTTCCAGCTCTTAACAAAGTGGTCTGAAAGACTGATCTGTCTTCATGTAAACCTTTGACTCTAGTTATGAACATCAATAACTCTTGATCACTAGTAACAATGTCTAATGATTTAGAAAAAATCTCATTTTTGTACTGTGGAGTGATAAATTGTTCAGAAAACTAGCAAATCTTACGAGGTTGTCTAACACAGTGTATTGATCCAGCCTCAGATGAATGTCTACTGGCCAGAAAGCAATAATGGGTTCATCTGGGAAAAGAAGAAAAATTACCAGGATGAAGAGAACACACGAGTGATGAAAAAAAGCTGTACTTCTGGAGTAAGATACCTTTCTTTAACATTTCGGAGCAACTATCACATTATTTCTGAAACACAAGTTGGAAAGCTTTTTTTTCCTGGCACATGTTCATGGACCGGTACAGTTCAGAAGCCATGATAGGCAGTGAAAGACCATTTATGATGAGAACCTAGTCTTTTCCTCAGTTCCTAGTAGCTCTTGGGAAACCTTAGCTGTTGTATTAAACCAATGAGATTTAATAATCCATCTGCAAATGCGATTGTCATGGCTTGATATTTTGACCCCAATAATTTGGAGTAGTATGGAACTTTCTTTAAGTTTGTTTTGTCATAAACCATGTGACACTGCTGAATATGAAGCTGCTGGTAACAAAGAAAATGAAAGTGAAATCAAACACTGCATCTCCCTGGAGGAAATAGCTATTGTGTTTCCTATAAATGGCAGTCCTTTTCCAAAATGAGCATTACGTTACAGAAATCCTTAACTAGTATCCACAGTTATCACAATCGCAGTTATCCTGGAGATTGAAGAAGTGCAACGTGTTACTTGGTCATGCAGAACTGGAGATCTACAGGAGAGCACTTCCGTGGAGAGGGATCTTGGACAAGTTGTCTGTGGAACAGCAATGTGCTCTTGTGGCCAAGAAGGCAAACAGAATCCTGGAATGGATCAAGAAAAGTGTGTCCACCAGATTGGAGTTTGAGGGATTCTTCTCCCTCTGTGCTCTGCCCTGGTGAGGCAACATCACGAATATTGTGTCCAATTCTGAGCTCCCCAGTTGAAGAGGGATAGAAACTTGATTGAGAGAGTTCAGTGAAAGGCCATGAGGATGATTAGGGGACTGGATCACCTGCCTTATGAGGAAAGATTGAGAGACCTTGGGCTTTTTAGCTGGGAGAGGAGAAGGTTACAAGAGGACTTAATCACTGTGTACAAATACATGAGGGCTGAGTGCCAAGAAGAAAAAGACAATCTCTTGTCACTTGTGCCCTGTGACATGCCAAGGGGCAATGGGTGTAAGCAGGAGCATAAGAAGTTCCATCTCAATATGAGGAAGAATTTACTGTAAGGGTAACGGAGCACTGGAATGGGCTGCCCAGGGAGACTGTGGAGTCTCCTTCTCTGGAGACTTTTAAGACCGATCTGGATGCGTGTCTGTGTAACTCATCTTAGTTTGTATGATCCTGCTTGAGCAAGGCGGTTGGACTTGATGACCCCTGGAGATCATTTGAAAAATGTGAGAATAGTGATGCATCCAACTGTTGGTGAAGTCTCTTATACTCTGTGGCAACTACCTTTATTTTTCTTAGCTTTCCCGGAAGAGTGGTTCCATATCCTCTGAATTAATGCCTAGAAATACAGGATTGTAAACATACAGTTCTGGAAAACTGTACATTCTAAATTCAATCAGTGCCTGCAAGACTGTTAAAACTCTCAAAACTTCCTGTGACTTCCACACAGCAAGTGGATTTTCTTTCTCAGATGTACATGCAAATCAATTTTACATGCTTATTGGAAATTAAGATTTTCTAGGCTTCTATTAGCAAGGTTGTCTTAATGGTTGAAATTGTGGATCTACTGAGAAAGATTCAGACTCACTGTTTAAGTGTGAGAATTTGTTCTGTCTGAGATCATCTCAGGGATGTTTTGTATGAGCTCTTTACAGAACCTCATTGCTTCAGAGACTGTACCGGTATCATAAAGGCTTTCTTTGTCCATGTGTTTACAGGAGGATAATCTATACTGTCAAAGATCAGAGATTTTCCCAGGACTATAATCCTGTGCTGTGAATCTTGGAGAGTTCTTCAACTCTTATGTGTGGAGATAAAAGGTACGTATGGAGAGAAAAGGTATGTACATAAATAAACACAGCAAGTTAGTTAAACAGCACTTAGTTATAAAATGCTGTAACTAGGTATGGTAACCTCTCATTGAGATTACAGATAAAGCTGGGCTGACAGGTGTTGGGGGTTTTTTATATCACAAATATGGTAGAAAATGGCAGTTACTAGAGAAGAGTTTGGTTATCATTGGCCCAAAACTAAAAGGGATCTTTTAAAAGGAACAGTGAAACAGTGACGCATGTCGAAAGAGGTGTGACTGATAGATATGGATAAATCTGCTGATAACCTGTTCAAATATTGTATTTGCTTTACTCTGTCTTTGCTAGCTTGCAGGATTACAAAAGATTGAGCACACGTGAGCAAACAAGCTTTGTTCTGTAATCTGTGGTACTGATAGCCACCGTTTGTAAATGTTTTTATTCTGAATTCAGATTTCTTTTCATTTGGAATGTATTTTGATTGTTCGGTTCACACCTTTTCCTTGCTCCTTACTCACTTATTGCAAGTGAAGCTAAGGTTCTTGCAGCTGAAGCTTTGGTAATTCTCAGATCTTGTGAGATTCACAATGTGTGGTACCAGTCATCAACTATCATTCCTTTCTTTTCTTAGGAATATGTTGTGGGAATGTGCAGCCATGAAGTTATGCAGTCTTTGGAAGACTTGTTGTGCATTATAATCAAAAGATTCTTGTTCCACAACACCAGGAAATTAGTGAGATCCTTATGTGACCCAAATGGATCATTACATCTACAGTGCCAGCACAGAATGCATGAAGCCTCCTGAACCCTTCACTCTGATAAAAGACTGGAAAAATGAATACAAGGCTCCACACTTTCCTAGAAGCAAAGAAGCCTGAGTGGCTGATTGCCAAGTGTACCATGCCAAGAACTGCTGGATCTCTGACACATTCCAGTGGGAATATTAACAGGTCTGCATATTGCTGGGCAAAGTCTTCAAACTTTTAAGAGTGCTGCGAACTTTGACTGTTTAATGTATGTATGGTTTGTGGTTCCCAGCTACCCGGAAATTCTCAAAACTCTGCAAATACCTTATGAAACTCTCACATGCAGATAGCTCTCTAAACATTCCTTCCCTCTTCTTTGAGCATATGTGGTCTCCGAATCCTAAAACCATCTGGAAGTACAAGCTATAGGCTTCCAATCATCACCTTGTAATAGGATTAGCACCCCATCAAGCTCACAGATGCTTGGAGTCTACTGAAATAGCTGTAATACTTTGAAATAGAAAAATATAATTAAAGAGGTGTGTAGATCCTGATCCAAAGGTCACCCGAGTCAGTGAATTCTGCTACTCCACATGTCTCAGTGGGTTTTGGGTTAACCCGTGGTCAGTAACAGCTTTGGATCTCCTGGATCTTTATCCCATCTGAATACACTTTGAGACAGCTCATAAAGATGACTTGAGAGGTGATTGGTCTCTTTATGCTGTGTAAAAACACTGGAATAATATAGAGCGATTACTGAAATTCTACTTCAGGACAGGGTGAAGACACTCTATGAAGAAACTCTAGAAAAGCCTTTTAAATCTCTGATTTAGGAAATCGAGAGAAGACTTTGTTAGGTGTAAACTTGGCTGGTTCCTAGCAGTGCTGTAACCCACAACAGGATAGATTGTGGAAAAATTCTGACTTAGGTTTTTGATTTTCCAAATTATGTTGAAGGCAGAAGTCCAACGACCTAGAATTGGGAGGTCTGAAAATTCTCTTTGCTCTCTGTCCTCCACTTGTAGGTACTGTGCTCCACTTGCCAGAAGGTCAGTAAGGAAATCAGTCCCTGGGATGCTTGGAACCTGTTAAGATGAAGTTTTCTCTGTAAAATTATCAGAGTTCTAATGTTGAAAAATAAATGGCCATTGAAGACATGCCCTTTGCTCTTTTGGAGTCCATGTCAAAAGCATTTTTAACAGTTACTTGTAGCTTCTTTGTCTTGACTTGATAGATTTACTAGTTTTCAGTACTTGTTTGCCTTTGTTTTGTCTTCCTTCTTGGACATCCCATTAAAAAGTATGACCCATACTGAACACAGTCTTTCCAGCAAATTATAAGCTGTTTCAAAAACATCAGAAGTAGTTTGTCTCTGTCTTCTGAGAGGGATAAAGAGGTCATCAAGTATTATTATTTACCTGCTGAATCACAGAATGATTCTAACTGGAAAAGATCCATGGGATCATCAAGTCCAACCATCAACCCTATTCTACAAAGTTCACCCTTAAACCATGTCCCTCAACACCACATCTAAACAATCTTTAAACACATACAGGGATGGTGATTCAACCCCCTCCCTTGGCAGCCTGTTCCAGCGCCTGATCACTCTTTCTATGAAAAAGTGTTTCCTAATTGCAAGTCTAAATTTCCCCTGTTGCCGTTTGAACCCATTCCCTCTTGTTTTATCCCTAATTGCTTGTGAGAAGAGAGCAGCATCCATGTCACCACAACGTCTTTTCAGGTAGTTGTAGAGAGTGATGAGGTCTCCTTTCAGCCTTCTCTTCTGAAGGATCAGCATGAGTTCAAGTACTTTGCTTCATCTGGAATATATAGAAGAAATACATATATCAGCATCAAGGTAGGGTGCCGTGGGGTTGTTTGGTGGGACTTCTTTGAGCAAAGTGGAGTTTCTGCTGGAAAAGTGAGATTGAAGTCAAGATCTATCTTCTTCAAGAAACTATAAGCATTCACTTACTTGCTCAAATTCATGTTTTCATTTCGTCGGTCAGGGAAGGAATCTAAGGATGCTTCTTTCTATGTTTGAACATCATGTGAGGATATTTGAATATCTGGTGTGAACCCATCTGTCTAATCTTTCAAGGACAGGAAAACGGTAAAGGACTGGAACTGAAATTCTTATTAGAAATTCTTCAGAAGGGATGGTATGCATTAGCTGATAGTAAAGGAATTTTAAGAGGCAAGCACCAGCTGTTACATTAACATAAGAAAGACAGAACACATCTGACCTGGGAGTTGTTTGGGGATGTTATTGCAATAGAACAAAAGAAGAGCCTGAAAGCACATGAAAAATCATATGATTGGAGGTAGGGACAGGGAATGGAGAGAAGGGGAAAAGGAGAAAGCAGATTACACATGCCTTCAATTCTCATTTGCAAACTGGCTTAGTCTCAAATGAAGGTTACGATGCAAATTGTTTTTTCTAATCCCATTTGCAGCAAACCTGACAAAAAGAAAATTCAATGTATTCATGTTGGGCTTGATTTGGTCATTGAATTCTGTTTTCCTGGAACTGTTGAAGTGGGTAAATAGTTCTTGAGCTGTCACTTTACCTCATGGTTTTATGCTAGGTGGGTGTCATTAAATTGTAGCTGTAGGTTGCCCACAGGATAAATTGTGTCGCTGCTTCCCCGAGCAGCTCCTTTGCCTGCAAGTTTTTTTGGCTGCTACTCCTTCTTTGGGGTCAAACTGGGTAGCTGTGAAACCCCGGCAGAGGCAGGGAATGGAGATGCCAAAAAGTCATGTGCCCAGATCTCTAAAGAGGCTTTGAACCTTCTGAGTTCTTGTGGCAAAGATCATGAAGCTGAAGAATGTCAGAATTTACGATTAGGACTCTCCCTCAATGACAAAGAGATCTCTTGCAAAATGTGGATCAGATTTCGGTCTTCAGTTTGCAGTTCTCCGAATCTGAGGCTTTAGTCTGCTTATTTCTATGTAGTAGCAATGAAGAAAAGTGATCTGAGCAAGATAAGAAAGAATTCAGCGTTCACTCTGAAAATGGGCTAAGACAACTGAAGTTGCTTTAACTTTACGTTATCTGAAAAGAAAGTCAATACCTTTCACCATCTCTTTTTGCAGATTTGGCAATGAAAGTCGTCTGGCCTTGCAGAATGTCTGCTGCACTGGTTGTGATCAGCCAGGAAATGAACTGGAACTGGTTAATAAATTGTTGCTTTGCTCACTTCATATTGAGGCTGACCATTTGTTATTGTTGCTACGGCTAATTAACTTAATAATTTGGCAGCTTGAACAAATATAAAGCTATAAATCTCTAATGAAAAACAAAAAGCACAATTAGTAGAAAAAGCAAACGTAATGAAAAGTAACTTTGAGATTAGAAAACTGAAAAACGCTTAGCAACAGTGACAGGTGAACAAGCTAGCAGTTCTAGTTAGAACATGTTTCATTGGGGTGTCTCCACTGAACTCCGATAGACACAGGTTTTGCAGCCATTAAAATGTAATAGTGTTACATTTAGAATAGTGAGTTGATGGATAATGAAGTCAGACACTCAGTTTGAAGTGACTGTGAGTCAAACCTTAATTGCCAGTAGACATTCATCATATGAAAGCAAGTTAGCCTCACTTTCTGTAATCCTATAAACATCTGATTGATCATTTTTCGCCAGTTAGGCTGTTGCCTCTTGTGCTGGTCTGTCTTTCCCCTTGGTCTTTTTTTTTGCCTTTTCTGTATTACTCTGTATGCCTAGCTCTTAAGTGGTTTTCTCATTTGTTCCTCGTTTACATTGGGTGATGGTGAGAGGAGGAATATGCCACAGACATTTTAAGAATAATTAAGTGTTCCTGGACTGAAATGATCAAAGATCGACACACTGACCTTTGCCACAACTATCTCTGGCAGTAATGGCTATCAGCTGTTTTGAAAGGAATTCCAGTGAGACTAATGAAATCGCTGTCCCACTGCAACCAGCTAACACTGCCTCAAGCACCTTCTTGTCAGCCAGTGATAATCTGCCTCACGTTGACTCTTTTTTGTTCCACAGCCAATTTTCAGTTAATGGAGACAAAACTTCTTTCTCTTGTACTCACTGTTTAAGACATTTTATTGCATCTGAAACATTAATCTCCAGTGAAGTTTGTTAAATGTTTTCTGAGTATCTCAGGAAATGCTCTCTATGCTATGCCCCGCTCTGTGTGTACCCTGGCCCACACCTCCTGTGAGAACTCCAGCAAGTTAGCAACATCTGAACTCCTTTTCCTGAAGCCTGGTTTGCCATCATTAATCAAACTGTTAATCAAATAGCTTGCTTTGTTTTAGAATCAGCTTCAGCTAATGCGTGTGTAATTTCCTGCTCCATCCCCAGGCGCTCTCAAAAGAAGTGATACGATCTGGGACCTTTTCTGCTTGCTCAGGCTGCTGAGGGATGGCAAACATAAAAGTAGTCTCTAAGGAGGCAGCAACCTGCGCCTCAGCAGTGCGTGAGTGACACGCTACAAGCTGGTGAAGGGAAGAAAGAAAGAAAGTTGCTTGATTGCTTTGGGGATTTGGGTATTCTGCTCACGCGTGCACCATCACTTCATGAGGAAGAAGCACTCTATGTGGCCTTTTCTCATATCCTGCAAAACTTACAACAAAGAAACCTAACTCAGTGTATTCATGTTGGGCTTAATTTGCTCACTGAGTTGTGTTAAAGCAGTTAAAGTCACTACCTGGCTCAGGTTGTTCTGTGGCAAATTAAATTAGTACAAACTTCTCTGTTTAATAATGGGCTTGAGTTAGGATCATCGATGGCAGAGTCTGTATTCTATTGCTCTTAGAGCCATGTTAATACCCAAAGTGGGAGCTCCTTCCTGAAGCTGCTGCCTTTTCCTGCCTTTCCAGGTAGCAAAAGCTGCTGCCAGCCAAACCCTCTGGAGGTCTCCCTTTGGCTTCTTGGCTTTTCTCATGGCAGAAACAGCTTTGTCCAAGCTGAGCCTTCGGAAAACTTTTTTCTGTATGAACTGGTAAGAAGCCTCACCTTGACTGTGAAGAAACTTTCAGAGAGCCAGAATAAGTGGAAAAACTGGAGCAGTTATGATCTCAGAGATCTTTTCCAGCCTCAATAATTCTGTGACTCTGTGAAGTGTCCCTTTCTGTGCTGAGGGAACTGAGCTCTTGCCAGCACTGGCTGCAACGGAGCAGGTTAAGTGGCACCAGTGGGGACTGGAGCTGGTTTTGATAGGCTGAGCAGCTTCCACAGGGAAGTTTCACATGAAGAAGGAAAGAAGCAGGGATGTGCGAGGAGGGAGAGGAGGATGGAAAGCTGCAAATTCTCCTTGCAGACATAGTGGTGTGACACTGCTGCTTCCTTCTGAGTGGGATGTAGCTCCCCTCTGTCACTGCTGGCCATAGTCCTGACAGCCACTCTGCTCTTACTGGGCTTTTCCTTTGTTCTGGAGGTGTTTTCCTTTGTGCTTTAGTGATTATCGAGGCTGCAAATACGCAACCATCTCTATATGGAAACTACACTATTGTTAGCATCAAGAAGTTTTGTTTACTAAACCAAATAGTTAAACAGAAGTGATAATAATTATTTACTAGCTGGTTGCTTAAAAAGCAAAACCCTTAGTATAATGTGCCTGGTGGCTGAAGCTGTTCAGTTTAAATGTTTATTAATAAATGTTCTGATGACTTTTTCTTTTAATTCCCATAGTGGCTGGACGCTGTGCTGCACATCAAAGGAATTTGGGTTTTAAAAGCAATGGTGAGTGCTATGTGTTGCGTTCTCTCCCCTTTGATCACCATCCACAGCACAAAGAAGTTTCATTAATCAATATATTCCCTATTTCCTCCTTGCCTTTCTGTCAGTGCCAGAGATCTGTTTCTCATTTTCTATGCTTTGTTTTGAATGAAGGGAAGATTTCTATGGTTGTCTTCTGCTTAAAAGGTAAATTTTTTATTACTTCAGGAAAGAAACTGTCTGTTGTAAGTAGGGCTTGATCTGAGCCTCCTCAGCTTGTATGTCAAAGCAGGAGTATTGAAGCAATTAGAACATACATAAGCCTGTGAGCAATCCATTGGCCAGGATTCATTAGTGTAAAATATTTGGTGTGTCCTTGCCAACTGGAGGCAAATGAAGAAAAGTCACAGTCTGTTCACAGACAATTCTTGAGAAAAATGATAAATTTGCTGAACAAATTGTGACTTGCTGATCCATTTCCAGTTGTGACGAGAAATTACTATGAGTAACTGGTGTACTTTCCATGCAAACCTCCTTTTTCATTTCCTCCTAACCTGCTTCATTGGTTGGTTGTGCAACTCCACATGCCTACTGCTGTGGTGTGAATGAATCACCCAAGAAGCCATTTCAGTGTAGCTTGCAAGGAACTCAAGGACCTGGAGACCTTTGGATGAAAGGTTGCGTTGAAAATTCCAGTCTTTAGCAGTCCCCATCTAGATTTACCCCAAACCTAGCTTTCATCAAACCAAATGAGAGCCTGAGAACACTGGGACTTGTTAGTTTGGACAAAAGAAGGCTATGAGGGGATGTAATCCCTGTCTATAAATCCATGAGGGCTGGGTGCCAAGAAGAACGGAATCATCTCTTTTCAATGGCATCAGACAGGACAAGGGGTAGTGGGTGCAAGCTTGAACACAGGAAGTTTCACCTCAATTTGAGGAAAAACTTGGTTACAGTTGAGGTTATTAAATATTAAAAGAGGTTTCCCAGGGATGCTGTGCAGTCCCCTTCTCTGGACATGTTTCACACCCGTCTGGTTGGTTTGGTGGGGGTGATTTAGGCTTTTTAGGCTGTTATGCTTTTCAGTAATTTGTATCCTGCTTGAGCAAGAGGGTTGCACATGATGGCCTTTGAAGGCCTCTTCCAACTCTAATAGACTGTAAAATCTATGAGCCACGAATAGAATATCCCCAGTATGTGAGATCATCGGGTGCTTCACAGCGCTGTCTGTGCCTGGGAACTGAGTGTGGCAGAGAGAATCCAGTGGTAGTAAGGAGTCACATCTGCAGAACTAATTTTGGGGACTAGGAGTACACAGTAACTAAAATGCTTCTACCATCAGAGGTGCTTTATTCCTAACCTTCACTATGTTTACTGGGTTGTACTGACCATTACTTTACCGTTTCAAGTGTGTTACCTGTTTTAAGACTTCAGTGTAAAACATGAAAGGCAGCCGCACTTCTCTGCATTACACGGAGAGTTTTTTATGCTTTGTAGGGTTTTTTATGCTTTGTAGGGGTTTTTATGCTTTGGGTTTGTGCTGTGGTGGTTTTTTCCCTGCTGTTTCCCTATGGTTTCTATTAGTCTTCAGTTTCTTGGTGCCAGACATTTTGGTGCATCTACTGCCACCAGTGAATGGCTGTGCCGGGAAAACCCAACTCCTTGGAGGCGGAAAGGGAAAGAATGGATGATTATTTTTCCATTCTGTTGAACAAAGCTGGCTTCTGTTGCCATTTTTAACACTCCAGTATTACTGGAATTAATTTGATGCATCTGGTCCTGAATTACCTCCCATAGTTCTAGTCCTTGCTAGACTTCGAAACCAGTGTTGATTTAGGTTTGTTTGTTTCAATCCATATTGCATTCCCATAAACTCTCTGCTATTTTAAAGCAATGTAATTGCTTTTTAAATCCTTCAATATTAAAGCTACAATACATTTCAAACTTCATTATGTTATTACACATACATCTCTAGTTTCTCTTTAACACTGTGTAAATCCTGGCACATGTCAGCCTGTCCAAGTAAGTTGTGATTATTCACTTTTTGGAGCCTGATCAAGGACAATTTAAAGAGAAATCCCCAGAGTGAAACTCTCTTTCTGTAGGGATTCTCCAGATTCCAACTTAACTTGAACCTAATATTGTTGACTTAAACAGCATAAATCACAAATTCTGTCAGCAAGCAGAGGAGCTCCTCTACTTGGGCATCTTTCCCACAGGTGAGCTCTGTGCTGCCCTGCTGCACTGGTGTCATAGCTGAGCACACCCTGCAGCCTGATGCCTGGGTGGCTGCGTGTTTCCCCTGAAGCTCTGACTGGGTAGTTGTATCAGCTGTGGTGTGGGCAGCACCTGAAGAGGACATGGCCTTCTGCCAGGTGAAAAATCATTGCTACTGGGTAGAACAAGTAAAGTGGGCAGAGTTTACAGCACCTTTACTGTGCACCCTTCACGCTATGCTGAAATTTCATTTAAAACAAAGGCAGTATTTAAACATGCTGCTGTGCTGGGGATCCGTATTCTCTGCTGCTGTCTTTAGGTGAAATCAGTGTAACTCTTTAGACTGTATTTTGCTTCCCCGTCCCTTTTCCCTGCCCCAGGAAACAGAGATGAAAACACAATGGGAGTCCTACAGACTTCCACTAATCTTAGTCCAGCCTGGGATATAAATTCGGAACAGCATTACATTACACTTCTTATGGCCCTGAGAGGTTCTTATGATGGCCAAGAATAGCTGAAATAGAGCAATTCTCTGTCCAGGTTACAGAATCACAGAACATCTGAGATTGGAAGGGACCTTGAAAGATCATCTAGTCCAATCCCCCTGCCATAGCAGCATCACCTAGACCAAGTCACACAGGAACATATCCAGGCGGGCTTTAAATATCTCCAGAGAAGGAGACTCCACAGCCTCCCGGCCAGCCTGTTCCAGTGCTCTGTCACCCTCACTGTGAAGAAGTTCCTTCTCATATTTATGAGGAACCTCTTATATTCCAGCTTACACCCATTGCCCCTTGTCTTATCACCAGATGATGTCTCAAAGTCATGGAACCTGATCTGCTAAATACCCCCTTTCTGGTCCACCCCAGGATGCTGTTTGCCCTCTTTGTCACAAGAGCACACTGCTGGCTCATAGTCATCCTACTGTCCACCAGGACCCCCAGATCTCTTTCTCCTGCATTGCTCTCCAACAGGTCAGTCCCCAACCTATACTGGTACCTGGGGTTGTTCTTGCCCAGATACAAGACTCTACACTTACCCTTGTTTACCTTGTTCATTACGTTTCTCCCTGCCCAGCTCTCCTGCCTGTCCAGGTCTTGTTGAATGGCAGCACAATCTGCTGGGGTGTCAGCAACACCACCCAGCTTTGTGTCACCAGCAAACTTGCTGACAGTGCACCCTAATGCCTCATCCACCTGCTTTTGCTCTCATAAAAGGCTATCAGGTTGGTCAAGCATGAATTCTCTTTTAAACAGGTTGTCCATATCAGGAGGGACATCAGTGAGGAGTCCAGAGGCAAAAACTTTATGTTAGGCTGGCAAGAACTGAAAGGATATAGGTAGGACACATACACTCTGCTAGCATTTCCATTAGACCTAGTTAGAGTTGTGTGTAGCTCCCCACAGTTAGGCTAAAATCCAATGGAGTTCTTTGGAATTTAGTCCGTCCTTCCTTCCTTCCTCCCTCCCTCCCTCCCTCCCTGAGGTAAAAATAAGACCTTACTCAGTCAAAAGAATTTAGCATATCAATTGTGTTCATAGAATCATAGAATGACCAGGGTTGGAAGGGACCTTAAACATCATCTATTTCCAACCCCCCTGCATAGGCAGGGACACCTTCACTAGATCAGGCTACTGAGGGCCCCAAACAACTTGGCCTTCAACACTTCCAGGGATGGGGAAGCCACAGCTGCTTTGGGCAACCTGTTTCAGCATCTCGGCACCCTCACAGGAAAGAATTTCTTCCTTATGTCCAACCTCAATCTCCCCTCTTCAAGTCTGGAATCCTTTCCCTTTGCTCTCTCACTACATACCCTTGTAAAAAGCCCTACCCCAGCTTTCTTGTAGCCTCCTTCAGATATTGGAAAGCTGCTCTGAGGTCAGATGAGAGCCTCCTCTTCTCCAGGCTGAACAACGCCAACTTGCTCAGCCTGTCCTCATAGGGCAGGTGCTCCTCTGACCATTGGAGTTGCTCTCCTCTGGACGTATTGCAGAAGCTCTATGTCCTTCTTGTGTTGAGGACTCCAGAAGTGGATCCAGTACTCCAGGTGGGGTCTCACAAGTCCAAAGCAGAGGGGGAGAATCACCTCCCTTGATCAACTGTCACTGCTTCTTTTTGATGCAGGCTAGTACATGCTTAGCTTTCTGGGCTGCAAGCTCCCACTGATGGCTCCTGTTCAGCTTCTGGTCCACCACCACTCGCAATTCCTTCTTATCGCGGCTGTCCTCAATCCTTTCTCCTCCCAATCTGTATTCATACATGGGATTGCCTTGACCCCGGTGCAGAACTTGCCCTTGCCCTTGTTGAACTTCTTGCAGTTCTGGAGCCTGGTAAGGTCCCTCTGGATGGACTCCCTTCCCTGCAGCGTATTGATATTACCATGCAGTTTGGTGTCATCAGCAAACTAACTGAGGGTGATTGGGCTTTTTAATGAAAGAAAACATACGGCTATTTCATAAAACAACTGTGTTTTGAAATCAAGTGAATACATACCCATGTTTTAAGGTATTTTATTTCAGTTTTAGTTTATTTATACTACTTTTCCTTGTACGTGTGGAAGAACCGTAGTTTCCAGTAGGCCACTTACAAACACTTGTAGTGGAAGCACCTACTTCACAAATGCATCAAGTGCCTCCATTTAAGGGATAAACTTCTTGGCCTTAGATCATTCTCTGAGGGTTGATCACTTGAGCAAGTATGGAAGAAGAGGTGGTAGAGTTCCAGATAAATGTTGTTGCTCTCTGACCCACTATTCTGAGCATTGAACTAGGCTGGACATTTTCAGCATTGCACTGATGCTGAACAAAACGAGTTCTCATGAATAAATGGAATGAATTAATTTTTATTTGGATGAGGAATGATCACGCTAATCCTTCTGATTTTGTTGGGAAAAGCAATAATGGAAAAACTATTGGGTGCTGATCTGTTTTTGACTAGTGCTGTTAAGGATTGAATGTTTCCTCAAGTGCCATTTGTACTTTGTATTGCAGGAACATTGAGAGAGAAATTCTTCTTGGTCCTTTTCTTCAGAGTATAATCCCAGGTGTGTTTGATACAGAAATTAGACTTCTTAGGGAGAAAAAGGTGTACTCATGGTGATGATCACCCACACACTTTATGCACGTAAACCCAGCCAAAATGTACCAATTTTATTTTCTTGTGCAGAGTATTGCAATGCATCTTCCCTTTGAGGAGACAGTAGCCTCCTAACCTAATGAGGTTTACCTCAATCATAGGGCTCAATCCCACTCCTTTCGGTGTTGCTGCACTCAATGGTTTTTTGAATGCATTTCTTTAATTTACCCGTCTGACATGATGTCTGTCTCATCTTCTTTTCCCTTCTCCAGCTCAGGTAAGATTGTGCTGCTTGTGTGGGTGAGATAGCGCCGTCCTGCATTTATTTCATGTGGCTTCAGTGACTGCAGTGGCTGTGGCACCTAGTTCTAACTGAAGGCTTCAGGTAGGTCTGTGCGTTTTGATGGCATGGCATAAGTACATCGTGTATGAGGTCTATATATAGTGTGTGTGTGTCTGTGTGAGTCTTACATGAGCCAGAGAGGCTCTAATTGCTTCTGTGGGAAGAAAGGAAAGGCAAGACCCAGCTGCCAGCTTTATTCTTTTCAAGCACTTTTAAGCTACCTTTGTGCCCATGAGATCAAGGTGATACTGTATAAAACATGAAGATGTTAAACCTTCTTTTCCTGGAAATGAGCAGCTCTACCAGGTGCAGGAGAAGCAGCAGGCAGGATGAAATTGAAAACTAAGTCACCTTTTATTCTCTATTCTTGGTTTTTAGAAGCAGCTGATTCCTTTTGGCAGCAAGCAGAAAGCACGCACATTGTAATAACGTGTTTTTGTTCTTAAGTGCCATGCGGGCTTAGGAAAATGGGTTCCATTAACTTTTAATGAACTTGTTCAGCTCAGCTCTAAAGATGTTTTGGATATTTTTCCTTCTAAGAGATTATCTAAAAAATTCCATATCATACTCAGTGGAAATACTGTTCGTGTTTTCTTTACTGTTTTTACAATTTGTGGAAATGAGCTGATGTGAAATTAAATCTGTCTCCTTCTATGTCTCTGTCCTTGCCTTTGCCAGTTCTCCTTGCCATTTCTTCCCTGGCCAGAGCCTGTATCACAACAAAACCATAGGAGTCATCTTGCAACTGGAGGAATCAAAATATAAATGAACTTCTGTCCTGCCTTTTTTTGGAAACCACTTCTTGGCCTTATGAAGGACATCATAAATAACCCTTGGCTTCTGCCTCAGACATTATTTTACCTGGAAAGGTGAACTACATACTCCATTTCCCATTTTCTATGGCTGTTACTAGTAGAAGACAAAATAACTCCAGTAAATCTACTGGGACTGCAAAAGTGCTGGAGCACCAAGAAGTGCAGGGAGACTGCAGAGACAAGTGTCCTCTCTAATTGTGGGTTATAGTTACTTCTTGTTGTGCATGACTGCATTACTGAGGAGCACTCGTTGTGGAGAAACACATACTGGTCTAGGTGTAGCACCGTCTTGAGAGAGGGACATGGCACCATGTGCCACTTGTCAGCCAGGAATAGCTGTGTATCATACTGGCCCACGAAGCCTTGCAGCCTGACTTGGCTCTGCCTGACTGTTATTTCTGGTTTACCTCTGTGTAAACTAAACCACAGGGATGTTAAGTTCATCCAGGCTGAGCAGTTCATTTGCTTTACATTAGCATAAGTCATATACAGAGAGTCCCAGCCTCACATGGTAAATACAGCACTGTGTTATCTCAAGTTGCTGCTGATTCATGAGCCAGTATTGAGTGCTTTGGGACGTCCTCTGACTTTTGGATGATTAAGTGAGTTTGGATATTCACAAAATTAAATTTAAACATCTTAACTGTGTAGAAACTTACCTTAGGAATTTGTCCTTTTCCTTTGTACTCCATATGTAGTCATAGGAGAGAAGTAAAGGTTCATACTTTGCAAGACTGTTTGAAGAAACAAATCGTCAAATCCTTTCAAATCAGAGTAGGCTTCTGGCTTGCATATCCATAATTAGAGACTGAACACAGAAGGTGTGTGCAGTTAAGGAGGAATTTGTCTGTGCTACTGGAACCCATGTTTATGTAGCCAAATGCATTCTGCTAACTGAATTTGAAACTGGTAGAAGATGGGTGTCCAAACAAAGGGATGCAAGGGTCATGTATAGTAGGAGGAGGTAGAATTTCAGTTTTCCAAGCAGAACGATTAATGTGTTGACTTCTTACAAGCTGAATTTTTTGTTCAGTGGTTTGTTTTTTTTTTTCAAAATCTGCTGAAATTAGATTGTCTTCAGAATTCCGTCCACTGAAATTTGTAGATTTTCATAGTTATCTGGTCCTATATCTTACCCGTATTTTTTTAGCAGGAAATTGATCTTCTCTGGAGGGAAGTTGTACTGAGGTTTCAGTGTCTTCTGCTGAGTGAGATTCACTGTTTGGCTATGGAAATGATCCCTAACCTATTAACAACTTTATACATCGACAACTTGAAAGTATTTGAAACAGAACATATTTTTTTATACACGCAGTAGATTCTAAAGAGAGTTTTATATAGTTCAGCTCAAGTGGTTAAAGAGAGAAAGCATGAGAAATGTAAACATTGTTGACACGAGCTGTTTTCTATTAATTAACGCAAGCATATCAAACAGAATGTTGTTGCCAGCACTTTGCATGTTGTTCCTTTTCCCCAGAATCTTGTTTGCCAAAGACAACACAGGTTAGATGGTGGGAAAAATAATCACAGGAATCAAGTCTTGATCTAAACTCCTACTGCTATGTACGTGTCTGGCACTGAAACACCTGTGGACACGTTTACAGAAGCAACTACTTTTTACTATGTAAACACAATGACTTAGACTGCTGATGCCAACGGCATCCTGGCGTGTATCAGCAGTAGAGTGGCCAGCAGCACCAGGGACTTCATTCCTCCCCTGCGCTGGGCACTGGTGAGATCTCCCCTCGAGTACTGGGGGCAGGTCTGGGCCCCTCCCTTCAAGAAAGAAGTTGAAGGGCTGAAGTGGATCCAGAGGAGCAGTGAGGTTGGGAAAGGGACTGGAGGGAAGGTCTGCTGAGGAGGGGATGAGGGAGCTGGGGTTATTTAGGGAGGTACGTTGTTAGACAGGTGGGAGTTGAGCTCTTCTTCCAGGCAACTAGCGACAGGACGAGAGGGCAGGCCCTGATGTTGTGCCAGAGGAAGGTTAGGTTGGTTGTGAGGAAGCCCTTCCCCATGGAAAGTGTGATCAGACACTGGAATGGGCTGCCCAGGCACTGGTGGAGTTGCCAACCCTGGAGGTGTTTAAGGACAGACTGGCTGTGGCACTTAGTGCCCTGGTCTATCTGATTGTGGTGATGTTAGGCCGTGGGCTGGGCCTGATGATTTTAGAGGTATTTTCTAGCCTCAATAATTCTGTGATTACCTCACTAAACCTTTCTGCTAGGTGTATTTGTAGGTTTGGGGTAATAATGCTAAACAGAATCTCAAAGCTGTTTTATGCCTTCTTGGATAACTGGTAATCAAAGACTGTGCTGTTGGCCTGGCACTTTCAGCCTTGTTCCTTGGCATCCAGCCCTGGTATTCTTCTGTCTCGATTCTGTATGGCGGTTATCACACTGGCTCAGCATAGAGAAGGAGCAAAAACATTTTTAAAAAGTGCAAAGGAAGAAGTAGAATTAAGATAAACATTTACATAACTGGGGAAAATTACCCAGGAAGGACTGGAAATCTGATGACATTCTGTTTACCTAGTGCAGTGTTAAAACAGTTTGAGAGAGATACAAAACAGAACACTTTGTGTAAATCACCGTGAATGTAAGGACCTGTGAAGTGTGACAGTAAACACTAAAATTATCAAGCTGGTTCAGCGTAATAGAACTTACTCAATTGTTTTGCACAACATTTTTACTAAAGCTCTCATGAGAAAGGAAAAGAACAAGATAGTGCATAGTGTCCTTGTAAGAAAAGTTGTGTGTTCTATATGTGGCATCTACAACCTTTGCCCATTCTAACCAAACCTGGCTTTGCTCTTCTTATGCTTGCAAGTCCTTCTGAGACTGGCATTTTTGCTGTGATACTAACATTAGATGACCATAAAATATGCTTGTACTTCTCACTCATTTTAACCAGTACTGAAATCTGGGCTTGGTGACACCGTGTGGTGTGTGAAAGCAAGCATCAAACCCAACAGATAGGCAAAGCTGGAAACAGAAGTAGCTGACGAGGTCTGGGAAAAAGTCACAGTGGGGAGATGTGAACAAAACAGAAGTTGGAGAAATATTAATGTGCAGAAAGATTAGAAATTCTTCTCCAAGGGGAAAGGACCATAGCAGCCACAAAAATTCACATTTTCAAAATGAAATACAAAGGTCGCTTCTTTAATCAAAGCTTTTCAGTAATAACATCAGACAAGCATATTCATTAAAAATAACATAACCACCCTTCTCACTGCCTGGGAAGAGAGACAAGTAGTTTTGTGCACAACATAAATTTTGCAATAAATAGTGTATAAGAACATAAGCTAGATAACATATGTCATGATAAATAGAGTCTAGTCTACCAGGAGGCATTTATTAATAAAAACTACAGGGACAGCCAAAACAAACAGGCCTACACAGAGCTCAAGTTTCTGCTTCATGTTCTTTATTTGCCAGTAATGTCTGGAGCTCTGTAAACAGCAATGAGACATATAGTAGCTGGATGATAAGTCAGAAGATGGATAGAAGCTACTCAGTTACACCCATGGTAATGAAGACACAGGAAAGAGTTTGGTGCTAGATGAGACGAGGGAGCAGAGAAGACAATAGTAAGGCTGGTGAGGCACAGTGAACAGAAGCATGTGACTTTGAAAGGAGTCCTGACAGGAGGAAGGATATGTTGCTTGAGTGCTGGTACTTATTTATTCACCTTATGTGGGAATGAAAACTAGCAACAAACCGCAGTCCTCTGCCAGTTCTAAATATTGGGACAGAGCTGGACTTACATCAAAACACTGTGAACCCCTTTACTTCTCAGTTTCTTGCTCTTCTTTTTGCCTTTATTACGTTTCTGATTGCTCTGGTGGCAGACGTTTGTTACTTGAGGATGTAGTATTTGAGGATTTCCCCATGGGAAATATTTTTGAGGTTTCTCAAGTCAGTGGGAGCTTCTTCTTGGATCAGTGGTTGTTATCAACATGACACGGCGCCCAGCCCAATTAGAGTAACAGAATCATAGAATCATTCAGGTTGGAAAAGATCTTTAACATCATTGAGTCCAACAATTAAACTAAGATCACCAAGCCCACCACTAAACCCTGTCCCTAAGCTCCAGAACTCCATGACCTTTAAATTCATCCTGGGATGGTAGCTTTCTCAGACCAGCTGACACTCAGGAACAATGCGAAGACGCGTCTATTTCCTGTTTCCTCTTTAAGACACAGAGTATCGTAACTCTATCTTCCACTAGGACAATGTTAAGCAGCTGTTACTGATAACATAAATTAAGAAGAATGTAACATAATTCTTCCATGGAAGTGACGCTTGAAAAAGTTTCTTCTTAGATGGGAAGGTTTCCTGGTCCATAGTTTCGAGTGGTTCATTTTTTACATCAGAAACTCCTCATCTCAATACACAGAGCTGAGTTTGCTGTTGGAGCCCTGACGTACTGGTGTACTAGCAATTTTTGGAAGTAGATAGTACACAGATCATTAGGGGTTCAAAGGGAACTTTAGAGGTCATAGAGTCCAAACCCCATGCTCAAGCAGGACCATAGAACCTAGGACAGGTCACACAGGAACACATCCAGACAGATCTCCAGAAAAGCAGACTCTACAACCTCTCTGGGCAGCCCATTGCACTGCTCTGTCACCCTTACAGTAAAGAAGTTTCTCCTCATGTTGAAGTGGAACTTCTGTGCTCCTTGTCCTATCACAGGGTGCAAGTGAAAAGAGGTTGTATCTTTCTTCTCTTTGATTCTCCCCCTCTACTCAGCTCTGGTGAGACCCCACCTGGAGTACTGCATCCAGTTCTGGAGCCCTTGTTACAAGAAGGATGTGGACATGCTGGAACGTGTCCAGAGGAGGGACATGAGGACGATCAGTGGGCTGGAGCACCTCTCCTATGAGGACAGACTGAGAGAGTTGGGGCTGTGCAGTCTGGAGAAGAGGAGGCTCCAAGGTGACCTTCTTGTGGCCTTCCAGTATCTGGGAGGAGCCTACAAAAAGGCTGGGGAGGGACTATTTAGGATGGCAGGTAGTGACAGGACTAGGGGCAATGGAGCAAAGCTGGA
>JAOXOE010000001.1:42220058-42236966 GCA_028565055.1 Phoeniculus purpureus
GTCTATAGTTACCTGGGTCCTCCTTCTTACCCTTTTTGAAGATTGGAGTGACATTTGCTATCCTCCAGTCCCCAGGCGCCCCTCCTGACCCCACAACTTAACAGAGGTGATGGAGAGTGGCCTAGCAATGACTTCTGCTACCTCCCTTAGCACTCATGGGTGCATCCTACCTGGGCCCATGGATTTATGTGCATTCACTTTGCTCAACCTATCCCTAACTCAGTCCTCAACAACCAAGGCAAGGTCCTGTCTTGCATCAGCTTCCTCTGGGGCCTCAGCAGTCTGGGCCTTGATACCAGGACAGCTCCCAGTAGTATAGACAGAGGCAAAGAAGGTGTTCAGTATCTCTGCTTTCTCTGTATCCCTCTGCCTCCAGGGCACCCACCTCATTCAGCATGGGGTCTACATTGCCTGTAGTTTTAGCTTTACTTTCAATGTATTTGAAGTAGCCCTTTTTGTTGCCAGTGACGTCTTTTGCAAAGTTTAGTTCTAAGGAGGCTTTGGCTTTCTAGTTGCGTCCCTACATTGTCTCACCAGAGCTTTGTAATCACCCCAAGTGGCCATTCCCTCCTTCTATGACCTATAGACTTTCTTCCTCTTGAGTTTGCCCAGCAGATCCCTGTTTAACTACACAGGTCTTCCAGCTACCTTCCTTGACTTCTTTTTGGAATGCTTTTGTCTTGGGCTGCAAAGAAATGGTCTTTGAATGTTAACCAGCTGTCTTGAGCCCCTTTACCTGCCAGTACCCTGTCCCAGGAGATTTCCCCTAGCAATTGTTTGATAAGGCCAAATCTGGCCCTCCTGACGTCCAGAGCTCTCTTAGCCATGTCAATAGTAGGGATAGAGAAGACTATTTGAGGCTCTTGAGCAGATTCATTGTTTGGATTTCCTGCTTGGGAGTGTTTTCTTCTTCCTAAACACCCATTCAAAGCAAAACCTTTCTCTTGTCCAAGCTCCTCTCATTACCCAGGACCCCATGTCAATATGAGATTCATATTAGCCAATATTTGTTCAACTTTCCAAATGTTCCTTTCCAAAGAAGGAAGAATTCTTTGCCAGCTATGATTTTGGGATGCAGGCATACATGATGGTAGTAGTCCATGACATGAGCTAATTAGTAGGTGATTGCTTTAACAGGAAAGGAAAACATAAATACTTTCTCGTAATTCCACTTGTCCTCATCAAGCACTAGCCCTGACCCAAGCCTCTTCTACCTCTTTTTTCCCCTCTTGGTTTTGATATTTTAGGAGCTTTTTCCTCTAGGATTATTAAATATGCTTTACTGTTTTTCCATACCTTATGTCAAAACATGACCTTATGCAGGATTCAGTTCATCAGTTAACAACTAACAAACAGGCTTGATTCCCATCATAAATACTTGAGTTCTCTAAATTATGTTTATTCTAATCTCTCTTAAAGGAGAATCATTTATCCTGAGCCCTCTAGCCTCGGAATGGAATTCAGATTGCCTGCAATTACCTGCTAGTGTTTGAATTAATACAATAGAAGCCTTTCTCACTTCACAAGCCTGGTTTTTTTAAGTTCAGGGCCACTTCTCAGCTTCACCTACAAGAAGGGTGATTGTTTTTGTGTCCTGCTTTCAAATCACATCATCGTAAAAGGGAGAGTAACATTGAGACTTGCATGGCTCAGCTAAAGAGGATTTGTGTGGGTGGATTTGTGTGGGCAGCAGTGCTGGTCACTGCTAGCAACCTGCAGCTTGTCGAGTGATGAGCAGGTAAACTGTCAGTGTCTTAAACCCTGTGCTCAGACTTTTCGGCTTTCTTGTTGTCTTGGTCAAAATATTACTTGAAACAGGTAAGACATGTCCCCAGTTACAGGGCCTGCACTGGAAGAGGTATTTTCCATGTCTTCATGTATTGAAATTTAGACATCTCCTGTCTGTGACAGAGTGAGTGTCTTGGAGTTTTACTCTGCTGATGGAATTTTCTGTCTCAATAAAAATTCGGAGGTTTTGAGGTTGCATCTGTATTACAGCTAAAATAACCTGTCTTGTTTTTGAAGCGTTTGGTCTTCAAAAGGGAAAAAAGGCAAAGGAGCTGGCCATCTAGAAGGTCTCCAATCTCGATGACTTCCAAGCCTACAGCTGTCTGCCAAGAAGCTGATAGAGTCTGGGCTGATCTACAGCAAACTCTGAGATCCCAGACCACTTTGATAGATGTCACCAATGAAGCCAACATACAGAAATACTGAAGTCTGGTCTGTGGGTGCTTCCAGCTTTCTATCACGTGATGAAGATGACTTTTGGGATTAAGGGTGAGGAAGGAGTCAGCTTCTAAACTGATCTGTCTCTGCACAAATTAATTCCAGTGGAATATCTCAGTGTAATAATGAGTAGGTGCTGGAACATTTTCTGGCCAGCTTTGGTTCTTGAATTATTCAGGGATTGAGTACTCCAATCTTAAAACTTGAGATATGTAAATTTTACCCAAGTGTTTACACCTGTCAGATGTGGGTTTAACAGATCTGCTCTTCTGATTGTAAGCCTTTCTTTATTCTTTTCCAAAGTAAATAACTCTAGAAGAGTAAAACCAGCAGAATAAATGGGGTAGAAGAGATGGGATGCGATGGAAACCAACGTGCATTTCTGATTTCCAAAAATTTGAGGAATATTCAATCCACCGCCTGTCTGGTTTCTAAGTACAGGTCACTCAAGAAGAGAATAAGGTAAATGGGAAGATTTTAGCAAATCAGTCCCTTAGAGGAAAAGCAAGTATTGTGCCTGCAGACAGACAGTTTGGTTCGCAGATACCTATTGTTTGGACCATGCGACAAGAATTTTCTGTTCAAAAGATTGAGACGTCAGGAGGGAACAGGGGAACACACTGGGTTCTGCAGTCAGCTGAACTCAGCTCGTGAAGCTAATCCAACAGAGGGGTTATCTGCTGCACCCTGTGCACATATGCTCTGAAATTAAAGTGAGGTTTTCTGTCATCTTGGAAAGGACATGCTCTGATCATCTGCACCATAAAAACCGAGCAGAACACTGGAAGATACCTTGTAGTATAATGCAGAGATTTCTTAGCAGCCTCTTATGTGGCAGATATGTGGTTGGACTGTTCCCATAAGCTGATTGCTGACAAACTTCCAGAGCTGGTCATGGGAGCTTAGACTTTTGCGATACACTTGAAATGAGCTCCTTTGTGATAGGGAGATAATTGAGCACCTGCTTCTCACTCAGGTTCTGTAATACTCCTTGGACAGCTGAAGTGAATTAGCATTCTGAACAACGATGGTGTTTCAAAGAAGTTATTTCTGTGGAGATGACTACGTGGAAGCATTGCAGTGTGTTTTATGCGCTCATAACAGCCTGCCTCACCTGAAAAACTGTTGTATGAAGTAGCTTCTGGTGGAGTTCAGGGGCTTGAAGTGAGTTACATCAAGTCAGCTTTGAAATAACAGAAGTTTGAGTAACCAGTGGCAAGGACTGACCTGCTCAGTGAAAGTGTGCGCTCTTCAACGTAGCCTAAAGTAGCAGCAATTATTCAGTGACGCAGTCGGCACCCAGAAATTCAGCAGCAATGATGAAGTCCATCGTATCTCCAATATAGCCAACTACAGGGAGAGTCTAGTAAGCTCTGAAAGTAAAGCTGTTTTTCACTTTAGCCCTGGATCACAGCTCTTATTTCTGTGTTTATCCAGGCCTACTGGCATACACAGCAGTGCCCCATCCCCATCTGCATGCTCAGAGCATGAAATGCAGCTTCTTCCTGTCCTGACCAGAGGAGCACTCCTACATCCTTTGGTTTGAGTGGTGTCCAAAATGTGGCAGCTAGAAATGGCATCACGTAGAATGGAGCAAAGTGTGTTTGTGAAGTGGTGTAAGCGGCCAGGAAGGCAAATGGCATCCTGGCCTGTATCAGGAATGGTGTAACCAGCAGGAATGAGGAGGGTATGGTGCCTCTGGACTCATGAGACTACATCTTGAGTACTGGGTCCAGTTTTGGACACCACAGTATGAGAAGGACATGGAGGTGCTGGAGCAGGGCCAGAGAAGGGCAACGAGGCTGAGGAGAGGTCTGGAAAACAGGCCCTATGAAGAGTGGCTGAGGGAGCTGGGGTTATTTAGTCTAGAGAAGAGGAGGCTGAGAGGAGACCTTATTGCTCTCTACAGCTACCAAAAAGGAGGCTGTTGCTGGTCTCTTCTCCCAAAATTAACAATGACAGGATGAGGGGAAATGGCCTCAAGTTGTGTCAGGGGAGGTTTAGATTGGATTTAGGAAGAAGTTCTTTCCTGAGAGTGTGGTTGGGCACTGGAACAGGCTGCCCAGGGAGGTGGTGGAGTTGCCATCACTGGAGGTGTTTAAAAACTGATTAGCACTTGAGGCCATGGTGTAGGGGTTAGGAGATGTTGGGATGAGAGGTGGACTTGATCCTGGAGGTCCTTTCTAGCTATAATGATTCTATGATTCTAAATGTCTGCAGAATGAAAGAAGTACTCAAATGAAAGGACAAAGGCAAAGAGATGATTCCCACCCAAACTGAATTTACAACTAAACCTTCTGTATCTAGACATGTTTACAGCATTCATAGTAGTTGTTGTAATTTGAAATTTGAGGCTGGTTGGCCTGAGGCATTGGGAAGTTGCTGTGGCAACTTGTAAAATATTTTCAACTCTTCAGAAAACTGGACTGATGGGTTTGTAGCTTCCAATTTCAAGTTTCTGGCTCCTCCTCCTCCTCCTTGTTGACTTCACTTCTGTTCTTTGTTCAGAGAGAGAGGCACATTGCTGTGCTAGGCACAACAGCCATCTTGCTCTGGGAACATGGTAAATGGAGAGAGAATGGTACCTCAAGGATCAGCAGAAGGAAAGTTTAGTCTGAATTCCATGGTTTGCTGAAATGGAGGGAGTTCTCTTCTTGTTCATGGCTGTAGGAATTGGCAGTGTGGATAAACAGGGGACTGGTTTGGAAGCACAGGGAACAGAGAACTGGACTTTACAATTCCTTCTGATGTGGAGGGACGTGAGCATGGGCTTGATGGACTCCAAGTTTTCACAACGAGCAGGAACTGCTGCAACCCTCTTTCCCTTTGAGGGGAATCTGGCCCAGTTTTGTAAGAACTTGTGATTAATCTCTGTATGTCCTTGTGTGGTGTTTTTATATGGAGTGAATTGTATGTCTTAGTTTTTTCTGCAAATTGAGTTAGTTTTGCTTTTTGCCTGCAAATTAGAAGTGATTTTTCAGTCTGTCCTTGCATAGGATTTTGTTGTTGTTTTGGCATATTAACTGAATTAATTGGTTAATTTTGTCTCTGGATAAACCCTTTATAAAGCTGAGATACAACTTTAATGAGGTAACCTGAATGTTTGACCACTGAGTTAAATTTGGAGGAGAAGGTGTACATGGGTGTTGCTTTAAGAGAGAAAAGCATAGGTCTGTGAGCCTATGATCTGTGTTTGTGGTCTTGGTATCCTAACAGCCAGGCATTTACAGCAAGGAGGAACTTTACATAAACCTGTACACATACCCCACCTTCTTGCCACTAAAGCAAGTTAACTAGGCAGCTGAAAATTTTTGGTGTCTGAATGTACCAGTTGGTCAGAAGATGAATGGCTGTTTAATGGGAGATGAGACCTGTTTATGCCTAATTAGATTACTGCCAGCTGTATCTGCGATAGCTCAGGTCTAGTGAGACCCAAGAACATCTGGTCCTCATAAAGACTATGAGCTCAAAGAAGGATTTTGGTTGATGGGAAGAATGAATTGCTCATGTCACTGAGGCAGATGGCAAAAAGTGTGAGGGTACAAAAGTTCCTCTGGGAGTCCCTGGTTCAGGGAAGCATGTAAAAGTCAGTTTCTAAACACTACAGGCCATGGCAGTGGGAGGAACCTTCTGCCCAGTAGATTTTTACCTCAGGCAAACTGTAGCTGAACAAAATAGTTTTTGATGTAGCTTGTTTTCTTCCTGCTTGATGAGTTGGCTGGCACATGTGTCCACAGAAAGATATCGTGGCTCCTGTGTTGTTCTCTGTGAGGAATAATCTGCACTGAAACACTGGTCCTCAAGCAGAGCAAAGTTAGCCTCCTTTCCAACTTGTTCAAGAAAGTGGTTGTGATTAAAATAATGACTGGAGGAAAATAACTAGAACTTTCATTGCTAAAATGGTCAACATTTCACCACATTTTATAATTAATCAGCCTTCAAATCCTGTTGCTGTTTGCTGGGCTGCACATGCAGGACTCTCACTAGCTGTAAGCAGTTCTCAGCCCATGGAGCTTTGAAAAGGGGAGAGAAAAGTCTAGAGGAAAACAACAGAGGAAAGAAGCCCAGATTCATTTTCCTGGTAAGTAACAGCAATGAAGTAACACTGTTCCTGTGTTTGCACTAGACTGGGGAAGTCGCAGTGTTCCTCTTGCATGGCGTCCTTTTGCTTTTATGTCTCCTCAGCCTGACTACTGCAGCTCTCTGGCCCAAATCCCAGCTCTTCAGCAGGAGCAGAACGCAGCGGTCTGCCCTCGTATATACGTGTCAGGAAACACGAACGTCAGCCCAGTTTTCCAACGACTATGTCGACTCCCATCTGCTTTAGAGCTCATCTCAAAGCACCCTGCCTCTTTTTAAAGCTATTCAGCAATCTGTATATGAGCGCAGAGGTGCTGGTAGAGCTTTTCTTGAAAACAAAATACAAAGAAAGGAAGGGAAGAATGTTGTTGAAAGTTATTAGTGGATATTGAAAGTCACAGTTTGTTTCAGCCATTTAATTCTCTGTGCATCTGGCAAAACCTGGGTCTGGCTTATTTGTAACAGAAAAGTGCTGTGATTTCTCTTGCTGGAAAGATCTGTGATTTTCTTATTGCCCATTATTTACACCCGGAGAATGGGTCCTAATTAACTTTTGTTAAGTTCTTATTGTGATTGGTCAGCTTGCTGAAGGAAAGAGAGAAGTCAAGAATTAGAGTTCATGGAAGGATTTACTTTTATGAGAGGCTTTCCAAAGGCTTTCGTTGCACCTGGAATCTGTCAGCCGTATCCTCTTGGGATGTGCAGGGTGAACACTATGCATGAACTTTTGGAGCTAGTGAAAGAGGATGCTGCAGGATTAGAGCCTTAAGCAGTCCCACACAGTTTTCTTCCTGTTCTATTTCTCCTTCTTCAGTCCCAGCACTCCCATCCCCGACCTGCGTTTCTGTGGCAGAGATGAGACTTTGGCAATGGCAGGATTGTGTAGTTGAACTGTGAGTATCTTGTGAGACCACCCTAATCAGATAAGATTAAAACGCAACAGCTGAACTAAACATAAGAATACTTATGGTGTTCTTTCTAGTTCAAAGACCATCTAATCTAAAGCAGATAAAATCTTCTCCCTGCCTTGGAATTCTTTATTCTTACATTTTTGCTTAGAAACAGACTATGATTATTTAATGACACTCACCTCCCACCCCCCCTTTTGGTAATGGTGTCTGTACTGCACACTAGTAAGAAATAAAACTTTGCAATAGGTGTGTTATTTAATCAACAAATAAGCAACAACTCCTGCTAACATCTTGAGGTTTTTTATTTTTTATTGTGATTTTCTTTGTTTTTTTTTTTCTTTGGGCATTTAAATCCTGGGATGATTGGAAAACAGAAATCTTACCCTGGTATAGAATTCAAATGGGGGTAAAAACTGTCAGAGTCTGGAGCTAGATAAAGAATTTCTCAGATTTTATAGAGAGTTTGGACTTGGGATTTTGACTTCATTAATTCTAAGGGAAGAAATCAGGCAAGGAGTTTTATGCATTTTGTGTGTATTAAAATATTTGTATAGCTCTCTTTTGAGTGAATAGATTTGGACCTGAATTTCAGCAATAGCCAAGAGTCTGGACCAAGGCTTTAATTTGGGTCCATCTTTCCTTCCACATGGCTTCTGTGGGTTTATGATGCTGCTTGTTTGGGATTTTTTTTCAGTTTGAAACTCAATACATTTCAGATGTTATAGGCAGCACATTGATTTACATTGACAAAGTATAGTAGAGCTGTCTGCAGATAACGACTTTGTGGATATCATGGGAAGGTGACACTTGCGATTGTCAGCCCTGACCTCCAACCCTCTCTGCTTTTCTTAAAACTCTTTGAGAAAACCTTTGTCTTGTCAAAGATCTCTGAGGAAAAGGCAAAACATCAGCATTAATTGCAGTGAATGCACCCTAAAAACTTAAAGAAAGAAATCAATTTCTAATGATGAAAGAGAAAGAAAAAGGAAATACACACACACACCCACACACACCCCCCCAGCTAAAGCTTCAGGATAAATTGCCTAGAGAAATGGGAAAATCTGGAAAGGCAGAAAGTCCTGTGTTGCTTCCTGGCATTTGAGCAAACAGATTTGTGCAGCTGTCTGTAATTACAAGAAGTTAGAGGACTGTTTATTTAAGAAAGATATATTTATACATTTAGTAGGAAATACAGCATTAGTCAGAGAGGCATTAAAATATCTGTTAAGCTATCTGTTATAGTATCTGCAAACTGAAGCCTTGAAGAAGTAGTGTTCTTCCACACAATCATTTTTCAGTTTCTTGTAAACACAGCAAGCAAGGCGTAATCCCCGAGGGAAGTTCATGAAGGTTCACAGAGAAACAGAAATGTGCACCTTTTCAGTTCATTTCTCTCTCTGATATAAATTTAACATCTGTTTACATCTCAGGGCTTATTTGATTTTTTTAATGTTTGTCTTTGAGTCACTTTTGTTAGGTTAGGAAATGGTAGCATCTCCATTCCTGATGGGGGGAAGCTGAGCTCTAGACTGATAAATACAACAGACTTTAGGAGAAACTCTCAATGACCAACTCTTACCTGCACTGCTGGTCCTACAGACACCTCTGCTAGGGAAGTTTTTTGTTCACGTGAAGTAACACATGTCCTGAACTGCTTCTGTTACCACAGAATATCTTTGGTTGGAAGAGACCTTCAAAATCATCAAGTCCAGCAATTGACCTAGTACTTCCAGGTCACTCCTAAAATACTTTCCGCAGTGCTAGGTTTCTCAGTCTTTTAAGTACCTCCAGGGATGGTGACTCCACCACTGCCCTGGGTAGCCCATTCCAATGTTTGGTAGCCCTTGTGGTGAAGAAATTTTCCCTAACATCTATCCTAAACCTCCCCTGGTACAGCTTGCACCCATTTCCTCTGATCTTATCACTTGCCACCAGAGAGAAGTGGCTGTCCCACTCACTCCATCCTCCTTTCAGGTAATTGTAGAGCACAATAAGTTCATCCCTCAGTCTCTTCTCCAGATTAAACAACCAGAGTTCCCTCACCTGCTTCTCACAGGACTTGTGCTCAAGACCTTTCATGAGCCTCATTGGATCCACCAGCAGTTCTTCTTGTAGCGAGGGGCCCAGAACTGAGCACAATATTTGAGGTGTGGCCTCACCAGTGCTGAGTACTCGGGGCAATCGCTTCCCTTCTCCTGCTGGCCTCACTATTTCCAATACAAGTCAGGATGCCATCAGCCACCTTGGCCACTTTAGCACACTGTTGGCTCCTGTTCAGGTGACTGTCAATCAATACCCTCAAATCCTTTTCTGAAATGCAACTTTCCAACCCCAAATGTGGTGATGTTACAGTGAAGCAATCTGCTGGACTTGTGTGTAGATGCAGGCAGAATTTGAACACCAGTTGTGCGTGTTCTGGCTCCTATCAGGAAATCAGTCAGGTTATGTCTCTTAGGTTAGGCTCCATGTGAAGTGCAGTGGCAGTCTCAACATTCCTGAGCAAGATGTGTGGAGAAGGACTAGCTAGTGATGGTACTCCAGGTTACACAACAGCCTCATGGTTAGAACATGGATGATGGTGTGATGCCATCTCTTCTCTATGGTATGTAGGATTACAGTCCACGTGCTATAGACCTGCTCTTCGTAAAGAGCGCCCCAGGTATCAGAGGATAGTTGATGTATTGGAGACACTTGAACAGAAAACTTAAAGAAGGAATTGATTCTAGCCATAATGAGTCTATGAAATGAAGTTAAATAGCACAAGGAGCTGAAGCCAGATTTTGAAAGTCAGAGGCTAGCATTCTACCCTTTCACATTAAAACCAGAAGACAAAATAGAATTGTAATATTCTTCTTCTTGAATTAATGGAGTGGTGCTGAAAAGTTCTGGAATTGTTTACTGAACTGGATAAATTATTTAAGACATGGGAAGTTGTTTAGTTTACTTCACTGGGAATTTGTTCAACGACAAGTTACAGTGAGAACAAGCAGCCAAGCCAACTATCTCTTCTCTTGTTTTTAATATGGAGGCACACAGGTACTTTTCCATTTAGTTTCAGCTTTGATAATAGGCTTTTTAATTTCTTGACAATATGAGGAGAGGTTACCAGTGGTGATGTAGGCAATAAACTGGACCAATATTGTGGATTCTTCTCACAGGTTTTATCAAATATCTGCTAGAGCAAAACATACCGTATTTAGAATAGGGTTTGTTTTCCTTGCTTGAAGCAATTATGTAGTGTAATGCTCATAATGTTTAAGTGACTCTCATGGTGGTACATCTGCCCTGTAGGTTTTAGGAGCGGGGAGAATAACAGAGACTGTGAATGAAAATGAGCAAGCAACCAGTGGGATGGATTTGTCATAATGCAGCATCTTATTAATAGATTGCCCTTTCACCATCAGACAGCGTAAGTCAATACTGATGTGCTGTTACCACAGCTGCAAGAGCATTTACTGCTAAATCTCCTGAAGTGTGTGAAGCTCCCACACCAGCTAGCTCTTTTATGGTTGTGAAGGGTAAATGTGGAAGCCTTGTTTGCTCTGCCCCCAGGAACATGGGTATTTGCCTGAATTACTGATTACTGCAGATCCCGCTTTGGTTTCTGGTGGGTTCAGAGCTTTACAGCTGATTTCAGTGGGAGTGTAATCAGGTCAACAGAAAAGAGGATATCTCACAAAGAAGAGAAAACCTTTTATAATAAACCTCAGTAACTATGACATATTATGGCTTTCTCTTCCCTGTGAAAAGCTTACTTTCTGTTTAATATAAAAGACAGACTGTGCACTCTTAACCCTCTACAGGACTTCTTCCACAGATAGAAACTAAGTGATCTCAGAAGTAAAAAATAAAATGAGTTGTGAATGAGAGAAACTAGCACCTGCAAAGAAATCAAGGCTGTCAATCAGATGGGAGAAGTTCTAAGTGGCAGAGAGAGTATATTATGCTTTATCCTACGATGAAGAAAGATACCAGTACTCTGTTAGGACATACTGTGTTAGGACAGAATTAATAAGACCATATTTCTTTTGAATCTACTAGTTGCGGTTGGAAAACCATCAATGAATGATGCTATAACACTTGTGTGTGTGTGTGTGTGTACCCACTGATCTTTTTAATTGTTTTTATTCTTCCAAACTTTGCTAGAGAGGGATAGAATGTATTGGAATTCATTTTATGGAGAATCTTCACTACCGTGCCTTAAGGCTTTTGCCTGACTCTTCAGTTAGCGATCCTACTAGAAGCTTGCATGCATTGCCCTGATAGAACAATCATAACTACCCAATGACTTCAAATTCTGCTAGATTTGCTTCAGTGACAGTTACTTGTGCAAGCATGATTGAATTCAGACAAGAAGGTTACTTGCATGCCATCTTCTGCCTTAAAATTGTTCATGTCTGCTTATTCATCTTAATTTTAAATGCTACCTGTGCTTTACTCTGCAAAGGAAATTACCCTGCAGATCAACCTGCACCTGGTTTTGAACACTCCAGTAATTGTAATAATATAATAGGTTTTATAACATTTTTTAAATTTTTAATCCTGCTCTGGTCTAGGGTATGATTTTTACAATAATTTCATCACTGATCTAATCCTTCTCCCACTGAAGTTAACGACAAAGCTTCCATTAAATTCATTGGGAGGCAGAATTAGGCCAACTTTAATCCTTTTCAAAACAGACCTATTTGCTGTTTGTGCTCTCAAATAGGAAATAACAGTTGAGGTTATAGTGACAATAATCAACCTCTGTCTACAGTGAATCAGATAACAGGCTGGATCCCAATTTTAATGGCAAAGGAAACTTAGTTGACTCTAGTCTTATGCTTAAGTCTTAGTCTTTTCTGCAAAACAAACTAAACAGTAAGTTTGAAGAGCCAGGAGGCTTTCTTGTAACTCTTCTGTTTATTCTGCCCGTCTTTGTATTTAGTGCAGATGAGAACTCCTGCAGACTACTTATTTTCTTCATAGTAGCCTAAATTGACATGTTATTGATTGTCCTGTATTTTCCTGGGAATACAGAATATATGGTGGACTGCTGTGAGGTTACCGTGGTGATAGCAGTATTACTCTAAACATATTTTTACAATACAGAACTGACTCTGAACCTTGAATTCATAAGGAGGACATAATAAATTCTGACTTTTCCAGTAGACTCCAATAATCCTCAAAATCATGGGCAGTCTTTGCTTTTCCATGCTCTCTAATACACCCAATGGTCCTTTCACAAACAGTCAGCATTCTTGTTGCTCGAATCTTGTTGCTGTTTTCTGACTCTTTTAATTCTGTGGTCAGTCACGTGCACTCAGCAGAGATGGGCAGAAACACAGTCAGCTTTTTTCTGCAGGCATAGGATGACTTTTGCAATCAGCATGTTGTGGTGAGTCCATTTGGGACACTAATGAATATATTAAACAGGTTGGGGGAAGATGGGAACTGTTCTGGATTCATCTGAAAACAATCTTCGGAGAATTTCAGCGAACGGAACAAAGTAAGGAAAAAACCCCCACTGTTTTCAGCACTTCAGTTGCGACATTGTTTGTTTCAAAATGAAATGCTCCAGCTTTAGGTGACTTAAACTTCAGGCTCAGCTCCAAAGGAAAACATCGTAGTTTAAGAAAGAATATTTTAGCAAAACTTTCTATTTGGTTTGAATCACTGGTCCTGCTTTGTGTCTTTCCCTTTCCTGCATCTGAATCTGCCAAAGTTGTGGCACTGGAGCTGTAGTCTGACCTTTACTGTCTGCCGCTTCGGTTTTTGCATAGTTCCAGTTGCATTGTCCTCAGGTCACACCAGAGTGGAAGACAGCAGTAGAAAGCAGAGCCTGGACGCTCAGAGTTTCCTTGAGTTCCCTCACAGACCTTGAGTCATATTTGAGGCCATCTCACTGGGCTTTACTTATGTCATCTAGAGAAAAGCTAACATGAATTGAATTGAACAAAGTGATCTAAAAATTCCTGCCTCAATGGTCTAACTCCACTGCTACTGTAATACTGGAGAGGAAGGGGTTATAAACTCTTCTGGGGTTATTTTCTGATTTCTGAGCCTGCCTTTCAAGCGACTGTTTGGGCCACTGTAAGGAGCAGGAATATTAAACTAGACGGAATACTAGTTCAAGTTGGTATGGCTGCTTCTAAAATCTTTCATCCAGTGTGAGCTACTTCTAATTAACTGTTGGTTTTGGTGTTCAGATGAAAATGATGCTCAAATGAAAAAGCCCCACACCACTAGAGCAGAACAATGTGCTATCAGTCGCTAACGCTGATGAATGCAGTTATTTGTTCAACAGGGCACTCGTGGGGAGCTTGGCCAGGATTAATCCTGAAGTCGCAGCACATTTGCAGGTGAAACATTCTGAAGTGAAATAAAAGGTTAATCATTCGAATACAGCTGACTGCTCTAAGCAACAGCCTTTTTTCATCAATGCTTGTGATGCAAATAAAAAACCTAAACAAACGCTACAGCTAAATATAGCATAAAAGTCCTCAAAAGCCAGTCAATAAACAGTAATTATCTCTCACAGCTGGAGGCATGTTTTTGCTTTGAGTGTAACCAACACACTGTGCTTGACTGTGTGATGATGATTTCAATCAGGTTATGAAGGAGAATGTTATTTGGGAGCTGCTCTCTTGGAAGGTGTTCATGTAAATGTATGCATGTTTCTCAATTCTTCTCCTTTAGAAACTGCTACAGACCTTGACAGATGTTAAAGCCTGGCTGGTCTGCAGGAAAAGTCGAGTTGTGATTTAAAAGCTGCAGTTGGGCAGAGCTTCATCAGATCTCTTCCCTGTGCTCCCACTTGCAAAGCAGACTTCCTGTTGGTGGGAATTGACCCTTTTGGTGGAGGTGTAATGAGATTTGGGGGTGGGATGCACCATCACAGCTCTTGGTCAGCCCACATAGAACCCCAAAATCAATGAAAACACCCATGTGGTGCAAATTCACTCTTGAAGGGTTAATGGTTAGACCTGATGATCTCGAAGGTCTTTTCCAAGCTGGGTCTTTCCCACCAGGTCCCATGGATGAATGATACTTTGAGGTGGTGAACAGCTGTATTTTGGATTCCTGACATGGTGCATTTTTTAACACTGAAGGACAAGTTCTAATTGATTCTCAAAACCATCATGTCAGCAACCAGATCAGGCGAGACAATTTTGTATAAATAGTCCTGTAATGGATCTTTTTTTGTCCCAGGAAATGAAGTTCTTGGTGTCTTACTACCAAACTAGCATAGAAATCCTGGGCTGCTGTACATAACTCCTGTTTAAAAGAGAGCTACGGTTTTAGTATGGTTTCACATACTCTTATTTATCTCTTCCTGACTGAATTGGTTGATGCTTTCACACTTATTTTCCTATCTTTGTTATATTTGAGAAACAAAAGAGGCTGCCAGTCATTTTACTTAGTTAAGCACGTCTCTGTTTTGCAAGAGTGGCGTGAACAAGGAAGAAATTCAGGACCTCTCCATGAGGGTTATTTTACATTGTTTAGTTATTTTTTTCAAGCAATGGCCTCTGGGGTGGATCAGAAGGGGAATGGTTAGCAGATAGAGAGAGGTTCTTCTCCACCTCTACTCTTCCCTAGTGAGACCATATCTGGAGTATTGTGTCCAGTTCTGGGCCTCTCAGCTCAAGTAGGACATGGAGCTGTTGGAGGGAGTCCAGCATAGAGCAACGAGGATGATGAAGGAAGTAGGACACCTCCCTGATGAAGAAAGGCTGAGAGAGCTGCGTCTCTTTAGCTTGGAGAAGACTGAGGGGTGGCCTCATTAATGTCTATAAATATGTGAGGAGTGGGTGTCAGGAGGATGGAGCCAGGCTCTTCTCAATGTTATCTACTGCTAGGACAAGAGGCAATGGGTATAAGCTGGAAAATAGGAGGTTCCACATCACTATGAGAAGGAACTTCTCCCCAGTAACGGTTACAGATCACTGGAACAGGCTGCCCAGGGGTGTTGTGGAGTTGTCTCCTTTGGAGATGTTTTAAACCCACCTGGACATGTTCCTGTGTCACTTGATGTAGGTGATCCTGCTGTGTTAAGGGGATAGGACTAGACGATCTTTTGAGGTCCCTTCCACTCCCTGATGTTCTGTGATTCTATATTCTAATATATTCTATATTATCATGGTATTCTATATTATCATTGTTCTATATTATCATTGTTTTTTATTATCCAGTAATTTCTATGCAAGCAACAAATTTTATAAATATAGTTACCAAGTACTACCTCATATATCTAAATTGATGATTATCACAAATGCTGAAGTCAACAGACTTAAGTATATAACAGACAAGAGCTCACAACTCTTGTTTTACTCAACAGAAACATGATTAACTTTGTACTAACTGTAAGCTACACACATCAAAGTACAATTGTATTGCATTGTCTGTGTTAGCCACAATCAGCTTTCTGAGAAGCAGAGATGTCAAAAAGAAAGTAACTCACAAGTTGTATAGTTGTCATGTATTTTTTCCACCACAAATATTTATGATAGGCTGGTCCCAAAGAGCAGATTCCATAGTAAGTGTACATGACAACATGGACAATACAGTTCAGCAAAGCATGAAATGTTCCTAAACCACCTGTGGAGAAAAAAAAAAACCAGCAGTATTTATGCATCAAGCATTTTAAAAGCCACCTCAGGTGTGTTCAGGTAGGAATAACACATACCACAAAACTGGCAGTGTTTGATTACCCTTGAAGGTATTTAACCTATCTTGAATTGAAGGCTCACATAAGTTTCCTTTCTCAAAAAAGGCTTATCTAGGCATTTCCAAACATCAATAAAACCTAGTTAATCTAATTATATGTAAAAAGAATTCTTTGCAGTCATTTAATTCATTATTTTTTATTAAAATATTTAATGTGTGATACACACACAGAGAATTTAATAGAAACAGTGTTCCACCACTTACAGGATAGCCAGGTGATCAGGACTAGTCAGCACAGGTTCAAGAAGGGCACAGCCCTGCTTGAGGAACCAGATCTTTTTCTACGACAATATGACCTTCCTAGTGGATGAGGGAAAGGCTGTCTTGCCTGATTTCACTAAAGACTTGGGCACCATTTCCCAAAGCATTCCTGTGGGAATAGTTAATGGTCGTACTCAGTGATCTTGAAGATCTTTTCCAACCTAAATAATTGTATGATTACTGTTTTACACCACTTTTCTATTCATCTTATAGAACTTTGCAAACTTTGGAAGAAAAGTAATAATTCTCTCAACAGAAATGTTTTCAGATTCCCAGTGAAAGAATCATGGGGGGATCAGGCCCAGCCACCATGGGTTCATGAAGGGCAAGTCCTGTTTAACCAACCTGATCTCCTTCTATGATCAGGTGATCCGCCTAGTGGATGAGGGAAAAGCAGTGGATGTTGTCTACCTAGACTTCAGGAAGGCATTTGACCCCGTTTCCCACAGCATTCTGCTGGAGAAGCTGGTGGCTCATGGCATAGACAGGAGGACCCTTCGCTGGGTTAGAAACTGGCTGGATGGCCGAGCCCAAGGGTGGGGGTGAATGGTGTGAAATCCAGTTGGCGACCAGTCACAAGCGGTGTCCCTCAGGACTCAGTTTTGGGACCTGCCTTGTTTAATATCTTTATCAATGATCTGGAGGAGGGGATCGAATGCACCCTCAGTAAATTTGCGGACGACACAAAATTAAGCACAAGTGTCGATCTGCTGGAGGGTAG
>JAOXOE010000001.1:42237066-42298818 GCA_028565055.1 Phoeniculus purpureus
AGTGCGCGCGCGGGGGCGGGGGGGAGACGGGGCGAGAGAGCGGGGCCGCGCGCGCACGCCCGTCGCTGCTGTTGCCGCCGCGCGCACTCGGTCCCGCTCCGCTCGCAGCGACTCGTAGGCGCCATGGCGGCCGCTCGCAGCGACATGGCGGAGCCGCAGGGGCTGATCCCCGGCGAGGTGGCGGCGACCGCTGGTGCCGCCGCGGCCGAGGAGGAAGAGGCCGGGGCAGGATCCTCGTTGTCGCCTCCTCCGTCTTCGGCGGCGGCGGTGGTGGCTGCGGAGACGGAGTCGCTGTTGCTTCTGAACGGCGAAGCGGAGAGCATGTCTGAGCCCAGCCCGGAGAGCGCCAGCCAGGCCGGGGACGGGGAGGACGAGGAGGAAGAGGAGGAGGAGGAAGAGGAGGAGGGCGGCGAGGAGGAGGAGAGCAGCCTGGTGGGCAGCAGCAGCACGAGCAGCGGCTGCTGCAGCGACGAGACCCGCTCTCTCAGTCCCGGCGGCAGCAGCGACGCTGACGCCAAGGAGGAGCCCAAGGGCCCCCGGGGCAACCAGGAGGACGGGCTGGGCCGCGGCGGCGGCGGGAGCAGCTCCAGCAGCGTGTCCAGTGGTGGCGACGAGGGCTACGGCACCGGTGGCGGCGGTGGCGGCGGCAGCAGCAGTGGCAGCAGCAGCTGCAGCGCGACATCGGGGGGCCGCCGGGGCAGCCTGGAGATGTCCTCGGATGGGGAGCCCCTCAGCCGCATGGACTCAGAGGACAGGTCAGTGCGCGTACCGGTGCCCAGCCGTCCCCGGGGAGCGGTGGGGTCCCGTGGGTCCCGGCGGTCGCCATGTCCGGCCGCCTCCCCGCCCGCCCCGCTGCGGCGGCCTTGGAATCTGTTTTCCCAGGGCTCCGGCCGCCCCTGGGCTCCCCGTGCAGCGGCCGCTGTCAGGGCGGTGGTCGAGGTGGGGGTAGCCACAGGTTTCTCCGGCCAACTTGTGCCGGGCGGCGTAGGGGGCGGCCTGCAGCGGGGCCTCCGCCCTTGCTTGTGCCCCTCCAGGCCCCCTTGGGAAGCCTGCCTGCGGCTTTCGGGAGGAGGGGGCCCTGCCCCCGCTTGCCGCCCGGCCGGTGGATCCGTAGCCGTCCCCGTTAATCAGCGGCGTTTTGTGGAGAGCCCCGTCGCGGTCCCTGCTGCACTGTGAGAGCACGGGGCGCTGCCTGTTCATGTGGCAATGTTTGGTTGCTGCTTTCCTCAGAAGCCGCTGGTTTTCTTTCAGAGGGGGTTTTTGTAGTTCTTTAGGATTGTGTGATGTGCTAAGGTACAGGCGGGTTGTACCAAAGCGTCAGAGTGGGAAATCGTCTGTGAATGTGGTTTTATCTTTGCTAGAACCAGGTTGTCTGCGCTGGAGGCAGAACGATGAGGTGTTGCCTCATAAACCATGAGTGGGGAAAAAGAATCTAGTTTACTAAAATAAAGAGAAGAACCACCTTTCCGTACGAGTGGTGCACAAGTAATAAGCAGACAGACTATTACGCGAGGCTCAAAGTCATCTGTCCATGAGTTGGGTAGTATCGATGTGAAGATAATTTCACTGCGCTTTTTTTTTTTAATGCGTTGTAAATGCTTATTTCCCGAAGACATTAGCTTGGCCCTTGTGGAAGGGCACGACCAAGTTCTCACACGATTGAATGCTACCTTTGAGGTCTGGTTTAGCCTACTAAGTCGAGCATTTAGAAGAGCGTGGTTTATGTAGTCGTTTGCATGGATGTTGCGTGCAGTGGTTTAATTTACAGTCTGAAAACAGCATAAAAAAAAAATCGATGTAAGAGCAGTCTTAAAATACTGTCCCTTTACTAATTAGTGCCTTCACATTTAAGAAACTTGGGGTTTTTTTAACTTCAGTTTAGCATTAAAATATATCAGGCTTTCTTGTTAGAGTTGCAGTTAATTACAATTTTGCTTATACTTTAAGATCTTGTTTTAGGTGTGAAGAATGAAATTGTTTGGTTTCAGGAAGGTGTTTTGAATATGTTAAGTTCTATGTAGCTGTGCGAATACCCGTATTTCAGTATTTGTGCATCATTAAATCTGATCCCAAGCGTTAAAAAATAAGCAAACAAGTTCCTTGTAAGTCAGTACCCCAAACCACGTCTAAAAGTCTCCAGAAGAGAGGGGGAAAAATCTGCACTTTGGTTTCCATTGAAGGCTTGTAGGAGTCACATTTTCTTCAAACTTCGGAAAGATGAAAAGGGGGATGGGCATTGGGGTTTTGCTGTTTTTGGGGTGGTTTTATTTTATATTTGTTTTCAAAAGCTGGGATTTTACTTGAAAGTGTGTGTGGGAAGACTTGTGAAAAAACAACTACTACAAAATGGAGTTTCAAGATAATAGTTTCTTCTTTTTCATCAAATTGAAACCTAAATCTAATCCTGATCTCATCAGAATGAATGTCAGCTTGTGAGTTAAGGAAATAACAGCGGTAACTCACAGGGATTTTCTGGAATTACGGCGTCGTAGAACCTTGCTTGTGCACGACAGAGCTGGTGTGATAATTTCTTCCGCTGTCATTGTTCTCGTGGTTCTCTTGCTGCAGTCACACAGTTAAATCTGTGTGTTACTCATTGTTGCTCCTTTCCAGTACCACTGGTACAGACTCAGTTGCAAGAGTGAGACTCTATGCTTACTGGTTTAAATAAAGAATGTGCCTTGGTTTTAGTCACTGCAGAGTTTTATCTTGAGCCACCAGGCTGAAACTTGGAGTGCTAAAAGGCAGTTTTATGCTGTTGTTTCAGAGCTCGCTTGTTGAGTAGGAAAAGAGCAGTGCTACCAAGAGTGGTGTTTGTTCCTGGTGATTGAAAATTGTATTTTGTATGCCGTCTTTGCTGTAGTGTGATAGGATACTTTATTGCTTTTGCTACATGTAGTCCAGCAAGTCACCTGCTTGACCTAGTGATCTAAATGATTGCTGCTGCTTGGAAGCCAACCACAACATAATCTTGTGCCTTTTAGGTGGTCTGACAAGCAAGCAGTGTGTTGCAAAAGTTAGGGGATGTGCTGAAGAGCTAAAAAGTATTTGAGATGGGACTATGAAATACGGTTGAAGAGCTGGGAACAGTTTGGACTTACAGGTGGAGGTACAGGTTTATTATAGTATATTAAAATCGTTGATCTGGTTACCTCTGCTAACCTAACCGTTTCTCTAACTGTTAGGGCGTTATATTCTATCAAGTGATGCTTTATATGAAATAGTATATTTTACAATCGTTTGTGGCCCGTGCTGACTATTTGTATCTCTCAAGTCCTCAGGAACTTGATGTCTTGTCTCGCAGTGTGCTGTAGAGTAACATTACCTGGGTGAGGGCAGAGAGAGATTGAACTAGTGTGCTTGAATTTGCAGTCCCTGAGTTAAGCAAGTGGAAGCTGGCAGAAGGGTAAACTTGTTAAAGTTTCTCCTGCTGTAGGCAGGTTTGGTAGCATTCAGATTGTGCCTCTAGGCTTGGGATTTTTCTTGTTTCCTCTTCAGAAAATTTGAATAAATAAAAGGGTGTGGTGAGAGAGCCTGGATTCCATGAGTGATCAAATTTCTGTTTCTCTGTGCACGGTTGTTACAATTCCCCACAATTATCATTGTGTTAAGTCTTTTTTTTTTTTTTTGGCTTACTTATGTATGAAATAAACTACAAATAAAAAAAAGCTGAACAGGAAGACTTTGCATATGATCACAATATAACTACTGTTTAGTAACTTGTGTTACTCATATCTGAAAAATATTAATAGAATAAATAATTGGGGGGCATTACTGGAGGAGATTTGTAAGTATAACAACACAGGAAACAAATAGAATGTTGAATATTGATTCACTGAAACTCAGAGTGAATTTTAGCCAGCTATTTCCATGCATGTAGACAGGCTTTGTACTTTGTTAAAAACGTTTATTTCCTTCTCCCAAAAAACCCCAGAAACAAAAAAGCAAAATCCAAACTGGTACTTGGGATAAGCAGGTGACATCTGCAGCTAAGTCTTGTTCATAATGAGGGTTGAGTGCAGTAACTCTATGACTGATGGGTATCTCAATCTGTAGTCACTCCAGTTTTTCCCTAGGAATGTGCTAAATTCCCACTTTTTGTCTGTGGCTGTTGAACAAGGCTGGATCAGCTGTCTGAGTGATAATAAGCTGCATTCAGGTCTAGTTACCCTTCTGATTTACAGTTAGAACAAAGCGTGTTATCAGCATGTAAATGCTGGTAATTTTCTTGTGGCTTTCCATAACTTCAGACATGTGCTGGAAGGATGGATGTGTTTTTTCCATAGATACTTGGAGCAGATAATCTTACTACAATGCTCACTTAAATGCTGAGAAAATTTTGATTCATGTTTAAAAGAAAAAAACCAATGGTTCACTTAGCTGTAAACAGTAGCTGAGTTTAGCACTGGACTACAGTACTGAAAGTACGTAAGCAGAGGTTTGGATTTTGGTGTTCTGAGTGCAGAGAAGACATGTCTGCAGCTCACTGATGTGTTATTGCTGAGCTACAGTATTTATTTCAGTAAACACTAAGAGTTTGTAAGTAATTTAAATATTGTTTACTGGAAAGTTTTTTAAGGAAGTATAATTAAGTCTGAAATAGTTTCATTATCAGATTTTGTTTGATGTAGATAGCAGTGGTAGATCTTGCAATTATATTGAGATGTTTAGCAGAAATGTAAGTATTAAAGCTATGTGAATCTGTGTTTTGTTTACCCTTGTGAATTTGTCCTGTGTCTTTATCCTGTCCCCTAGAAGTAGAAGTTATCCCCGGCTTTCCATTTTTACATGATCCTTTCTATAGAAATTTATCCTTTGCTTCCTTCTCTTAGTGACTAGGTAAGAAGCACTGAAAAAATATGCTTTAGCTGGAGCTGTCAGCTGTTTCACTGACGGGTATCCATTGCTGACTGAGTAGAAGGCAGGCCAAATGTAACAGGTTGTCCCTGGACCTATGCAGTAATCTTTCCCTCAGGCACAGCGCTAATTAATGGCCATCTCTTTCACAGAGTAGCCAATTTTCATGTGACTTGTAAAGCTTTTCTTTTTTTGTTATTTTAAGCCTTTTCATGCTTACTCTTATACACCAACAGAATCAGTTATTGGGAGAAACTCACTCCAGGAATAGGCAGTAATACTCAAGGAAACTTTTAACTGTATTATAATTAAGACATTCATAGAATACAGCTAGAAATGTTGTTTTGTTCCTGTGTAGTAATAAGGTTTAAAAACAGGCATTTCGGAAAAGCTTAAAAAATAAACCCTTCTGTTCTTCAGATGATCAGGTTTGTTGACTTCACTGAGTGAAATGAGGTAGTATGAAATTAACAAGTTGAAAGATAGGAGATTTAATCTAGGATCTAGGCTGATTATCTTTGCATTAATGTTCTCCTCAACCTTTAGTATGAATGCTCATTTAAAAATGCTAGTTCTTTGTAAGTTTAAATACAGTCTCTGTGTAGTTTTTGAACCCTTAAAGGTGAAGAATTTTCAAGGCCATAGACAGTGACATGTGAATTGTTACAGTTAAGCATATGAAGGCAGAATAGTAAATACGAAACATAATCAAGAAGGCACATGGCATTAATACATATGCTTCATGTATCCATGTGACCAGATTGAAAAGTGCCTCATTTGTTGTTCTTCAGGAAGTGAAGAATATTTCATTAGGTTACATTTGTTTATAAGAGTGTGTGTAATATTGATGTGTCTGAGTGGGCTACATAAAAGATTACCTGATTTTTTTTTTTTTCCAAACTCCCGCTGAAGATTACACATTCAGTGTTTCTTAGTGCGTTTATTTTTACAATTTGAAAGCAAATAACAGTAAAATAAACTCCTTGTTGCTGTACTGGTTATGTTCAGGCCTTTCTGGCACTGAAGAAAATAGCTCCTGATGGGAAAACATCTTGTGTACTTTGTGTGGTGAATATCTTTTTTACTGAGGCTGTTGATTAGTGTAATTAAGTGGTTAACATGAGGTCTTTACATGAACTAGATGGAGGAGGTTGGTATGATGAGCTGTTACTGTAGTAAGATACAAGTAAGCTTCATATAATTTGATAAAAATATTCCCTTCTTTAGTTTAAGAGAGAATTGGTGGTGTTCTTGTGTCTGTTTTTTGCATCCATGCATTTTGTTTAAGCCTGTGACATCGTTAAGTCTGGTAACTGCCACATACAGAGTTTGATTGGTGGGTTGTTTCAAGGATTTTCCTATGCAGCAGTGGAAAAAACTGGCTTGTTTTTATTCCTTTTTCTGCATTCCAGTTAAGTCAGCTTGGGCATCCATTTGGTAGAGGTGTGACCATGCATTTCTGGAGTTGATCACAGCAGGTAAAGCTGACTTTTTTGGGTGGTGCAGTGAAAATGTGCTACCATATCTGCTGTTACTCAAATCTGCATGATTTCAAATTTCTTTTTATATTTTTATGGCTTTTTTTAAAACACTGTCCAATTACAGAATAATGGTGGATAAATAAGCAGTATGAATAGGTAGTGTGGAAGAAAGCAGTATGGAAGTACACTAAGAGCCCATTGCATTGGGGTAGTTATAGAGCGGTCTCTTACTGGGTAGGAAAGTGGGAACATGGCATAGAAGGGAGCAGATGGAGCATCTGAGACAGCAAGGTGGGAGGAAGACATGACATACACACAGAAAACTTCACATGGTAGGGAATGAGAGAGGTCTGACAGTCTGAGGAAAAGTTTTCAAGAGCTTAACCTAAAGGAAATGAAAAATTGGCTGCTTCGGCAAAGGAGCCAAGTAACTGCAGGGAATCCTTAAAACAGGTGGAAATGTCATCTCCAGTTAACTTGTGCAGGAGAAGAGAACAGAAGAGAGTAAGGAATTACTTTATGTAAACAGTAAGTTAAAACTCACCCAATTCCTGCTAAAAAATACATGGTGGCATGTCTTCCAAGAAAACAGAAGGCTCTTTGAGGCAGAGGGTGCTTTATTTTGTTGTCTGTCTATATATGTTATAACTGTTTCCTTTGTATAACTTTGTGCATTCTGTCTGAAGCTGTTCTTGTTTAGGATATGAACATGTTCAAATGTTTTGGAAAACAAAATGTATATATTCCACACTGTGCTTGCTTTTTATCACTGGTTTTGTACTAAAGGTAGTATTTGCCATACTTGGACTGTGATTTTTGCAAAGCTAAGAAACAAGCGATCGAGGGAAAAGCTTTGAAGCCTCAACTCAAGATATTGGTGTACTTCTTTCCCTTAATGCAAAAAAAACCCCAACCACAAAACCCCCAAGGATTTTTCTCCTATCTAAAGTCCTTCTGTATATTAGAATTCAATTCTTTTAATACCTTTTGCTAAACTTTAGTTGCTAACATTTAATGGATAATAGGCAAAGCTGCTACTTCATAGAATGCTTTTCTGTGTATTAGTCTGTGTTAAGTTGAGAATAACAAGGTGGTAACTGAAATGAAGGGCTTTCCATCTCCTCTGGAATTAATGTGTGTTTCTTTTGTTGTTTTATCTTCTGCTAATTTTCTGATTTTTGTGTTCTGTGGTTGGGGGTGAGAGAAGGTCCTAAGACTGGGAGAAAGCAAGGATAATAGTTACAGTGGGTGAAATTTACTTGATGCTGCTGGAAAGCTGTGAGCTTCCATTCATACTGATTATGGGTCTCAGAACAGAAAGCATGGTTCAAAAAATAAGTAATTCTGAGAATTCTTTAATGACTATGCTGCTTCTGTGCTGGTAAACATAATGCTTTATCAGTGAAGACTGAAAATTTTTAATCACTTCTTGCTGTTCCTTGACTTTCCATGGAGATGATAAAGTTGAAAGTAATGTGGTTCCCAGAAATGAAAGTCAGTTTTACTTGTATCTTTAAGGTAGAGCCACTTAGAGTTTCTTGATTTGTGTAGTTCTGCATATCTAGTCTTTGTCCTGTTGTATCTCAAAGCATGCACATTTAACCAGCTCTCCTGTTTTATTTCTCTTCCAGTATTTTTGAGCATTCCAGGTTTCTTTATTGTGTTACTTGTTCCTCAGTATGCTTCAAATGGAGGCTAACCTCAGTTTGTGTTAGGTAAATATTATGAGTGCAAATATTCTTGGGCTAACAATCTAAACAATCAATGTAAGTGATCCAAGAGAGTGGAAATGGTTCTAGAGAGGTGGTGATGCATAACACACTTTCTCAGTCTTGTTTTGTTTCCTGTGTATGTCTGTTATTTCAAGTTTCTTTGATGTCTCTATTTTGAAGAGCTTTTTGGTCTTCCCCTGGTTTTATATTTTCAATCTTAAGTGTTTGCAGTGTTGCACCCTTTTCTTGACATCTACCTACCTACGTAGGTATAGATTAGTCTAGACTTAGTTTACCTTTAATTAAGCTGCTGCTTCAAGAATAATTTCAAAACAAGTTTTTTAATGTTATAACTTGTCACGCTGTATAAAAAATCTCTACCTGGACTGCTCTTTTCCATTATGTGGGTTTCCTAGTAGTCATATAGAATCATAGAATGGTTTAGGTTGGAAGGAACCTCAAAGATCATCTAGTTCCATCCTCCTGAAATCGGAGGGGACACCTTCCAGCAGATAAGATGGCTCATAGCCCTGTTGAGTCTTTCTGTATAATTATACAGGTATTCAATAAAAAAATTTGTGGAGTTTTTAAGATAAGTTTTTTAGTACTTTGGAGTCTTGTTCATTTTGAGAGGTCTTTGTTACAAGAGCTTTGTCTCTGTAAAGCATAGGTATGATTTCAAAAAAGTGTGTAATTGATTCAGAAGCACAAGGGCTTTCAACTGCATCTGCACTCTCTTTAAGTCGCACACTTGTGTTAGTCATGGTCTTTTTGCTTAGAAGTTTACTGAAGGTCCTTCTGGAAAATGTTAGACCAACAAACACTTCTATTTTTCTCTCTCTTTTCTGTATCTCTTACTTGCTAGGTTGATGTTTTTTCCTGGCTTTCCCTTCAGTGACATACACAACTTTTCCCAATCATGTTTTTGCAACTTTCCCATGGAGTCAGTTGTGTTGTTTGATATCGGGGTCTTTGTGGATAGGAGCAGATGTGACCAGAAGATACTGCCTTTAACACACAGTGGTGCACTTTGATTTCATTTAGTTGTAGCTTGTTGTTTTGATCCAGGTACTCTGATTTCTTGTTGCCACGTGAATTATTTTCCTCTTTGGTAGCCATTTAGTGTTCTGCAGTCTGTTCTTGTTGTGTTTTATGTTTTGATGGTGGCTTATCCACATACACTTTTTTCCTAATTGGTATTAGGTTTTCATGAATTCATAAACTGATCATTATCAGTCATGACATTATTTTGAATGGTCTTTATTTAGATTAGACATGGTTTTCTTGGGAAAACCATTTAAAAAAACACCTTAGAAATTTGGGTAGCTGAAGTTATTTTCTGTCCACTTGGAAGATTCTCTCTGGATTGCTTGTTGGTTAGATGAAACAGGAGGAGCCCTGAAGCAATATGGCCTTTCCATGCCACAATCAAAAACCATCTGTTAAAATAAGGCAGACTATTTTTGTATTTTAATTGATAAATCATAGGAATTGAGTAGTAAGAGTATATGTGTTACAGATGCCAAAGCAGCATCATGAAATGCCAGATTCACCAGAAATGGGGAGAGGAACAAAAATGATCAGGCAGTTATTAAACTTGTCTGCTGTGCTGCTACCTCATAATGATTACTTATGCTTTGTGAAGTCTTAGTTTTTGTTAGGATGTGTTTTAATCTCAGTTTTAAATTGGCATGGTTACTGGGAGAGCATAAAGCAGAAATTCACTTAAATCTGCTTGGACCTGTGTGTAGTTGCCTTGAGTACTGTATTTCATTGTATAAAATAATAAAATGGTGTTCTGCTAGTAACTTCATTAACACTTTGACATTGAAGTTTGCTTAGTATTCATTGGACAGCAACAGAAGTTAAATCTTAGTAAAAAAAAAAACCTGTATGAATTTATTCTTCCTTTCCCTTCATTTAGGAGACAATGAAGCAATTCCTGTTATTGTCAGTTGTATCAAGTTCAGTTGTACTACTGGAGCTGTTAACTCTTAAAAACTGATGTTTATCCTACTCCATCTTTTAATGGCCTTGGTCTGCAATTCATATCAGAATCATAGAGTGGCCACGGTTGGAAGGGACCTTAAAGATTATCTAGTTCCAACCTCCTTGCATAGGCAGGGACACCCTCACTAGATCAGGTTACTCAGGGCCCCAGCCACCTGACCTTAAACACTTCCAGGGATGGGGCAGCCACAATTGCCTTGGGCAACCTGTTCCAGCATCTTGCCACCCTCACAGGAAAGAATTTGTTCCTCATGTCCAACCTCTCCCCTCCTCAATCTCTCCCCTCTTCAAGTATGGAACCCTTTTCCTTCATCCTCTCACTCTGCACCTGTGTAAAAAGCCCTACTCCAACTTTCTTATAGCTCCCTTCAGCTATTGGAAAGCTGCTCTGAGGCCACCTGGGAACAACTCCAGCTTGCTCAGCCTCTTCTCATAGGGGAGTTGCTCCAGCCCTGTGATCGTTTGAGTTACTCTCCTCTGGACCCATTCCAGCAGCTCTGTCTCCTCGTCATGTTGGAGACTCCACTCCAGAACTTGACTCGGTACTCCAGGTAGGGTCTCACCAATGCAGAGTAGAGAGGGAGAATCTCCTCTCACTTGAGTGACTGCTTCTTTTGATGCAGCCCAGGGCACAGTTGGCTTTCTGTGCTGCCAGCATGCACTGATAGCTCCTATGAAATTTCTGGTCCACCACCCCTCCCAAGCCCTTCTCAGGGCTGTCCCTGATCCTTTTCCGTCCCAATCTGTACTCGTGCATGGGGTTGCCTCAACTCAGGTCCAGAACCTTGCACTTGGCCTCATTGAACTTAATGCCATTTGTACAAGCTCACTTCTGGAGCATGGCAGAGACCCTCTGGATGGCCTCCCTCTGGATAGCCTCCTTTCCCTTCAGGGTGTTGACTTCAGCACACAGTTTGGTGTCAGTCAGTAAACTGACTGAGGGTGCATTCAATTCCAGTGCCTGTGTTGCTGACAGAGATGTTAAACAGCACTGGTCCCAATACAGACTCTTGAGGAACAACCCACGTCACAGAGCTCCATTTAGACATGGAGGTTGCTGAGTGGAATATAAGAAAATGTAGAAGTTAACTGTGTAGTGCTTATTGGAGAGTGGCTTCTGTGTTTGGAGGTGGAGATTTTATAAGTGGGATAAATAAAAATTCCTTGTAGTGATGAAGAAGCTTGCTATCGGTGATGAGAGTTCAGTGTTTAAGAACGTTTTCAAACTTTGTCGTGATTCTTCATCCCTTGACCATTAATTGCATTGGTAAGTATTAATTGTAAAAACTCTTAGAGTTTTTTTGAGGCCAAATTAATTAAAAAACTGCTAGGTGGAACTAACCATTAGCCAGAGCTGTACTTGTTTTGCATCCCTTGTCTTGGAAAGAAATAGAATAATAGAGAAACTTGTGAAGTTTTGGTTTTCACTCTGATAAGGTGCTGGGGAGTATCACTAGGGATGTCACTTTTGTCATGTCGTTTCTTAGACTTTTTTTTTTTTTAGATTTTGTTTTCTGTTCTGCTTCCACTTGCCATTTGTGATTGAATGATGGAATTGCTGGTTTTTTTTTTTTTTGGGGCTTAGTACATAGTTGTGATCTAGTCTTCTCTGTTGTAAAATCTAGAATCCAGTAGAACAGCCTTTAACTCTTGAAGGTTGCTGTAAGAAATGTCATTCACATCACAGTGTTTCCATTATTCTGAGTTTGTTTTTATCTGAGTTTTACAGTGCCGTTTTCTTAATCTTTCCTCCTGTGAATTGGAATGCTGTAGTTGAAGCTCCATGCAGAAATGACAAGGGTATTTCACTGAGTAGTAACTAACAGGTTAGTTTGGTTTTTGAATCCTTAAAATGTTCACCTGCTTCCAGTGAGGTTTATCGTATTTGAATTCTTGAGTATTAGTCCTGTTGTTCATCTAGTTGATGGCAGTCTTCTGTGGATTCCATGCTTTAAGACTGGGTTGTCTGTGTGTACTTCTCAAGATTCCTTGCTTGGAAGTAGTGTAGTGTGCATCTTTAGAGGTACTCTGTAGGGCTTGTTTTAGTGACCCCTTGATGTATCTTCCCTGAAACATAGACTAATTTTTATTTTGATGCTTTAGAAAATGAGTGTATTTATTATAGGATCTGTCACAGTTGTTTCCCTTGCTAGCTGGAATCTGCTGGGTCCTTTGGTTACCTACTGAACATCTGGGAACAGAAAGCTAAGCATTCTCGATGGAGACACTGCAACTCTGAAATGAGCTCCTGTTGATCAGACTGAAGTAGTCTGTGTTGACCCTCAAGGGCATGGTATAAGGCCCATCTGCTAGGTCTGAATTTTGCCTGAGGGAAGGTTACTTCAGTTAAGGTCTCTAGGGAGTAAGTTTAGCAGACATTAAAAATATAATAGCAAGATGATTGGGCTTTTGTGCATGTGTTCTGTGGCTGGCTGTATTATTTCAAGTGGCCAGTTGCTAATTGGGGTTTTCTGGAAAGTAAAAATGAAATGATACTGTTCTTATTTTGGTTTTAATGATTTTTCTTCTAAGCTCCTCCTTTCTGTTCTGAAAGATTAACAAAAAAGGGAAAAAAAATTGGGCTATTACATTCATTCAATTCAATTGAAGGGGGGGATTACTTGCGGTAGTGAGGAAATTGAGCTCCTGGGAGAGACAAGCATGTGTCAGGAATGATGTGCAATACACTGTTTTTGTTAGTTCATTAAATTAATGCTCATTATATGTTCATGTTTAATTCTACGCAACAATTTGTGCCCAAATGTGCATGTGGTAGAATATATTTGAAATTTATACCTTTTAAATTGGAACTAATTTGTTTGTTTTTCTTGTATAGAAGTATTCATATTTGCATTACACCAGCAATGACTTAATTTTGTTCAGAGGGAAAGAATAACTCAGGACTTTAAATGCTTGAAGAATTTTTAAGTTCCTTCTAAAGTGGAAAAAACTTGTGATTTTTTTAAATTGTGTTGCAGCTGATTGTTTTTTTTTTTTTTGTTTCTGTGGTAGGATTACCTTTAAATACAATCTGGACTGAATTTAACCAGCTAAATGAGAAAGTAATGGTAAAAGAAATCTTAATCTTGATAGTGAACATTATTATTTCTAGATAAGGATCAAGTAGATACAGGTAAAAATAAGACCTGAAACAGTGCCTTTGAGGTAATGATTTGTCTGCTGAAGCTTGCATTAATGTTGCTTCTTAATTAGTAGACTGTTCTGCAGTGTGGTTTCAAAGCTATTGGTCTCTTGATAGAGGGGAAAAATCAGACAAGCAATAAAAGTCTTCAGTTCTGTGAACATTGTTTTCAGTTCTGTGTTACTGTGTTTGGAATGCACTGTTTGCCAGTGTTTGCAGGCTTGGTAAAATGAGGTGTGGGCTTAGTAAGGTGTATTAGAAAGGTATTCACTTCTTGCCTCTGCTTCAGCTTGATTCTGGTGCTAGGATATGGATGAAAGTAGGGATAACGTAAGCTCGAAGACTATGTTGTGCTTGCTGTAACAGTTTTAAATTTAGTAATTAGTTGGTCTTTAGAATAGTGCTTCTTAAAAAACAGCTATTGTGTATGCAGACTCTCTCCAGCAGTGACTGTTTTTGATGCTCTATTGTTTGGGATGACCCCTGAGCTGAACTCTCTGAAACTCAAATGTCTAATGTTCTTCATCAAGCTATGGTCTATAGATCCGTTACAATGGAGCTGGAGCCTGCTTACAGCTTGGGAGCAAACCCAGACCTGCCTGTCACTAGCAATAGGGGAATGCCATAAGCACTTAAGCTCTAGTCATGTCATTCTGCTTTGATAGTGGCAGTCAGAATTTAAACAGATCTCCCATCTCGGGGAAAAAAGGCTTAGAAAAAGGCAAGAAAAACTTGCTTTAGTTTATTTAGCTAAAAATTTGTTTAAATGTCTCTGTTTTGTTACCAGGATTTTGCCAAAATGTATGTGTTTGTCCTTCCTTTATTCCGTTTTATCTTCTTTGATGCAGGTTTTGATATGCTTTCTCACTTGCAGGCATTGTGAATTTCAGATGAGAAAGCAGAAGCATGTAATTTCCTTTACTACTTTCCCTTTGTTAAGGAACTTTTTGCTCTCTTGGATCAACCCAAGCAGATACAAAGTCAAATATGGATTGAAGAGCCCCATTTATAGACTGAAAGATATGCAGACAGGATTTTAGTAGTCCATCTTTCTTGGGCTGAGTTGGCATGCTTCCACTCTTTCAGGGAAAGTCTGAAGTAGACTGGATGAGGCGGTGGAGTGTATGTACGCATCTTACTTCTATTCTAAGAAATAAAAGATTGTGTGAACCAGCACGTGTAACAAAACCAGTGTTGTACTGTTAAGTCTTCACTGGCTTAGCAGCAGCCACAGCTCTGACAGTAAAACCTAATGTCAGGTTTCTGCTTCATCGCAAAATGGCAGGTCAAGAGCAAGAAAGACCTGTCAAGTCAGTGTGTCCTCTGATGCTATATTTATACTACAAACTTTTATTTGAAAAACCTCCTGATACTTTTTGTGTGTATGGAATACCACAGAAGATGTACACATGCTTGAGCTGTACAGGGTACTATGTCAGATGAAAGATTCTACAGATTTTCTTTGCAGCCTTTGACTTTCCAGGGAAACCCAGAACTCACCAAGACAGACAGCAATTAATTCGAGCATCTCATTGCTGTGAGGTGCCTGAAATACATTCTGCTCTGGAGGCACAGAAAACAACAAAACCAGGATTTTACCTATTTATATAATGGGCTCTTTCTAAAGAAAAGACATCAGGATGGTGAATTTCTTGCATGAAAACAACCATCAGAAAACAGTGATGTTTGTCTGAGTGATTCCCTCAAATTTTGTTTCATAACTCTCTTGTAGGAGTTGTTACAAACGTGGCTGTACTCTAGGATCTGACACAAAGTTCTTCAAAGTGGAAGAAAATTCCTTCTTAAGTAAAATACTAATCTGTTACCACTCAAATCCAGTTGAGTGAAATTCCCCCTGCCCCCACCCCCATTTATAGACTATGTCTTGAATAGATTATAGAATCACAGTCCAATGTTAGCACTTCATCCTCACTTTATAATAAATTCTGTATGGTACTGCTTAGCTTAGGGGCTGTACACAAACTTTTTATTCCAGTTCCTCTGGTACTAATTTTTGGTATCACGTGTGCAACTGTATTCTGTTATCCTTTAGCAAATGTACAAACTATTAGAATCAATTATTTTCTCATTTTTATTGTATTTTCCTGTTATTAATAAACCTGCTTACCAGAATGACTTTTGCTGGGTCAGTCTTACTAGTAACTTTTACACATTTTAACAAGGCCAAGTGCAGGGTCCTACATTTTGGCTACAGTAACTCCCTGCAGCTGCAGACTGAGGGGCTGAGTGGCTGTAGAGCAGCCTGGCAGAGAGGATCCTGGCAGTAGAGGTTGACAACTGGCTGAACAGGAGTCAGCAGTGTGCCCAGGCAGCACAAAAACCCAGTGGCATCCTGGCTTGTGGCCAGCAGCACTAGTGATGTCTTCCTGTACTGGTCCCTGGTGAGGCCTCCCCTCAAGTACTGGAGGCAATTCTGGGGCCCTCACTTCAAGAAAGAGACTGAGGGGCTGGAACGGGCACAGAGGAGCAGTGAGGCTGGTGAAGGGACTTGAGGGAAAGTCTGAGGAGACCTGGTGTTGTTTAGCCTGAAGAAGAGAAGACTTGAGGCGGGAACCTTCTCCCTCTCTACAACTCTGTGAAGGGAGATTATAGTCAGGTGGGAGTCAGGCTCTTCTCCCAGGCAACTGGCAGCAGGATGAGAAGGCAAGGCCTGAAGCTGCATTAAGGGAGTGTTAGGTTGGATGTTAGGAAGCCATACCTCACAGTAAGGGTGATCATATACTGTAATGGACTGCCCAGGGAGGTGGTGGAGTCCTCATCCTTGGAGGTCAGACTGGATGTGGCCCTTAATGCCATGGTCTAGGTGATGGTGGTGATGTTAGGTCATAGGCCTGACTTGATCATCTTAGAGGTCTTTTCCAGCCTCAATAATTCAGTGATTCTGTAATCAGAAACAAGAGTAACTTTCTAAAGGTAGGATAGCATACAAAAAAATAGCCCAAGTGTTTGCATTTCTTAGGCTGTAAAACTAAACATCTGTGATTTTGTATCATTAAGTGATCAAACTATGTTACTTTGCCTTTGAAATATGAAATAAACTCTCATGCTACAGGTTTTTCATCATTGCTTAGCAAAATTAACCAGATTGCATGTCTGTGAACCAGAGAAACCACACACATCTGCATGACTGCACACTTCTTTCCCCTGCCACCTCTCTGATTCCTTCACAGAACTAATTTTCAGTATCTCCTCAAATGAAAATGGTATTTTCTTATTGCTTTCCTGCTTAAGGCTGTAAAAACAAGGAACCCTTGAGAGAACTCTGCTAAACACCCCTTTCTAGTCTGGCCTTGTGGTCACCGGCACCGTATGTCTTCATAGTTGGAGGTTTGCTTATGCTTATTTGTGGTTTTTTTGTGAATGATACTAATGTTGTCAGTGGATGCAGAAATTTAAAGTGGCTGTAAACAGCTTGGAAATTGGAGATCCTGTTTAAAGAATTTAAAAAACACTGCACTAATTATCTTACAGCTGTAGAAGAGTTAGGTTTACTTCTCCATGTGAAATGGTCTGAGGCCATTATTGCACGAGTGCTGTATTTGCAGAGCTTTGCCATCCTTGGTTAAACAGCTTCCTGTTAGAACCACTGCTGCATGTTACAATCCTGTATGTGACACGGGTGGTCAGGCAGTGTGCCATCTTGTGTGCATTCAAACCTACTTCTGAGTACTGATCTTGAGAAAACTATTTCTGTAACTCCAACTCATGTGTGAGTGATCACTTGTAATCATGTCAAGTTCTGGGCCCCTCAGTTCAACAAGGACACAGAACTGCTTGAGAGAGTCCAAGGCAGAGTCAGAGTTGATGGAGTGGAGCAACTCCCTGGTGAGGAAAGGCTGAGGGAGCTGGGTCTCTCTTTAGCTTGGAAAAAAGGAGACTGAGGGGTGACCTCATTGATGTTTACAAACAGAGAAAGGGTGGGTGTCAGGAGGAGGGAGCCAGGCTCTTCTCAGTGTCGTCCAATAATAGGACGAGAGACAGTAAGTGTACATTGAAACATAGGAGATCCCACATAGTATGAGAAGAAACTACTTCAATGGTAAGGGTGACAGAGCACTGGAAGGGGCTGCATGGGTGGGTTGTGGAGTCTCCTCCTCTGGAGACATTTAAAACTCACGTGGACGTGTTCCTGTGTGACTTGATCTAGGTGATCCTGTTATGGCAGGGGGATTGGACTGGATGATCTTCTGAGGTCCCATTTAATCTGTGACTCTGTGAATGTTATACCTTGAGAGATTGAGAGATTTGCTGCCGAGGCAGGTGGCTGAATTGCCATCCCTTGATGTGTTTAAAAGTCATGCATAAATGGAGTTTCAGCACATGGATTAGTGGTGAGCTTGGTATGGTTTTGTTAATGGTTGAACTCAGTGATCTTCAAAGTCTGTATCAACCTTCTGTGGTTTGGTTTTTATAGTTTTAGGATAGGAAGGACAAGTTTATTGGATTTTTTTTTTTTTTCAGGAGGTCTAGCAGCGGAGTCAGTCATCTCAACTATACAGCTACCGGAGATGAGAAGCGTTAGTCAGAAGTTAGAACATGTGAAATTTTTGCCCTATTCTACAGTTAATGTCCTCTTCTGAAGTCAATGAAACATTGGGAAAAACGGTTTAGAAAGGTAGCAGAAATTCCACACTTTGAATCACTGATTAGCAACTCAGATGGACTAGACCCAAGCAGTCTGATCTCTCTTGCTCCTGTTTGAGCAAGAGATTTGACCACCTGATCTTCTGAGGTCCTTTCAAAGATGGCCTGTTCTGTAATACTGTGGCTTTGGAAGAAAATATATGAAGGTCCTAAAAGGCAGCAATTAGTTTTGCAAAGTAAAAAAAGGTCTCTTGGTAGCTACTTAACGTTTATTCAGGAAGAACATCCATCTGCTTCCATGCTTTGTGCTTATGTATGGGAGGAGTGCACTTTCCTTCAGTCTGTCTGCCAAGGTACAGAGCGGAATGTCTGATGAAAACTACTCCTGCTTGTCCCCTGTTCCTATTCCAGATGCTGCTTCTGGCTTCTCTGGAAGTTTAAAAAGAAAATAAAAAGTATTACTTTAGACCATGCATGTGATGGGCACCAGGTCGAGTCACATATGGGAGTACCTTAAATCTTCCGTAGAACTGTAGTGCTGTATTCTTTTCAAGAACCTAGCTCTGGCAGTGGGTGCTGGGCTAGGTATATCGTAGAATGGCCGGGGTTGGAAGGGACCTTAAAGATCACCTAGTTCCAACCCCCCTGCATAGGCAGAGACACCCTCACTAGATCAGGTTACTCAGGGTCCCAGCCAACCTGACCTTCAACACTTCCAGGGATGGGGCAGCCACAATTGCCTTGGGCAACCTGTTCCAGCATCTTGCCACCCTCACAGGAAAGAATTTGTTCCTCATGTCCAACCTCTCCCCTCCTCAATCTCTCCCCTCTTCAAGTATGGAACCCTTTTCCTTCATCCTCTCACTCTGCACCTGTGTAAAAAGCCCTACCCCAGCTTTCTTGTAGCTTCCTTCAGCTATTGGAAAGCTGCTCTGAGGTCACCTGGGAGCCTCCTCTTCTCCAGGCTGAACAACCCCAACTTTCTCAGCCTGTCCTCATAGGAGAGGTGCTCCAGCCCTCTGATCATTTGTGTTGCTCTCTACTGGGTGTGTTCCAGGAGCTGTTTGCCCTTCTTACATTGGGGACTCTGGAACTGGACTCAGTGCTCCAGGTGGGGTCTCACCAGTGCAGAGTAGTATGTCTCTGGCTTGACACTCCTATGCTGCCCTTCTCTCCTGGGAAGGAAAAGAATGGATGACTACTTAATGTAGCTTAAAAATGACCTTATTAATCATGTGACAGTTACTTTTCTGATGCATCAATGAATTACTTGTCCATCCCTCTCTTCTATTGCCAGGCCAGTGTTCAGAAGAAGTTATGCTGTCAAGTAATAGTAGCTGTTCCCTGAGTGTACTTTATTATAATTAAAGTGATGAACCTAAATAAATACCAAGTTTTTGAACGGTTTTCTATTCACTCTGTCTAAATATATCTGACACAAACCCTCCAAAACCTACAGTTCTTGCTTATTCTGTTAACAGGCAACAACTGCATACTTTGTCTTTGTTTTGTCTTACAGCATAAGCAGCACTATTATGGATGTAGACAGCACAATTTCCAGTGGACGTTCAACTCCTGTTATGATGAATGGACAAGGTGTTCCTGCCTCCTCTACAAAGAGCATTGCGTATAACTGTTGTTGGGACCACTGCCATGCCTGTTTCAGTTCCAGCCCAGATCTGGCAGATCACATTCGCTCCATACATGTGGATGGTCAACGAGGAGGGGTTGGTGTTACTTCTTGTTTTCTTCCTCTTTCTTTGTTGCCAATATTTAACCCTTTACTGACAGTAGCAAACTTCATGTTTTAAAGTGTTGGTTCTTTAGCTGGTGTCAGCTGTGGTGATTGGGCCCTCAGCAGTATGGCACTGGGCATTCAGCTTTTGTCCGCTGTGAGATTGACTTGATTTGGTGTGCTGTGTTTTTACTTGAATGCCTAAATTTAAGGTCATTTTAATAAATTATTTGAGACTAATTTTTTTTATAGATGTGCTGACTTTTCAATGTTCTGAAGCCGTTAGTGTATCTTTTTCGGTGCTTAGACTTAGAATTCATTTTCTTGAAATGATGAGTTTGTGTGTTAAGGCACCTGAATGCAGGTGAAGTGATTGTTTTTACAAATAGGGGTCCACTAGAAATAAAGTAGGTACAGAATGTATACTAGGGTACATGTAAGACTTACTGAGTTGAGACTATGAAGTCATAGAATCATTGAGGTTGGAAAACACCTGTATGATTGAGTTCAATCGTTATCCTAACTGTACGAAGCCCACCCCCAAGCCATGTCTCTCAGCTCTGTATCTACATGACTTTTTAAACATATACAGGCATAGCAATTCAACAACCTCCCTAGGCAGCCTGTTCCCAATGCCTGATGATTCTTTCAAAAAAGGCTTTTTTTTTTGTAATGTCTAGGTTGAACTTCCCCTGGCACAACTTGAGACCATTAGACCATTTCCTCTTATCCTATCACTTATTTGTAAGAAGAGTCTTGCTAAAGCAGCTCTACCTTCCACAAAATAACATCTAGTTGTTTATGTATGCCCTTCACTTTAAGAAGAACCACCAATCGTGTATATTTCACTCTAGTTGCTGGTCAAGTGATGCAAGTTTTGTTGCTCTCGCAGTTGAAATCTTTCAAAACATTTCCCAGGAGAGTAACTTCTTACTGTACTTGACTACCTGCCCCCTAGGTAACCTCAGAAGTTACGGTTGATGTCTTTACTAGGTTATGTAAACTACCTTTAAGATGAAACACAAGTAGTCTGTGTACTTTCAGTGCTGTATGTTGCAGCTCTGTAGTTTCTTGGAGAGCTAATATAAAATGATAACGTGAAATCACACAGAATCACAGAACATTAGGGATCGGAAGGGACCTTGAAAGATCATCTAGTCCAATCCTCCTGTCACAGCACCATCCTCTAGATCAAGTCACAGAGAACATATCCAGGCAGATTTCAAATGTTTCCAGAGAAGGAGATCACTGTCTTTTGACTTTTTGTCCTTTTATAAGGCTACTACACTTGAGTCAGGGAGAGACTTAAATAAAATGCTAATTTGCATTACTTTAAATAATTTATCATCTTTCACTGAGACAGCTGTGACTCTAAGTGTATTTTGCTAGTGCTTCTTTCTATGATTAAACATTCCGCTTCATAATGGGTGGCTTCTTTTTCAAAGCCTGAAGCAGAATCATCCATCCACTTAGTCACACCTTTATAAAAGTGTTACATGAAGCAGTGAAATGGATGAGGTGTACCTGTATCCTGTGGGCTTTCACATAACTGCAACTTTGAGGATCTGCAGTTATCTGCAGTCTGTAGTATTGCAGCCGTGACACCTTTTTATGTATTGAAATGGCACTGCAAGATTTTTCGGGGTTGGGTTTTACTCAGTTGTATTTCTGCTCACTGTCCTCCCATGTGACATGATTTATGGATATTTTTATTTAGACAATGTTTGATTTTATTTGTCTTTCTGTAAGAGAGTCGTTGGAAGCACCAGATATTTAATAAATGTTTCATGCAGTTCATATATTTTATCCCTTTAATGGATGTGATTTACTTTTTGAAAAGTTCTTGAACTTGATGTTAGGGAAGGGAAACTGGTCCTGGCTGTTTTGTTTCAAGGAGTTGTCTGCCACCTGCTGGTCAGGTATTTAAGTGGCTTTAGGAATGGTGTTCTTGTGCTTTTGATTGGGTTTCAGATATTTCTGAACTACAGTGACTTTACATTTGGAGAAAAGTGGCGACATTAACTGCTTATTGACAACTTAAAAGGACTGTGATAAGCATTCGTACATGGTAAAATGTGTATGTTCCAGCTAATGCTGAGATAATGGATCTAAGCCAAACTAGTTAGATCTATGAAGATCCCAGGAAACATTTTAACCAAATAGTTTTACTTGCCAGAAATTTCTTCCTCAGAAGTATTTTGGATTGAACCCTTGCCTGTGCTTCTGGTGGGTTGTTGAAAAAAACCTAAGTACCTGTTTCCTGTAGGGATTGCATTTCCAAAGTCTGTAACTTCGTAATAATAATTAATACTTATTTGCTGAGTGCCTTGCAGTCTGCAGTTGCAGTTGATGACAGTATTTTGACTGTTATCAAGATGTTACGGAGCCAGAAATCTCTGAAATTCCAGTTCTGTGGTTTCAGAGTGATCTCAAAACTGAGGATGCCAAAGGTTTATGTGTTTGGGCCTTATGTGTCTGTAGGTCTTAATCAGTCTTACAGGTGTGCAGAGTTTTCCAGTTTTGCATTAGTAAATTGTGTTATCTATGTACAATACAGCAAGCACATAGTGCTTCAGTGGTTGCACTTTTGTTTTGCAAATGCAGTTTCTTGAAGACTGATGTTTTTTCTTTAAATCTCCAAAAGAAAAATCCCGTTAGTTTCCTGAAGTTCTTCAAATTTGTGTTACGGGCAGTGCTATTCCTGGGGAATGTATTTTGCTGCTACAAATTAGGGCTGTACCTCCCTTCACACACAGACATGCTGAGGAAATTTTAATGAAAAGCAAGTTCTTTTGCTTTTTCTCTATTCTCTCAGTTATAGAGTAGACACAGAGGAGGGAGAAAAGCAGCATGAGTTTTACTACTCCCCTTAATGCACTATTGTGTGTGATTGATCTGTACACTGGAATCACAAAACACATGTGGATTTTGAATCCTGTAAGTTGTAACTTACTTCATCTGGAATTGAATATAAGTCCCTAACTAGAGGTATCCAGTATTCTGTGTTATCAAATGTTGGTGTCTAAATGTTGTGAGGTTTTTTTGGTTACTTTTTCTTACTCAAATAATAGAAACATTAATTGCTTATGTGGCAAGCTGTTTTATTTCTGTATCTGTAAATTTGTTCTTTCAAAATGGCTCAGTATCTGGTGGATGTAGATACTGAGTGTAAACAAACTCTTTACCATGGATGCTGTGGCTCTTGGTTGTGCTTATCTGCAGGAGCATTTGAGTTTTGATTTTTCTATTCCAGTGGTTTGCTTTTTTGAACACTTAACAGTTGTAATTATTTTTACTTTGGTGAGATGTGAGAGTTGCAAACAAAATGATTGCTGTTCAGAATTCTTTGAAGGACTTTGTATTATAAACCAGGCTTCTTTGCTAATCTGAATTTTTTTTTCTCTGACTTGTGTAAACTTACCACATTTTTACTCTATTAGGTGTTTGTTTGCTTGTGGAAAGGTTGCAAAGTATATAATACGCCTTCAACAAGTCAAAGTTGGTTGCAGAGGCATATGCTGACACACAGTGGGGACAAACCTTTCAAGGTAAAGTTCATTTTAAGATCTATTATCTGTTACTGTAACAGTTTTGTTTTTCTGATCCAATATATTAATTGAAAAAAAGCCTTCATGGGAGGATTTCTTGACAATTACTCAGGGAGCTGATCTTTTGTCTTTGCAATAGCAGTGCCCAAAGGTCCTGTTCCATTATGAAAACAGGTGAATATGCCATTAATGCTTTTTCTATCCCTGTTTCTTTTAACCTATAAATGGTAGGGGAGTGTAAAACTATGTAGTGCTGAAGTTTGGGGTTTGTTTTTTTTTTTTTTGGAACATTTTCCATTTGAGATGCTTGCACTGTGTAACGGTGAGGTGTTTTGCCTCATGCTTTACAGTTCAACATTGAACTTTGGATCCTGCCTCGTTGTGCACGTTCTGTGCTTTGAATAAGTAGTGGTTTTGTTAACAAAATTTAAGTTGAAACACAGTGACTATGTGTTTCAACAAAATAATAAGACAGTTAGGAATGCAGGACCATTGAGCAGACTGTATTTCCCACACAGTATTTTCTAACTTTCTCTCTCTTTCTTCCCCCTAACCTGTACCTGCAGATCTAGGTATAGTAGTGTTTATCATTCCCATATCCACCAATCCGTTATTAATGAGTTGCTTCATCCTCTTATGGATACAGTTGGGGCAGTTCATAGCTGTCAGTCCTGGATCACTTGATGGTAAGTCCCACCCATGCTACTTCAGACTGAAGTTCTCCTTCCATGTAGGATATGAAATTGAATTAGGGGTTATTAAAAGTTTAGATAGCATTTTATACCTTCCTCTTTTCCAGCCCTCCCAAGGTTTAGTCACTGTTTCTCTACTTTTTTTTCTCAGGTAGTAGCTTCTGCTTTTAAAATTTTATTTTAAGGCAGCTTTATTACTAAAAAATCCTTTTCTGTTACAGTGATGGCTTCCAGAAGTTATTTTTTCTGCATAGCTTATAACAGTAGTTACAATAGAAAACTAAACTTGAAACATAAAGAGTCAAAGTAGTGCATTGCGTCTAGAAAAGTTTTTAATAAAGGTTAGAAATTTTTCCATACTGCACTCTGTTGTTTAGTCTGAAAACTTCTGACAGAGTGAATAACAGGAGGAAACTTGCTGTTGAGGTTGTCATACCCTTTGCTTAAAGGGAGTAAGTTTAGCCTGCTCTTGAAAGCATGGCATAAAAATCGTGCATACTTGGAAGTTTGCAGGTATGATTGTTCCAGCAGCTGATTGTTTCTAGAATGATAATTCTGGATAAAATAACTGAGCAGTTCATTAAAGGAAACTTGTACCTTATGTCCTTCGGGAATCGCTAATTTTAGAATTAAATATTTTATATACTTTAAAATAGCAAGCTTTGGTCTTGAAGTAAATTCTTTCAGTAGGGTAATTTGTATATTTGTTTGTTCTAGGTCAAAGAAAGTCAATTTTAGAGACAGTGGGTTTAAAAGAGATGGGCAGAGCTCAGATTTACCCAGTAGAGTTACGTAGCAAAGTTCATATCCCAGGTTTTTTTGCTAGGCTGGTTATAGCTAAAGCCCTGAAATTCGAAACAATTCTGATAATAATCTTGTGCTAAATAAGGAGTACTTCACCAGCTGATTTTCGGAACTTTCTGGTCGCACTAAGGAAAAGAACTTAACCCAGGCTAGGATTGCTGTAATTAATCATCGTGGCTCAATGTGTGTGTCATTTCAGCATTTTTTCCTACTGTTGTCTTTAGTCCTTATGTTTGTTTCTTTTCTCTGTATTTTTCAATCTGTTCTTGGGGACTTTGAATGAAGAATAACTGTGGTCTGAGTAGAATTTCGTAACATCTTTTGTTTCCCTGTCATTTATGCTGAAGATAGGCTTCAGGGCTCACATGAGGTAGCCAAGTATGTGTTTGTGATAGCAACCTATTGATTAACTAGCTTCCTTTCCTCACTTCTTTTCTTTCAGAAGCTTTTGAAATCTAATCTCTGATACAAAAACCCTTAGTGTTGGCTATTAGTCTTGATTGATCCAAGATCAGACATTACCAGTTATAGTTCTAATGGCAGTTCAAAAATGGGGCAAATGTTTGTGTTTTAGGTCTTATAAATCTTAATTCCTCACCTTTTAGGAAAAGCCAACAATTTTCAATTCCGAGTTGGATTAAGGACTCCTTGTTACTGATGATTATTGCAGAGAAAATATCTCCCAAAACCTAAATTATAAATCAAATTTGTTGCCTGTTGAGAATATACTTGAGTTCTAACATAAAAGGAAGGAATCTGCTTTAGGGAACTTTATGAAAACACCCAGTAATTCAGCATTTTATTTAAAAATAAATGTCAGAGGTTTTGAGGAAAACTGTAAAAAGGCAGTAGTGAGAATAATAAAGCTGTGTGCTATTGTCTGAAGAAGTGCTGTTCAGGATGTTTGCAAGTAAGGCAAAGAAGGTTGGCTAGGAAAGTAACAGTTAAAAGCATGGAACATATATGTATGTAAAGGTAAAAGAACACTCTAGTGGTGTATGACCAGAAGACGGTAATAAATATGTGGCAAGTTGCTGTATTATAGTTTTGGTCAAACTAAGAGGCCAAAATGTTTTCTTGAATTGAAAGACAGTTAAGCATATAGTTGTCCTTTGCATTAGAACTCCTATGTAGAAGGATATAGTCCATGTCCTGTCACCCTTTGCATGTGGGCTCAGTTTGTGTAGTTGCCCATTTTGGGTTTGTATGAAATGTTTCTGTGATACACGTGGTGGTGTCCTTTACTTAATATATCCAACTGCAAGTGAGCTGCTGTGCATTGCTGTTTAAAAGTTCTTCCTGAGTTTTGCCCTTTCCGTGCAATCATATAAACTGTATGATTGTATAGCTCACTTGTAATGGGAAATTAACCCACTAAATTACAAGGATAAAATATTTCCCTTTTTCTAAGTTTCTCATATATTCTTTCTGTTTGTGTGGTTTATTGTGTCTCCCTCAGCATTAATATTGCAAAACCAGTGTCATGGGAATGGTGAATTTCCGTCTGGATACTAATTTTTGTGATCTTTGCTATGGTGGCTCCATTTTGATGAGGATATTTCCTGGTTCTGTATGTTTGGCTCATACAGAAAGATAACATATCAGTCATCTGCTGCTACCTGAGGGGAAAACAAAACCCCAAAACATGAAAAGTGTGTGTTTCTGCAGAATTTAGGACCCCAGTTCCCATTTAGTCATAACACATTTTTTCTGTTTATTCCCCCCCCGCCTTTTTTTTCCTAGTATTTTCATACCAATGTGCTTTTATTCCATGTGGGACTCAAGTATGGATTTTTTCATTGATTGTTTTTGAAGCCATCCTCAACTAAGTTATCTTAGTTTTTTCAGTGACCTTTTTTGATCATTGTTAGATACTTATTTAAAATGAGTATTCTCAGAGCATATAATTGTTTTGTCTGAAGTCTTCTAGCATGTTCAATTTTGAGTATGAGTTTTACATTCATAGTTGAGTGAGAAGAACCTAAATATGGGTATTTTTTTAGTTATTACATATTTTTTGCGGCCTTTTAGAAACAAGAGGAGTAGTGTGGTGGAGTGTTCTCAGCATTTGGTGGTGGTCCTGTCAGGGGTTCATCAAAGTCTTTGGGAACATGCAGGCAGGTGGATCTAGAGGAGTTATCTTCTGAGTCAGAAAACTGGTGCCAGTAAGTGTCAGAATGTGGAAAAAGTGAATGATGAAATTCTAACTTACAAACAATAAGTATTTTAATAATTAGTGGGCTGGGACAACTTGCATTTTCTAGCATGGTTTCTGCTACTCAAAACCAAATAAAAATTAATTGAAGTATTACTTGCCCTGTCTTATTGCTGCACAAGGCATTGCAAGCTCCTTGAAGGCATCAAATGAACTCCTAAAGTGTGACCAAAATATAAGACATTAGGTACAGCAAAAGAAGTGGTAGAGTGAGTGCAAAACAGCGGGAGACTTTATGCAAAATAGTTGCATTTAGCAATCTTCTGTAAACATGACTGCATGTGAATGTATTTCCAACTGCTTTCATGCACTGCTTCCACTGGCCTTCATGTTTAAGATCAGTCATGCAAGGTTTGCTCATGGAGGATAATTGCTTTCAGTTACAAGTGTCAGGGGAAGGAAAGTAGTAAGAAAAATGACATTTGGCACTTGTTCTGCCACCTGTAACTTACTGAATTTATTAAAGAGTGTGACTGCATTTGGTATGACTCTCAGAGTAGAGCTTGTTGAAATGTAGAAAACAAAGTAAAGCAGCTTCAGTCGTCATTCGGAATTCATGGCAGAATGTCTTTTGAGTATTAGAGCATTGCAGGTGCAGATAGAAAATGTAAAGGCATTCTACCTGAACATGTAGATATTGAGACAATAAAAAGGTTTATCTAGATACCTAAAATAGTACTGTTAGATTTTTTTTTTGACAACTTGCAAATTGAACATGCTAAAATTTTGTTATTTAGAGGGGAAAAGAAAGCTGCACTGCTGGATACTTTTATATTCTGCTTGGTAAATTCACTGGTCATTACTGCCCATTAATAATGGTGGGTATGGGTACACTGGAGAAATTAAACTTCATATGTGTTGACTTATTTTCTCTTGAAGTAACATATCCACCAATCCGGACCAAATCTATAATATTTAAGATTGAATGCAAAATTTTGAAATTTAGGTTTTGGGGGAAAAATTAAGAGATTGGTTTAAAGTTGTACATAATAGTTGAGTTTGATTTATTAGAAGCCCTCTAGATCTGTATAATTATCTGGTGGGAAGCTGGTTTGGTGTGACTTACCGTCCAGAGATCCTGAAGTGACAGCCTGAACTGCTCCTTTATCTTTGGAGAGAAGAAACTTTACCACATTAGTAACGGATTGCTGGATATATTATTTTAGAGAAAAAAAAGAAAAAAGCAGGTAAGATTTTTCTCCTCTTCTACTCTTTCCTGTCTAAAGCAAAGGCATTCTGTGTCATCTTTGATATATCAGTCAGCTGTTGATTATTTGATGACATTATCAAGTAGTCTTAAATAACACAATATCTGAATGTAATGATTTTTGCAAACACTTCACACTATGGCTGCAAATTCACTTTCTAAAAAAAATACGTGTTTTTTTAATTGCAAGTTGTATGTGAAGATTAAGTGATGTTAGCTTGGGGCTTCTGAAATTAAGACTTCGGCAGTAAATGGTAGCATCTGTAGATAATCTATATGGTTTAGAGTTTCGTTTGCACACAACTAGACTGGGTCAAGTTATGACATTGCAGATTGTCATCTGATGAGAAATACAAGTCTGGGGATTGTGTGTTTTAAAAACACTTGCAAAGATGCCTGGCATAAGGTTTGTGTTATTCTCAGAAGGCATCTGCTTTGATACTATGCTTTAATCAACGTTAATTACCATATCAAAATAGGGGAATGCGTGTAGCATGCCAAGACTTTAGGTTGGTTTTGACCCCTAAAAGGCATTGGCAAGACTGCAGTTTGATTTCTGCCCCTGCCCCCTGCCAAGTGTGATTGAACTTCAAGGTATGGGAGGGATTTTTGTGCCTTTTTTTTTTCCTATGTGTTTACAGTAGGATCAAAAACATCCTATGATACTATGAACTCAAAGCTGAAGTCAGGAGCACCTCAATGAACATTAAACCTATGTTCAGATTTAGATGCTTAGATTAGTTTAATGAATCTGTTTGTATTGGTGAGACACATGTTTTAGTGACTGAACAGGAGAATATTATATTACTAGAACTAATGTGTTTTACCTGCATCTGTTGATTATGAGTTTGCTCATCTTCAGTACAACTAAGTGGGTCAGCTTCAAGGTCAGGCTGGACAGGACTTTGAGCATCCTAGTAGATGATGGGACTTTGAGCATCCTAGTAGATGATGTACCTATCCACAGTAAGGCAGGTGGAACTGGATGATTTTTAAAGATCCCTTCCAGGCCAAGCTATTTTAATCTTCAGTATTAATTTAAAGTAATAAATCTTGAATTGAGATAGGACAAGGGGCAGTGGGTGTAGACTGGAACATAGGAGGTTCCACATAAATATGAGAAAGAACTTCTTCACATTGAGGATGACAGAGCACTGGAACAGGCTGCCCAGGAGGGTTGTGGAGTCTCCGTCTCTGGAGACATTTAAAACCCGCCTGGATATGTTCCTGTGCGACTTGGTCGAGGTGGTCTTGCTTTGGCAGGGGGATTGGACTAGATGATCTTTCGAGGTGCCTCCCAGTCCCTGATGTTCTGTGATTACCATAGTGTAAATGTGAGAAGTCACTACAGTGTAAGTATACAATGTTGCTGTTGTTTGAACATGGGAAATTTACAGGGCAAGATGTAAAGATGCAAGTAATTTTCTAGTAAAAATCTTCACTGGTATCTTGTTAAAATTATCAGTAGGGGAGACAGGAAAGAACAAATACAGCATGAAGGGTCCTAAAGCTTTTAGTCAGAGAGTTTTATGTTCAGTGCTTAGGAAACTTTCACAAAATTCCTTATCAGTAGGTTTAGGGTTGGTTTTTTTTTTTCTACCTTTCCTCTTAAAAAAAGGCAAATAAAAATATGACAGATGTCATCCTATTTTGTGTCTTGAAGTACCTCTATATTAGCAAATATTAACTCCTTAGGGATAACACAGGTCTTTCTTTCACATACACTTTGTTGTCTTATAATAATCATACCAAACCATTCATTAGGTCTGAGGCAGAAATAGACTTTTCAGTTTCTGCAGCCACGAGTGGAAGACAACACAGATGGGTTTTAAGAGTGGAACTCTCACTGGTTATCTTGTCTTTAAATCAAATGTGCAGGCTTGTGACAGATTGTAACAGCTTGCAAATTCATCCTCAGTCTTCACAGAAAGTTTAGCACTATGTATACAGTTACAGCATCATTTCACAGAATCACAGAATGTGAGAGATTGGAAGGGACCTCAAAAGATCATCCAGTCCAATCCCCCTGCCACAGCAGGATCACCTAGATCAAGTCCCACAGGAACATGTGCAGGTGGGATTTAAATGTCTCCACAGAAGACTCCACAACCTCCCTGCTCAGCCTGTTCTGGTGCTCTGTCACCCTCACTGTGAAGAAGTCCCTTCTCATCTTTATGCAGACTCTCCTTCTCGTATTTGAGTTGAACATCCTATGTTCCAGCTTACACCTGTTTCCCCTTGTCCTATCATTGGATGCCACTGAGCAGAGCCTGGCTCCATCCTGGCACCCTCTCTTTCCATATTGATAAACATTAATGAGGTCACCACTCAGTCTCCTTTTCTGCTGCAAAGGGAAGTGCTGGAGATAGCGGTGCAGGTGAAAGAGATGAGAAAGAGGGGAAGAAGAGGAAGGAATAGAACGGATACAGAGCTGGCTGTGGTTTAAGGAGGTGATGGGTGTTTTTTGCTCCCAACTGATCAGTTGTTTGTCCCACTACTGTTCTCTGGAACAGAAGAAAAATTGTTTGTGTGGATACACAATTCATTGCAGCCAATGGTGGCATACACATCTAAAAAGGACCTTCCTCTTACAGTTGTGAGCTCAGAGTACAAGAGAAAAGATTTATGTCTTTCTCATCAACGTTGTGATTTAAACACTAATGTAGCAAAGGAAAGAATTCTACATATGAACCAAAATTTTTTTAAATTACAGTAATTATTATAGTTTTTATTATGACTTTAAAGTTACTGAGGTTAGTTTTACGTAGAACTACATGATTATTGTTTGTTGACTTTCTATAGCATTCATGAAAAACATTAAGCTGTTTCAAGTTTAATGTTGGGAAAGATGTATTTTTTTTCCACTTCTTCATCACAAGAAAAGAGGATGTTTGAATGCTACTGTTAGGGAATGCAGAAGATTAGACAGCTGTTAAGAAATGCAGAGAAACAGTTCAGAATTTTGAAAGACAAAGGGATGTTGGTCTGAAAAATAGTTTTTCAGAAGTGTTTATCTGGTGTGGAAGAGTTTGTTAGTGCATTGTTTGGGTTTATGCTATACAGTATTACAGAATATAATGTTATATAGGAAAAAATTAGTATACCACAAAATAATTATTGAGAGTTATCAGATTCAGATACTTCCAATGATATTTCTGTTGAAGAGAATTGCAAGATCATTAAGAATTTCTTTTAGTGTGTTGAAGGTTGAACCAGAAGGGTGAAACTGAAAATTCTATCAAACGCCTATGAACGATTGCCATACAGCATGCTGATACAGTTTCTGTTGTTTCTTCTCTCGTTAGTGTGTAGTTGGTGGGTGCAATGCCAGCTTTGCATCTCAGGGAGGACTTGCCCGTCATGTGCCCACTCACTTCAGTCAGCAGAACTCTTCAAAAGTTGCCAGCCAGCCAAAGGCCAAAGAGGAATCCCCATCTAAAGCTGGAATGAATAAAAGAAGAAAGCTAAAGAATAAGAGACGTCGATCATTACGTGAGTATTTCCAGAACTAGAAGTCCTTGAAAGTTTTCTTCTGGATTGGAAGTTCTTCACTGCAGTCGTTTCTCTGCAGATGTGGCTCTGAGTAGGTGGTGATCTTCAGCGTGTTAGTGTTGGCATCCCTTGTGCTGGGAGGCAAGCAATCCCAGGTTCTGTTTGTGCTCCTCTTTAGGGTAAAGCATTTATGTGTTCAGTAGAGAAGATCGGATTTCTGTGAGCTATGGTTTGCATTTACATTTTTGAGTCACTTTGTTTACTGACAATATTAGTGTTGGAAAGTGTAATGAGATTGGTGATCGAGATACCAAGTTCAGTACTGCAGACAAATTACAGACTGAAATTAGAGATAAGTGCATATTACATAAGCTCTGTTTCAAACACCATATTTAATTATCTTGATGACAGCTTCATGAGCATAACAAAATTCTAATTTGGGGGCAGATTTTACTTGCTGTGTTAATTAAATATTTCTCTGCACAGCTGATGTTTGTTAAATTTATATGAACCAATGAGCTGAGCAATGGTTTTTATCATTTTAGAGCAAGAATTGTTTGCTCTGTCAAGTAACCTGGTCTAGTGAAGGTGTCTCTGCCTATGCAGGGGGATTGGAACTTAGATGGTCTTCAAGGTCCTTTCCAACTCTGGCCATTCTATCATTCTATGAAGTAATAATCACCATTTGTCCTCCATTTTTGATCCAGTTGTTTAATTCCTAAGTTGTCTTAGCATCAGACTAATCACTAAGTCAGAGTTATCCTATCTACAGAAATGGTTAAGACAGACTAGCCAATTGTTAAAAAACTTAAAGCACATCTTGGTTAACAAGGTTAAGAACTGCTGGACCTGTTATATTTCATGTTGTCCACAGAAATGGATCTCCATTCATAATCAGTCACTTCACTCATGTCTACTGGCTGGTTGAAGGGTTTTAGTCACAGTGTGCCAGAGAACTTCTGTTTCTTCTGTGGGTCATCAGTTAGTCTTACTTTTCCACAACTCTTCTGTGGCATAGCACTTTATTGGTCTGTCTACTCCTGCAGAAATGCATTTCCTAGTAGTTCAACTAGTACTGCAAGAGTGGGTGCATGTACTGGTGGTCTTGGTTATGTCACACTTGTGATGATTACTGATTATTACTGTTCTAATACCTGTCTTTTAAGCAACTGAAATTTAGGAAGCAGTAATCATGTTTCTACTGTGAACAAAAAGAAGCCTATTCAAGAAGGCTACAGTATCAACTAGAATTCTGATAAGTTTTATTTCCTTTATCTTTCTTCCACACTGTGTGTCAACAGTAGTTAAAGTGCTAGAAGAGCTACCATTAACTTGGATTTTATTACTTTTTTCCTACTTTTTTTTACAAAATCCTTGGGTATTCTTAAGATACAAAAAATTTTATCCTTAAATGTGTCTTAAAAGTGTAAACTTGGAAGATTCCTGTAAGTTTAATGCTGATTCAGTGTTCCAAGATGAAAAGATCTTTCTGTCCTTACCAGAATTTGACTTTCAAAGGACTTTCCCTTTTACTGTAGCAGTCTGTAAATTTGACGATTCAAGAAGGGAAGAGTGGTAAATGAAGAGTTGTGGTTGCTTTGTGTATCTTCTTAGTTCGTCTGAGATGTAATGGCAGACTCACTTGAAATAGTTGCAGGTTCCTAAATCATTATTTTGATTTGTTATTTAAACAAAATTTAGATATAGGACAAGAGGCAGTGGGAGTAAGCTGGAACATAGTTGGTTTCATGTAAGTATCAGAAGGAACTTCTTCCCAGTGAGGGTGACGGAGCACTGGAACAGGCTACCCAGGGGGTTGTGGAGTCTCCTTCCCTGGAGACGTTTAAAACCTGCCTGGATATATTCCTGCATGAGTTGGTCTGGGTGATCCTGCTCTGGCAAGGGTATTGGACTAGATGATCTTTAGAGGTCCCTTCCAGTCACTCATGTTCTGTGATTCTGTGATATAAACTGGTCACTTCAATATTTTTCTCTCTTGGAGTGCATCCTAGCTTGCTTCTCCATAATGATTTTGTACAGTGGCTGATTTAATGTATGTTAATATGCTGGAGCAGATCCAGAGAAGGGCAGTGAGGCTTGGGAGAGGTCTGGAAAACAGGCCCTATGAGGAGCAGTTGAGGGAACTGGGATTATTTAGTCTAGAGAAGAGGAAGCCGAGAGGAGACCTTGTTGCTCTCTACAACTACCTAAAAGGAAGCTGTGGCAAGGCTGGTGCTGGTGTCTTCTCTCAAATTACTAACAATAGGATGAGACAAAATGGTCTCAAGTTGTGTCAGGGGAGGTTTAGACTGGATCTTAGGAAGAAGTTCTTTCCTGAGAGAGTGGTTGGGCACTGGAACAGGCTGCCCAGGGAGGTGATGGAGTCAACGTCCCTGGAGGTGTTTAAAAAATTAGTAGATAGAGTAGATAGAGCAGTTGAGGCTGTGGCCTAGGGGCTTAGGAAGATGTTGGAATGAAGGCTGGACTTGATGTTACTGGAGGTCCTTTCTAGCCATGATGATTCTATGATTCTAATTCTTTTTTTTTCCTCCAGCTGCTGGAGCAGTTTTTTATATACTTACCTCTTGAGACAAATGTAATGCTTGCTATAGAGTTTTGCCTTAAGGCAAAAATAACCTCGAAGTTGGGAACTGACTGTTGTACTGTGTGTATTTCTCCAGAGAATATGTGACCCAGAAATTTATCTGAAGTTGATGGCATTTTATGAAAATGCTGCGTATTGGTACCTTTTCTTTAAAACCATGTGTGGACTGGAGACTAGGGAGGTTTGACAAAGCACTGATACAAATTGTCTTGTTTCTAAGCTTAGATTTACTTTTAGTTCCTGTGTAAGCTTGTGTATTTTATCTTTACAAGAACAGTGCGGGGAGGTCAAGAATTGTTACGCAAGATGCCAAAGTAGCCGAAGAAGAGCTAGAGTATGTAAAACTAGCAACATGAATTTAGTTATTTTAAAAGCTTTAGAAGGGAGAAATGATGAACAAATATACCAGATTCTCAGCAGGCTGGATTACAAGAAAGTTATGACAAATGGATATAAAGCAAGGTGCTGCTTCATAGCATGCATTCTGTTTAAATCACTCACAAATAATCATTTAACGAACTCCGTGGTTTGATTGGACACCTGCCTTTTTTCAAAACAGCCTACTAAATATTGTTTGGCAGTCAGTTGTTAATACATGCTGCTAGTGAAATGTCCTTGTGTATGAATTCTCAATACACTGATAAATATGCTTTCTGTGTTTTATACCTGAAGGTTAACACCATTCTGAGAGACATGAGTGTATGTGATGAGACATACTTACTGTTTCTTAATTGACTTGCTTTTCTCCTCCTTTTATTTTGTAACATCTGGCCATTTTTCAACTATTTAGTGTTTGTTTGTTTCTTGTCTGTAAACAGTATGTGTTCTTTTCACTTTGAGAACTAGTAACTTTGTGCTGAAAGCGTAAACACCCTTATTTATAGCTGGTTACATTGCTGGTGGCGCTATACACAGATACACAGTTCTTTAAGAGTTGAAAGGGACCTCCAGAGGTAATGTAGTCCAACCCCCCCCTGTTCTAGTAGGACCATAGAACGCGCAGCAGGTCACACAGGAATGCATCCAGATGAGTCTGGAAAGTTTCCAGAGGAGACTCCACAACCTTCCTGGGCAGCTTGTTCCAGTGCTCTGTAACCCTTACAATAAAGAAGGTCTTCCTCATGTTGAGGTGGGACTTCCTGTGCCCTAACTGACACCCGTTGCCCCTTATCATGTCACAGGGCGCAAGTGAAAAGCGTCTCTTTCTTCTTGACACTCAACCCTCATGGGTTTACAGTGATTAAGTCCCTTTGTTACCTTCTCCTCTCCAAGCTGAGAAGTCCCAGTTCTCTCAGTCTCTCCTCATAAGGCAAGTGCTCCAGTCCCCTAATCATCCTGGTGGACCTCCATTGAACTTTCTTGTTCAAGTCTCTATCCCACTTGAACTGGGGAGCCTGGAACTGGACACAGTACTCCAGATGTATATGGACACTCTCTGAGTTATTTTAGATGTGACAGGGGGACTTTGAATTAGTGTTTTGCAAATCATGGGATTCATCACGTAATATCAATTCCTGTTCTCAGTTTGACATGTCGTGCATATCAGCTGGATGTGAACTGCACTTTATTCATTGTAAATTACAGTGCAATGTGTAATGCAGCTGGTGTACTGCTTGTTAGCAGTCTCTTTGCTAGTAATCAAAGACTGTGGAATGACAGTTTGTGCATACAAAGAAACATAGAATCATAGAATCATTACGGATTGGAAGGAATCTCGAAAGATCATCTAGTCCAGTTCCCCTGCCACAGCCGGATCACATAGACCAAGTCACACAGGAACACATCCTTAAACGTCTCCAGAGAAGGAGACCCCACAACTCCCCATGGCAGCTTGTTCCAGTGCTCTGTCACCCTCACTGTGAAGAAGTTCCTTCTCATATTTATGTGGAACCTCCTATGTTCCAGCTTACACCCATTGCCCCTTGTCCTATCACTAGATGACACTGAGAAGAGCCTGGCTCCATCCTCCTGACACCCACCCCTCACATATTTACAGATGGTGGACATGGCAGTGTGAGGTTTAAGGCTGCAATTATCTTAAAACATCTTTTCCAACCTAAATGATCCCATGGTTCTGAGAACATTTTGGATCCTCTGGGTCAATCACACTCTTCCTTCCTATCTCAAAGGGAACATTGTCCTGCAACACTTCAGCAAGTGCTGCACTTCACAAGATCAGCAGGGAACCATGTCACAGCACCAATATCTACACCTAGCACTTGCAGCTCTGTTATCTGCAGACTGTCAAGACAAGATTGATGTTAGTTAGTGTCTAACTTCTACTTCAGTTAGCTGTACTGGGTACAGCTGCTGCGATGTGCCTGTGGAAAACACTTGCCAAGCTGTCTGCAGCTCACACCTCCACTGCACTGACAGGTGCCATTAGAACAGTGCACCACCACAGACACAGTAACTCAGTTCATGGGTATGGTAAGCAGCAATCACTTTAGTATGACAGTCAACACTGAAACGCTGTTACACTTGTGCAGAGAAATTCAGAAAGGTCTTGCTTTGAGAAACACCCAGTGACATTTGACCTGAAAGCCTCCTTTGCCATCAGTAGTGATACCACTCAATTCTCCACAGGGCAAGTTCAGGTGTAGCTACCAGCAGTTTCTCTTCCTTCCCTCGTAGACATCCCCATATTCACCTCCAGCCTTCAGTTCTAAACTTACCTCAGAAAGCATTTGTTTGATGAACTGAGTAGTGTAGCATTAATCAGATAGTCCAAGCAACAAGTAGATCTAGAGGGAACAAGGAGAGGGCAGAAACAGAAAAACGCTCTGCCTGCTAATGCTGAAGGCATTCTCCATGTGACAGATTGCTCATCCCTGTGCTCTAGGAGGCCTGCAACTTGCAAAGGACCATAAACAAGATCCATATCCAGGCAGAGCTTTTCACAAGTCGGTCTGACGCAAGGCATTTTATGAGCTACTATGCACCAGAGGCTCATCCGATAGCTGCTTTTCATTTTTAAGAAGTCAGTTTTATATTTGATCCACAGTACTAGGTTTAATATATTCCTTAATCTGCCAAACCACAAATCAGCCTCCATTAGAAGGCTTCATACTTCTCAGTAGAACTATATCCTTAAAACAGCTATGGAGAAACCTACCCTTACAGCTTGGAAGACAGTTTTTCACATGATTACCCATCATTAATCCTTGGAGTCAGAAATCTTACAAGCTGGTGTTTGCTATATGTTCACAGTATTTTCTAAATTATATTTTGCTATATCATTTTTCTATATTATATTTTGGAGAAGGGACTTGAGGGAAAGTCTGAGGAGAGGCTGAGGGAGCTGGAGTTGTTTAGCCTATAGAAGAGGAGACTGGGGCGAGGCTCCCTTCCTGAAGGGGAGGTTGTAGACCATAGGGGTTGAGTCAGGCTCTTCTCCCAGGCAACCAGCAACAGGATGAGAGGGCAAGGCCTGAAGCTGCCAGGGGAGAGTTAGGTTGGAGGTTAGAAAGCCCTTTGTCATGAGAACACTGGAATGCACTGCCCAGGGCAATGGTGGAGACCCCATCCATGGAGGTGTGTAAGGACAGACTGAATGTGGCACTTAGAGCCGTGGTCTGGCCGATGTGGTGATGTTAAGTCGTGGGCTGGGCTGGATTGTCTCAGAGCTCTTTTCAAGCCTCAGTGGTTCTGTTCTGTAACAAATCTAAGAAATAAAATGTAGGTATAATTCTGTTTTAAGTTGTTGAATGTGTGCACTGTCATGTTTTGAAGTGCCTCAGTTCAGTTTTTTAGACAGTCACAACAGTAATACTGGAACTGTTGCCTCTATCTCAGAATTATCACAAACTACTGAGTTGGTTTTGCATTAAATTAGGACTCATTAATGAGTACTGAGTTTAGTTTCTTTGTTCTGGGACTTTTTTTTTTTTTTAAGACACGATAGCAATGGATAGTCCCAGAGGAACTCAGCAAGATTAATGAATTCTTAATTTTGAAGATTAAGAAAGTAATAGGATTTGCTTGGAACTTAAAAAGAGAGTGAGAGTAATTCAGTTGGTCATAATAGCTGTGTTACGAGGAATATGTTTTGACCAAAGTCAAAATGAATTGTGCCCTTTTTGGAGTCCATTCTTCCTCTCAGTTAAATTAATGTTTACAGCTCTTTGACAAGGTGGTGTTCCTGCCATAATGATGAATGATGTGCTAACAATGCTTCTGACTGACTTACATGCCTGAATGTGTTTGAATGCTTTCAGTATGGTAAATACTAAAGATCTCCTTTCCTTTTTTTATTTGTAGCAAGACCTCATGACTTCTTTGATGCACAAACACTGGACGCTATAAGACATCGAGCCATCTGCTTTAATCTTTCAGCACATATAGAAAGTTTAGGAAAAGGCCACAGTGTTGTATTTCATAGTACTGTAAGTATCTCTGTGTATGTGATTGTTACAGATTCTGTTTAACTATGTGTCTTGTTAGAAACACTTTTGATATTATGGAGGCAAAACATATGTGAAGCAGTGGAATATTTTGTTGCATATCTACCCAATCTCCGAGAAAGTTCATATATATATATATATATATGCGCTATTAGTTTTATGTAAACGCCTCCCAGATAGAGCAGGCATATCTTAAGAGGGCCCTTTTTGGGGGGGGGTGGGGGTTGGTGTGTCTTCTGCACGTTGAACTTTCCACTTGTCACTTTTGCTGCTTTGATGTGCAAGTTTCTTGCTGTGTAAGCTGCTTCTCCCTTGTTTTCTTTTTTTCCAAGGCTGAGGAGTTCTCTGCAAGCTCAGTTAGTCTAAACAAAGCCATACAGCGATTCTAAACAGTTCCAAAGCAGCTTATTGTTACAGACTAAAGTTCACCTGACATTCTATTAATCTTTAATAAAAATCCTCCCAACCCACTGTTACTTCTCACAGTTTGAAGAATCAAGTATTTCAGAGAGATTTCTGGTTTTCTTTTAGTACTGTAGGCACTTAATCAGAAATAAGTAATAGTGGCTTTTCTACATTATTGATTTGTTTGTTTCTATTAGTAAAGTAACTTTAAAAGTAGTGTTAGTAGCTGCTGCAGCTCATACATTTTACAGCTTGGAACATAGCTTGCAGTGTTTCCATCTGCACTTCAGAAAATATCTACAGCAAGTGTGTGTTACAGAGAAAAATTGTTCATCTAAATAAGAATGCAATTCAGCTGGCATTTCCATAGTCAGGAACAATGGTGCTAATTTATCACAAGGAATGTTTGGAAGGCAAATGTGTAATTGATTATATAAAGATGCTAATCTCAAATTTGTGTTATAGTCGTTTTTCTTCCACTTTAAAGTATAATACTGAGTAAATGTGTTATTATATCCCCTCCCTTTTTTTTCCTTATAATAAACTTGCCACCAAAACATGCATTGTTAGAAGTTAGCAAGTACCAGGCAAAGGATGGCCCTTCAGTTATTTTTCCATATCCTAGTCTCTTAAATTCATAAAGGTTCAAGTAAGCTAGGCATTAGTATTAATGTAGAAAAACAATAAAAATGAGGGCGGAAGTACTCAACTGAGGGATTGGAAGTTCAAAACCCTACATAGCCAAGTTTTTTTTAACCGGATTGAAAGATTCAGGCACATAGTCTGTGGCACATAGTAGACACTCATCTGAAGAAAATAATTAAGAAATGGGACAAAAAGAGATGGGTGTGGTTTCTAAGCTGGCAGCCTAGTGCAGTCTGAGAGAAAGAATGTAGACTGCTGTGTCTTCAGCTATAGCTTAGCTTTGGTACCTGATGCAGGCTACTGAAGTGTCAGTCCGTTTCCATAAGTAAATGGTAGTTTTATACATATGAAACTTATTTGTGTCATCTTCTAAAGACTGGTGATTATTGTGTGTGGCCTGTATTAGAAATTTTGCCCAAGTCATTACTCCTGAACTTTATTATGTGTGTGAAGAAGCAGTAGCTGCACGTGGAGATTTGCAGGTGGCTTAACTGTTACTGTATTGAAGTCTCAATCTAGTTTTCCTGGGTAAATTGGATTTTACAATACTGGGGAGAAAGTGGGCTCTCCTTCAGTTCACAGCTTGCTTTAATCGTAAAGGTTAACCAGGCAGACTGCTCAGTTGTGAAAGCTTTACTCTCGCTATTGGAGTAATTCATAAGGAGATGGAATTGGAGGGAGGAACATGCTCTAAAATTTGGAGGAAGTGGTGAAAATCCTTTTAACTTATCCACGTGTGTGTCTTTTGAAGTGGTAGGGGGTTGATTAGATCTGAAATTGCTTAGACCTCTGTTGTGGGAGAGGTTGTTCCAGTGAGGACAACTGTTCTAAAATTCCAGCCCTGTGCTGTACTTTGATACCCTATTTTAGTGTGCTGTTGCAGTTGTGTGCACTTGTGCTGGACATCAGCTGTATTTGTGAAACTCAGCCAAAAATCTGATTTTAAAAAGAAGTAGAATAGAAACAGTATTGTGAATAGATAACGTCAGGTTGAGAGAGTGGTTACCTCAGATGCAAATGGATTTTGCGCAGAAGCATTCAAACGTTGGTGACTGGCTAAATAACGTGACACAGTTTGTGCGGTCCACCTTCAGATGAAAAAGTTATTTCAGTATCAGAGGCATTAATTGTAAGAATGGAAAATCTGAAGATAATATTGTCTTACTGTCTAAAATCTGACAGAAATGATGTAGGGTTTTTTAAGTAGTGTAAGAATAATGTCAGCACAATGCAGTGCTTGCAGGATGGATACCCTAATGAACAATTACTAAAGTGGAGAAATATTTAAGCAGTCACTGTAGGAAGCTTTTGTCTCCTATGACAAGACAGTCCTTTTATTTGTCTTTTTTTAAACCCATATTTTTCTTTATAGACGTCATAATCTTTAGAATGCAGTCCTCAGTAAAGCCTTTTCTTAAGAAATGTTCTTGTCATTCAGAGTTGACTTCACCTTGGCGTTCCTTGAGTCAAATTCTCAGTGCTTTAATTTTCTGACTCATCTGATAGAAAAAGTCAAGCATTTCCATTTAAGATACTGAGCAATATTACACTGATTAGAAAGCATACTGTATAGGTTATCTTATCCACTGCCTGCCCCTCTCTTGAATTGACTAGAACTCATTCTCTAAAATATTTGAATGCTATTCTTACTGGTTTTATCTTTATATATTTTTCAGTTCATCAATTACATATATGTATACTAGTTACATGTGTTTTGAAATCTTAAAACTTTGAAATATAGTGAATGAGGATGCACATGAATTCATAGGGTGAAATGTTTTAAGTTTTCCAGGAGAGGTCAGCAGAACTCCATTTCTGGTTTGAGACAACTTTTAATGCATGTTTACTTCACAAAGATACATTCAGTTTAATTCTTCTGCGACTGGGTGATCTGTCAAGTGGATTGAAATGAAAGCTCTGGATGTGGTCTACCTAGACTTCAGCAAAGCCTTTGACACAGTCTCCCATTGCATCCTCTTTGAAAAGCTGGCAGCCCTTGGCTTGGATGGGTACACCCTCTGCTGGGCTAAAAACTGGCTGGATGACCAGGCACAGAGAGTGGTTGTGAATGGTTCTGCATCCAGTTGGTGTCCAGTGACCAGTGGTGTCCCCCAGGGATCAGTACTAGGCCAAGCTCAATTCAACATCTTTATTGATGACCTGGATGAGGGGATCAAGTTTACCCTTAGTAAATTAATGGATGATACTGAGTTGAGAAGGAGTGTCGATCTGCTGGAGGGAAGGAGGATGCTGCATACGGATCTGGATAGGCTGGGTCAGTGGGCAGAGGCCAATGGTATGAGGTTTAACACAGCCAAGTACAGGGTCCTACATTTTGGCCACAATAACCTCCTGCAGCTACAAACTTGGCAATGAGTGGCTGGAGAGGAGCCTGGCAGAGAGGGACCTGGCAGTGCTGGTTGACAACCAGCTGAACAGGAGCCAGCAGTGTGCCCAAGTGGCACGAAAGGCCAGGTATCCTAGCTTGTATCAGGAATAGCATGGCCAGCAGGACTAGGGATTTAATCCTTCCCATGTACTGGTCACAGATGAGGCCTCCACTCAAGTACTGGAGGCAGTTCTGCACCCCTCACTTCAAGAAAGAGATTGAAGGGCTGGAGCAGGTCCAGAGGAGAGGAGTGAGTGTGGTGAAGGAACTGGAGGGAAAATCTGCTGAGGAGAGACTGAGGGAGCTGAGGGCGTTTAGCCTGGAGAAGAGGTGACTCATGTGGGGGACTTTCTCCCTCTCTGCAACTCCCTGAAGAGAGGTTGTAGTCAGGTGGTGATCGAGCTATTCTCTCAGGCAACTAGTGCCAGGACTAGAGGGCAGGGCCTGAAGCTGTGCCAGGACTAGAGGGCAGGGCCTGAAGCTGTGCCAGGGGAGGGTTAGGTTGGATGTTAGGAAGCTCTTCTTAATGGAAAAGGGTGATCAGACCCTGGAATGGACTGCCCAGGGCAGTGGTGGAGTCTCTGTCCCTGGAGGTGTTTCAGACTGGATGTGGCACTTAGTGCCCTGGTCTAGGCTGTGGACATGTTAGGTCATTTTACAGGACTTGATGATCTTAGGGATCTGTTTCAGCCTCAATAATTCTGTGATTCTGTGGTGATTCTTTTCTTTCTAGGATAGTGCATGAATAGAATAAGCTGTATTGAGCTAACATCTGCTGTCTGAGTTGTATTTTTAAATCTTAAAATGAGCTGAAGTTCTTTACAAATAGCTTGTAAGTCTTTAAAGCATTGCTATTACAGACATGCTAGGTTTCATCAGATTCAGTTGTAAGTTTTGCAGATTTCAGTGTAGATTAATGGTTACGAGTGTCAAGTTATAGTAAAGAATTCTTTCAGTTGCTGTTTTTCAAAGTTTTTCCAAGTTTGTATCATAGCTGGTTTCTGACTCTAGCCTGCCTAGGGTGTAATACTGTGCTAATGGCAATTAATGTGGACATGGGTAGTTTTTTATACTATTTATGAAAACTTATTTCAATGTGACTGTTTCAAAGTATATGGAGGAAAAAGCAGTAACAACTGTAGATGCCAAATTTCTGCTCTCTCATAACAGAAACCAAACTTGCTACTTTTCTATTAAACAAAAATACTGTTGTTTCATGTATGGAGAAAGGATTTTGCATCCTAGTCAAAATCAAGTGACTTCCTCAGATTTTGAGGATTGATAGTTTAGTAGGAACAAGATAAGCCAGAAAAGGGAAAAATATCTCCAAAATTGACATTGGATGAAAAAATATCTCTGTGTAGGAGCATCACTAAATCATTGTGGCTAGAAAGGACTCCCAGGATCATCAAGTACAGCCCTCATCCTGACATCTCCCTAACCCCTAACCTGAAGTGCTCTAGCTACTCATTTTTTAAACACCTCCTTGTATGGTGATTCTACCACCTCCCTGGTCAGCCTGTTTCAGTGCCCAACAACTCTCACAGGAAATTACTTCTTCCCGCTATCCAATCTAAACCTCCTCTGATGCAAACCTGAGGCCATCCTTGCTATAAATTTCATATCTTCCATGTATTAGATGTGATTAGCTTTTTAATTATGAAATTTTTTTTCCCTACTGCTAATATGACTTTTGCCACCCCTTAGTCTTACATGTGTGTGCTAAAAGCTTGGATGAAGCCTTTAGTTTAGCACTGATTGTTACAAGGGTACTTGCAGTAGTGTAATGCAGACTACCTGAATTGGATGGAAGTTTGTATTCTGAATGTTTCACACATTAGTGTTTGCATTAGTGTTTTGTTTTTTAAGGTTTTACAGGTCAATCTCTTTTCAGTGTGGTGATAAGACATCACATTCCTTGGTTTTTGTACTGCATCTTCCTGGAAAAGAAAGATTGTTCATGTCAGTTTGTATTGTTTTTTTATTTATGTTTCTTTTACTCCTTGCTGGAGGAGGCAGGTGGTGGTATTGATTGGTTTTGGTATCATTGTGTGAAGTAGCATAAATCCCCATAGAAGCAGTAGTATTGATCATATGATAGAGGGACAGCAAACCCAGTTTTAACTAGTTCTGATGTGTAATATGCATCTGTGACTTGGTATTTTGTATGGTTTCATAGTCAAAGTCTTTAAGATTTTCAGAAGATAAAGAACAGTGTGTGGAGAATAACTTCTTGAGTGTTTCTCACTTCTTTATTTGCGTGTAGTAGGTAGTTTACTGTGTTCGAACACTATTCGTTGTAAAATGTCACCTGCAAATGTTTCTTCATGTGATATCCATAAAGCTTGCACTTCATGAGAGAAGGTATGTTAGCTTAAAACTTGAAGGTTAGTTTGTAAATGAACTGGACTGCACAAGAAAATGCATGGTTTTGAATGGAAAAGCTGTTGAGAACTGAGTTTTATTTGCCCTATAAAGTGAGTTCTGACCTATTTTGTATTTGTACCAAGGCTCAGGTGCTCCATTCTATAGCAGAGAAATTGAATTTGCAAAAGCTGCAGCTGGGTGCTGGACAAAGCCTAAAACTTAAAGTTGGAAAGGATTAGGGTAGTGCTTTCTAAATCTTTATGGGAAAAGAAGTCAGGTTTTCCATCCCTGCTTCATATCCTGTTGTGACTATGGCTTGGGACCTGGGAGGAAAAGCCTTAGCAATGCTTTAGATGACTAAATAAAATAGCCATATTGTATTGTTTTGACTCAAGCATCAGTTAAGCTAATTGACCAAAATCTAAGTCTGATTGACAAAGATTACAAAAAGAAGACTCTTAATGATAAGTTTTCTGTAGTGTCCCAGTATGGCATCCTATTGCAGTTCTTTTAGAACCCATTCCTTCAATTTACTTGGAATTGCTTGATAAATGCAAACATTCTTACTCAGCCTTCAAGTCTCATTTCTAGATAAATTGTGAATCTATTTTATATGAGAGATCCTAGAACTCAGCCTTATTAATGAGAACTTACTCCTTTAGGAAGAGCTGTGCATTACTGTATTTTGTGTATTGTTTCTCTAACCTTAGTCTATTGGTTGACATTTCCCGTATATCATGACAACATTGTTAAAAACCTTTTAGTGTGAGACTTAAATATTTAAGTCCTCCAGGAACCTCTCCATTGGGAGTCCTTCCCATGGGCTGCAAGTCTTCACAAGCTGCTCCAGGGTGAGTCCCTTTCATGGCATACAGTCCTTCAGGAACAGATTGCTCTGGCCTGGGGAGTCACAAGTCCTGCCAACAAATGTCCTCCAGTGTAGGTTTCTCCCTCCGTGGGTCTACATGTCCTGCCAGGAGTCTGCTGCATTATGAGGTCTCCCTGGGTTCATGGCTTGCTTAGGCTCTGCATTAGGTCTTCTGTGGTCTGCATATGGTTATCTGCTCCACCACTTATTTCCATGGGCTGCAAGAGGACAGCCTGCCTCACCATGGTCTTTACCAGTACTATTCAGTCTATTCATTAATGACTTGGATGAGGGATTAGGGTGCACTGTCAGCAAGTTTGCTGAAGACACAAAGCTGGGAGGAGTGGCCAACACCCCAGTAGGCCGTGCGGCCATTCAGTTGGACCTGGAAAGGCTGGAGAGCTGGGTGAGAAGAAATGTAACGAAGTATAACAAGGGCAAGTGTAGAGTCTTGCATCTGGGCAAGAACAACCCCAGGTAACAGTACAGGTTGGGGACTGACCTGTTGGAAAGCAGAGTAGGAGAAAGGGACCTGGGGAGTCCTGGTGGACAGCAGGATGACCATGAGCCAGCAATGTGCCCTTGCGGCCAAGGCAGCCAATGGCATCCTGGGGTGTATCAGAAAGCAAGTGGTTAGCAGATGGAGAGAGGTTCTCCTCTCCCTCTACTCTGCCGTGCTGAGACCACATCTGGAATACTGTGTCCAGTTCTGGGCCCCTTAGTTCCAGGAGGATGCAGAACTGCTGGAGGGAGTCCATGGTAGAGCCACAAAGATGCTGAAGGGAATGAAGCATCTCCCTGATGAGGCAAGGCTGAGGGAGCTGGGTCTCTTTAGCTTAGAGGAGACTGAAGGGTGACCTCATTAATGTTTATAAATATGAGAAGAGTTCATGTCAGGAGGATGGAGCCAGGCTCTGCTTAGTGGCATCTAATGACAGGACGAGGGGCAGTGGGTGTAAGCTGGAACATAAGAGGTTCCACGTAAATAGGAGAAGGAACTTCTTCACAGTGAGGGTGATGGGCCACTGGAAGGGTCTGCCCAGAGGGATTCTGAAGTCTCCTTCACTGGAGACATTTTAAACCCACCTGGACATGTTCCATTGCAACTTGATCTAGGTGATCCTGCTGTGGTCGGGGCGATTGGACTAGATGATCTTTCCCTTCCAATCCCTAACATTCTGTGATTCAGTGATGCCATGGGCTGCAGAGCAGTCTGCTCTGGCATCTAGAACACTTTCTCCCTGTCATGTATAGAACTGGGTGTCTGAGGAGTTGTTTTACATACTCCCCAGCTGCTGTTGCCCAGCAGTTTTTTCCACTGCTCTTGATTCTGCATTGCAGAGGCACAACCACTGCAACTTACGGACTGAGACTTAGACTGGTAACAGTTCTGTCCTGGAGTTGACAGGCATTCACTTTGTTGGACACGGGGGAAGCTTCTAGCCAGCTTCTCACAAAATCTAGCCGTATAGCCCCACTCCTGCTACCAGAACATTGGCATGCAATCTCAATATTCCAGTTCTCACCTACAAGTGTATTTATACCTTCAGATATCTCCAGGATTAATAATTTGGTTGTTAAATCCATGGGCAATTGCATGAAACATCATTACTAAGTTTAATTAACCATGATACTAATTTGTGGGAAGTTGATGCAGATGATGGTCTTCAATACTCACGTTCTGTATGATACCATGTTAGTTTAACCTTCATGAAGACTACTGGACACTCTTCTGTATTTCTGTGATTTCTGGAGTTTACAGTATCTGCAGTGGCTGCATGTGAAATCTGTTAAAGGTGTAATTAATGTTTTACACTCAGAAGGTGGGAGAATTTGGGGTGTGTGTAGCAAATAGGAAAATCGTTGCGACATGTAGTAAAGGAGAGGCTGAGAATAAATCAGTGGAATAGGAATCAGATGACTTTTTCCTGTTCTGGATAGTGTAGATTTTTGGGATACCTTTTGAATGCCAGTGTTAGAGAATATGTTTGTACCCAAATGAACAGTTTACATTTGTGGGTATTTTAAAGTTTATATTGCCTGGAGTGGTGGGCTGAGGTCAATGGGTTCAACAAAGCCAACCCCCAGCAGCACTACAGGCTTGGGTAGGAGCGACTGGAGAGCTGCCTGGTGGAAAAGGACGTGAGGGTGTTGTTTGACAGCCGGCTGAACAAAAGCCAGCAGTGTGCCCAGGTGGCCAAGAGGATGAGTGCATCCTGGCTGTATCAAGAACGATGTAACCAGCTGGAGTAGGGAAGTGATGATGGCCCTGTACTCTGCATTTGAGAGACCCCACCTTGAGTACTGGGTCCAGTTTTGGGTGCCACAGTATAAGAAGGACACTGAGGTGCTGGAGTGGGGCCAGAGAAGGACAGCAAGGCTGGGGAGAGGTCTGGAAAACAGGCCCTATGAAAAGTGGCTGAGGAAACTGGGGTTATTTAGTCTCTACAACTACCTAAAAGGAGGTTATAGCATGGCTCATCCTGGTCTCTTGTCCCAAATTACTAATGATAGGCAAGCAGAAATGGCCTCAAGTTGCATCAAGGGAGGTTTAGACTGGATCTTCAGAAGAAGCTCTTTCCTGAGAGAGAGTGGCTGGGCACTGGAACAGGCTGCCCAGGGAGGTGGTGGAGTCACCATCCCTGGAGGTGTTTAAAAAATAAGTAGATCTAAAACCCGAGGCCATGGTCTAGGGTTTAGGGTGATGTTGGGGTGAGGACTGGACTTGATGATCCTGGGAGTCCTTTCCAGCCACAACGATTCTATGATTCTAAAGGTGGGAGTCTAGCTTCAGGGTCTTGCACCTAAAAACTCCATTCTCTGAGAGTATCTTGTGTGCTGTGAACTGATATATGAAACTGTGAGAAGGGAGTTCTTGCTTCTTGTCAGGGACCTTACCAGCAGGGAATGTGTGTTCTGCCTCAACTCAATCAGTTGTCAATGGCTGTTTAACATGTCATTTCATGTATCATTCCTGTAATAGTAGAAGTAAGTGTGCTCTCTGCACTGTTAAGGGTCCCTGTTATGTATGCAGTCACATCTGTAAGCCTGGGAGTTATTTCAGGTAGCCTTTGCCCTTACCTCATTCTGTTTGATTTATTGATTATGAGATATTGAAAGTGAATGAGTAAATGATAGATGTCGAGATATCAGCGTTTGGGAGACAATATTTTATTCTTGTGCTATAATTAAATTATTAAGATAGATCAGTTTCTCAGAATAGATGTCTTGTGAAAAAACATAATCATACCTAGAGCTATACAGGTTCTTCAAAGCTTCTGGAGTAGCCACTTAAAAATGCAAAGTATTTTAAAAGAAAGGAGACTACTTACAGGTAGCTAAGTCTTTTTTTTCCAAAGCCCACTCATTAGACAAACGTTAAGGGAGAACACTAAATTTTATGAAGATTAGCTTGCGTAGCGATACGGCTGTTCTACCAATACATAAGAGTACAGCTTTCAGAGAGTTAAACGGTTTGCCTATTATGAATGCCCAGTTGAACATGAAGAACAAGAGTTTTTGATTTAAAAATATGCAGATTTGCTTTAAATTATGATTTTCTTCCCCCCTTATTGTCAGGTAATAGCTAAAAGAAAAGAAGATTCTGGAAAGATAAAACTCCTGCTTCATTGGACACCAGAGGACATGTGAGTATACTACTAGTGATACATTATAGGATTTAAATTTGGAAGGATTGACAGTGGGGTAAATTAACTGCTGTCACTAAATAATGTTATACCTTTGAATGTTCAAGTGAAAATTCATCATGATAAAATGCTTATTAAAAAGTAATTTAGAACTTCAAAGCATAATGTTTACCTCAGCTTTTGAGTGTTCAGGCTGTGATGCTAGTTCAGATAAATCTGAAGCTGTACTTCTGATGCATTTTGTCACTATGGGTGTTACTAATGAGGCCCTCTAATTGTTGAATGGAGAGTTCAGGTTGGTTTTGCCAGCCACACATGTAAGGAAATGTATCAGTAAGAGAACACTGATTTATTATGCTCCTAAAATAAAGCTACTGAACACTGTACCGTCATCAGTTTATAAGTAGAACTACAAAAATCTTTGCCTAGGTGCTACACTTGAACAGCATAATAACCACAATTTGCCTTTTAAAGTGTCAGTCTCTTTGCTGCTTCTTTAGATTCTCTCAGTGAATCTTGGAATACTCTTCCAGCATGTTTGGCTGATTTTGTCTTGGTTTTTCAAAGTTCTGCCTTGACCAAAACTAGTAGCTTTATGTTTAAAGCAGGATAAAGGTACCGCCCTTGGGTAGGCTTGGAACACAGGAAGTAGTAAGTGTGCTTTAGAAAGAATTCATTCATACCTACTTCTTTGAAAATAGCTGAGATCTCATTTGTCCTGACACAGAAAAGAATGTACATGTAAACATTTTGAGTTTAAATGTAGAGGTTTGGTTTCCACTATACTGCAGGGAGGTAGTCGACAGAGTAGTTTCAGGAGAGGCAGTAACTGGATGCTCCATGTTTTTCCTAAGTTTTAAAGGATTCACTACTTTTCCTTTTATGAGTGAGGATAGTCAAAATAGAATTTGTTTCTTGGATCTGCACTCTTGCATGCAGATGAAGATACTGAGACACGTAGTTCACATGGAGCACAATAGCTGTGTAGTTAGCTAGGACATGCGGGTTTAGAGGCTCTTTCTTAAAAGGAACTTTACCAGGAAGATATATCTATATTGATAGACTTCATTAGATAAGGATATCTGAATTGAAAAAGAAATAGTCATAGTTCATGCCAGTAACTTTTAGGATAAGGAAATCTTTTAAATTCAGTGCCTCTTTCAAGTGATTGAGTGTGGCAAAGCCATGCCATGATAGAAATTTACCTTTTGCTCTAGTGAAGTGGTTTAAATTACTGCTGTAACATAAATCTATGATACCTTCCATTTGCAGAAGACTAGGGTTGCTGATAAGCTATCTGCAGTGATGTGTTTAAAATTGCATCAAAATGACCAAGTATTTGTAGCTTTTTGCTGCTTGTTGCAGCACTTGTGGTGTGCAAGTTTCTGTTCAGCTTGGGAGATTATAACTAAAATAGTAAAAATTGTAGAGTTCTTTACAGTCATTTAGAACAGCTGGTAATACTACTGGTTACTTTATGTAACAGCACTGAGAAATTGTTTTTATTAAAATATTACAGCTAAAAGCATTTAAATGCACTTTAACATGCAGCATTAAACAGCATGGGAACATGAGAAGTAAATAAAAAGCAGAGTATGCAAAGTCAAGTGAGGTTTTGCTCATGCAGAAGAATACAACGTTAGAATCTCAACTCATCTTCTCCAGCGCAATTCAGTAATGTCAGCACAACTCCAACAGAATGCAGATTGGTTTGGTCGGGTCAAAGCAATAATGCGGGTTTTTATTAATTCTTGCATCTTGGTTGAGTTAGGCAGAGGGTGTATTTCCTGCACTAAATGATGCAATTTTGAATTAGTATTTGGTAGATTAAATTGAATCTTGATCATTCCAGTTATGAACTGCAAATGCAAGGTCTCATGTCATCCATCTTCTACACAGTTGAATATGTGATTTAGAAAGGTTGAATGCAGACATGATGATAAGCTGTTGATCAGTGTTTCAGATGGAGCTAGTAAATCATTATTGAACTTTTTCTGCTCTGTGTCATCTTGAGAAAGGTGAACTGCCCCAGGGTATCTGCACATTAAGTATTTTTTTCAGGAAAAGTAAATACTAGTCTTTAACCTGTTTCCTTGGCAAGTGGGGAATAACTTTTAAAGTGGGGATGTGTGGTGTTTTTTGGTTTTTTTTTTTTTTTTTAGAACAGGAGTTAATTCTTTGTATCCTCACTTCTTAGCTTACCTAGTTAGAATGGCCTTCAACACTTCCAGGGATGAGGCAGCCACAACTTGCTTGGGCAACCTGTTCCAGCATCTCCCCACCCTCACGGGAAAGAATTTGTTCCTCATATCCAACCTTGATCTCCCCTCTTCAAGTCTGGAACCCATTTCCCTTGTCCTTCCACTATGCACTCATGTAAAAAGCCCTTCCCTAGCTTTCTTACAGCCTTCTTCAGCTATTGGAAAGCTGCTCTGAGGTCACCTGGGAGTGACTTGCTCAGCCTGTCCTCATAGAGGAGGTGCTCCAGCCCTCTGATGATTTGAGTTGCTCTCCTCTGGACATGTACCAGGAGCTCTATGTCCTCCTTATGCTGGGGATTCCAGAACTGGACCCAGTGCTCCAGGTGGGGTCTCACCTGTAGAGAGTGAGAATCACTGATAGAGAGGGAGAATCACTTTGCCCTTAGGCAACTGTCACTGCTTCTTTTGATACAGCTCAGGACACAGTTGGCTTTCTGGGCTGCAAGCGCACACTGATGGCTCCTATTAAACTTCTGGTCCACCACCCTCCTCCAAGTCCTTTTCCTCATGGCTGTCCTCAATCCTTTCTCCTCCCAATCTGTGTTCGTGCATGGGATTGCCTCAACTCAGGTCCAGAACCTTGCACTTGCTCTCGTTGAGCTTCGTGACATTTGCACAATCCCACTTCTGGAGCCTGACAAGGTCCCTCTGGATGGCCTACCTTCCCTGCAGGGTGTTGACTTCACCACAGTTTGGTGTTGTCATCAGACTGACTGGAGGGGCATTCAATTCGACTGTCCATGTTGCCAACAAAAATGTTAAACAACGCTGGTCCCAGTACCTACTCTTGAAGAACACCTATTGTCACACAACAACATTTGGACGCTGAGCCATGGATCACAACTCTTTGGGTGCAACCAGCCAGCCAGTTCCTTATCCAACGAGTGGCCCATCCATCAAATTTGTATCATTCCAGTTAAGATAACCAGAATGTTGTGTGGGACAGTTCTTGTCTTCATGTATATTGCAAAACAGTCTTAGGATGTGAAAAGTTTTCACACTTCCTGATTGTATAGCTTTGCCTCTTCAGCATACAGTTTCCACAAAAATGACTTCCAAATGTTGGTTGTGTTTTTTTTTTCAAAGTAGCCTTATGTTTTTTTCCAGCTTTAATATCTGTGCTAGTAGGTATATGGATTCCTTCCAGGGTAGTTTTGTTTCCCCCCACTTCTCTCTCTTTCAGTTGGTTTTTTTTTTTCTTCCACCTTTATCTGAAAGGGGAAATGTACTATTGGAGAAACTGCCTCCTACTCAGTAGTTCTTTCACTTCATATTTTTTTAATGGCTTACCCAAAAAATGAAGCTGAAATTACAGCTGTCTTTCATTGCTGAGAAACAGATTCTGTTTAAAAATTTGAAAAAGAATTGCTTATAGTTTTGATCAGAGGAAGAACTGTGTCATTTACATAGTCTTAAATGTTGTGTTTCTCATTTTGAAACTGGTTTCAAAATGTTAGAATTCTCAATCACAAATGCCATTTTTTTTCTCTCAACCTGAAGTAATTTTTTGAGTCCCAGGTCATGTTAGAAACAGACCAACCAACCAACCTGTTGAAAGTAATCCCAAGAGATTGTTTGGGGTTTTTGTTGGTTGGTTGTGATGTGGGGCTTTTTGTGTTTTCTTGATTTGTTTGAGGGTTCTTTTTTCTAGCAGTGGCAATCAAATGGATCACTTGTTTGTTCTGCACAGCTTTGGACAGTACTGACTTGGCAGGCAGCAGAAAAAGGAGATTCCCAATATATCACTGATTTCTGCAAGCCTAGTGCTTCTCATAACGAGTTACCTGGAAACCTCAGCAGGGCCTTAAAAACCTGATGTGCTTTTAGTAAAAAAAGCGATAACGCAGTGAGCCACTCTGAAGTAGGCTTGTTTCGTTTCAGAGTTAATGTACAACATTGCATGTGTTATCTGCAGCCCTCTTTCTCATTTTTTACTACAAGTGGCACTGAAGCAGCAGTTTCCTTTAATGTGGTTGTGTTCCATCGCACGATGAGAGAACCCTTACAGGGGCAAAATATTTGGTGGTGATTGCCTGGATATGCTCAGAAGATAATAAAATGGTTAGCGTCAGCAAAGTTGGAGCATTTTGACACTGAAAGCTTTGAATCTGGAAGAAGCAAGTTAGTGTAACTCGAAGCTCAGTGCCTGCCATATATTACGGGTTTACATTTTTGATAGCATTGCAGAACTTTACACCTAGTAAAATATTTTCAAAGATGTTATTTTCATTGTACCACTACCCATTTTGACATTAAATTGTTAGAGGATGTACTGCCATTGTCATTGTATGTTTGGTTTAGTATTCTTCTGGTATGGTCTAAATTCACTTTGCTGTCTTTTTCTCACTGAGAGCTTGAAAAGCCTGAAAGTATAATGTGCAAAGATTGGCTGTCTTTTCCTTACTCCAATGAACATGGTTTGTTTTTATCCAGTGAAATGTGAAGATTATTTAAAAAGCTTCATGTGTACTGTTTGACCACATAATTTAATGATAAGAAAAACAGTTGATCTTTTTTGAATTTTTATTTTATTTATTTATTCGTAGTCTGCCTGATGTGTGGGTAAATGAAAGTGAGCGACATCAGTTAAAAACTAAAGTAGTTCATTTATCAAAACTACCAAAAGATACTGCCTTGCTTCTGGACCCAAACATATACAGGTAATGTCCTCATTTTGAACCTTGCTTTACCTCAACGTAGTCTTAAGCCTCACTTAACTTTTTGACGTTGAAAAATCAGGATTGCTTATGCACCAATCTAGTGAGCCTCGATCCTGTCAGCGTCCAGGAGTTAAATTCTGAGGTCTTAAGTTGTTTCAGAATTACTTAACTTCTTGAACTGAACTCTAGTTACTGAGAAACGGGGAATGTATGTATTTACCAAGTGTATTTTACTTTTTTGTGCTTGGTGTACAGAAATTCTAGTAAAGGAGGTACATACAGTGGAATCCTGAAAGATCACTTCTGTTAAGATCACATACTGGTTTGTATACCAATTTTTTTAAAGTCCAAATTTATCTTTACATATCTTATATTCAGCTGTAATACATGCAGTATTACCTTGAAATCTGTACTTCTATGCAAGTACTGTTTTTTAAGACCAGATTCTTTAGAGGGGGACAGTACACATTGCTTGTCTTTAAGCTGCATTCGCTTTGTGTTTTTAGGGACTTCCAATTGGCTTCTAATCCATCATGTTTCTAATGATTTTGTGGGTTTTTTGCCTCCCCTCTTTCTTAGTGTTCTCATGCAGTTGTCAGTACCCACAGTTCTGTGTGTGTACGGTTTTAAAGGTAATCTGAAATGCTCAATTCAGTCTCAAGTTCTTGAACATCCAGCGATACAAATTTATGGACTTATATTAAAAATCTATGAAAGTGGGTTGGGGAGGGAGAATTATCTTCTACCCTGACGAAAGTTCAGCATTCATATGTTTCTTCCTTAACATTCAGTGGCCCTGTGTCTAAAGGAGTAACTAGAACACTAGTCTGAGGTTTTGAGGTGTGATAAGCCTTTCAGTTCACCTTTAATTATTGGTGTGTTTAACCAAATTAATGACAACCTGGCTTACAGTATAAATCATTATACTCTGTCTATTATCATTGTAAATGTAAGTATGTAAAATACTTACTTTGGTGTAGGAATTATCAATGTTAGTAGTAAATCATAACAATGGAGGAAATTGGATGTTGCTTTTTAAAATATGATGACTGTTCTGTAGTGTGATTTTGTTATTAACCTTTATATTGATTACCTTTGCAGAAATTTATTGGAAAAGGCAAAAAAATGTAACCTATAAAATGAAATGAAATTGTATGTGGGATTAAATCCTTGAAGAAAAATGAGTAGCCCTTTTTACCTCTCAGAAATAAAATCTAAGTTCCCCATATATAATGTTGCACTAGCTATTTAGCTACATATATCACCGTCTGCTTAAAAAGGGCTTTGGGACCAACTGTAGGAGTTCAAAGAAAAAAAACCCTCTGCAAAGGGGAAAAGTGATTAAGGTAATTCAGTGAACAGCTATTAAGACCATGTTAAAATTACTGCTTTGGCAGAAAGTTTGGAATAATCATCTGAAATGTACACTAGTATTGCACCACCTAAAATGGCTTTCAGTTTGAATACAATTCAATGAAAGTAGATGTTGTATAGTCATCATTTCATAGTATAATCTTGCTGACACAGGTTAACATCTCAGGCTCTCTATATAAAACTGTACTGTCTTCTTTTACAGAACGATGCCCCAGAAGAGGTTGAAGAGGTAAAAGCCAGCCAAGTGGGGGACACCTGCAGTCTTAGTCACTGACAATGGATTTAGAAATAAAGTTGCACATTAGTCAAATCCCATCTTTTTTTTTTCCTTAGATAAATATTTATGCTTAGTGTAAACATTCTGTGAATGAAGTTGATGCTTCTGTGGAATATATTAATATATTACTGTATATCCACATTTTCATGGAATGGTACAGTGGGAGACTGAGCAAACACTCTTCTGGCAACTTAGTGGAACAACTAAACGGCTTTGCATGCTTGCTTCTTTAAGCTGCTTTTTTCTTTAGTGAATACAGTAGTTTATTTTTGATGAAAAGAAAAAGTAACCATCACCATTTACTCACAATTCCCAGGAGAACCGTTAACAAGCTTTTAGGCTTCTTGTCAGTGTTAGTTAAATATAGCACATGCCAGACAGTACAACAGCTACCAAGGGATTATCCTGTTGCCCTTTGAGTATGGTGGATAGTGATCATTTGTCATTTGTAATCTCGTGTCCTTTTGCAGATCCCTAAAACATGTTGGATTATAATGTCTAAACAAATGTTGATGGAATGCTTGTCTTTTCCAATCAACTATAAATACATATAGTACGGTTAAAAGATGTTAAGAGTGTTGCAGTATGTCTGACCCCCTTTTCAGGAGTAGTGTAGAATGTCCATGAGATCTGCTTTTATGTGATCCGTATCAATGGATGGTTTTCGAAAAACCTCTTCTTAAGCAGTTATAGTGTTATTGGTGTTTTGTTTTATTTTTTTTTGACCCTTTGGGATTCCTTGTAAAGTATACTTTTTTTATTTGGCCTGATGTTTTCTAGATGTAAAGAAAATGGTATTTTTTAAAAAAAACCACAAAAACCTAGAAATTCAATCCTTTATGCACCAAAGTTGGCTTTGAAAAGGAAAGTAAAATCATTTTCTTGCTTAATAAGCAAGAAGCCATGGATTTTTGTAACTGACAAATAGAGATGTGTCTAACCTGTTAGTCTTTGTATGGAGACAAAAATGTTGCATATAGATAATAGGACATTGCTTGTAAATATTTCAGCAGATTTGTAATATATTTTTATATTATGAAATGTACTGTAGATGTTTTTCTAGAGGCATGAAAGTTAAAATGTATATATACGGTAGAAATAATATTGAAGGATATTGTAATTCACTAGTGCTGCCAGAAGAATTGTTTAAAAAAAAGCACCTTCCTTAACAATAAGAAACCCCCCTTCTTTTACATACCTAAGGGATTATGTACTACTGTTAATATCTGTTGTAAGAACAAAAATACTTTGAACATCCTTCCCAGAAATCTTAGGGGGATGAATAGTACCCATAATTAATTCATGGCGCTCCTTTCTAATAGTGAACATGAAATTAACCTTTTCCTTACTGTTGGAAGGAACTAATATGTAAAATTTGTGAGGATATATGCAGTCAAACTGCAGAGTTTGTCCTCCTTATTGGGGAGGAATTTACTACAGTGAAAATAATGACCAGCAGTTTTTACACTAAATTTTTATTAAATAGAATAAAATTAAAGTAACCCTTTGGTTGCAAAAGTGAGCCTATCCTAACAGAATACAGATGCATTGTGCACTGGTACTGGCGTGAGAGTCTTGCTTAGCTCCAGTGGGTTAAAAATGTTACTTATATACACATGCAAAAAAAAAAATCCTATCAAGCAAAATGAAGTGCAGATTTAAAAGCACCACTAATAGAAGATGTTCTGGAATGGTTGTTTAATAAGGGTATTATTCATAAAATCTGTAGTGATGTGACTTTATTTTTTAAAAAAATGCAGTGTTTTGGTTTGGTTTTGGTTGTTTTTTTGTTTTGCTTGAGCACTTCACCTACTGCTTTTTCTGTACCTATAAAGTAATCCGTAACCTTTGTTTCTTTTTTTAATTTTGTTATAAAATTGCCAAATAGAAGTGTTTCAGATATAGTTTGTATTTGTGTTTTTTAATTTTATTGCTTCATGAGTTTCTTGTAAGTCATTTATAATTGACAGATGATTGTAGACCTTGCCTGAGTATTTTTTCTAATAAAACAAAGCAAACAAACCTCATTATCTTCAAAATCATAAGATTTCAATGAAGTTTTCAACGATTAATACAAAAACATCACTACCTCTTTATTTTTTCTGTAAGTGCTACACGCAGAGCTTTGCATAATGCGGAGTTAATGGGTTCAAATCATTGTTCAGTGTAAACTGACTTTCTTTTCTTGGATTTGTAAGAAGTATTTGATGTTCTCATGGTTCAGCTTTTTCTCTGAAAGGAAAAATCAGCTCAAATTCAAAGCATCTGTCAACGAATGAAGACATTTGAATTAGTATTAGAATTTTTCCATAATAGTCAAAAGGTAAGTGAATTTTCAATGCAAATTGCTCAAGCTATTTATGCTTGAAAGTTGTTTGTGTTCTATAAAATACCTGATGGTATCTTGGTTCAAATGACAGTCATGTCTTTGCAGCTCTGCTTCAGTTTTTGTGTGTCCCTCAGTGAATTCAGTTAAGAATACCCAGTGCGTGGAAGTGACTGAGGGACAGTCATCACTTGGTTCTGGGGGTGAGAAAAAAGGTTAAAGAAAAAGTGGTGTTGTTTTTGAAAAGTGTTAAACAAAGGAACTAATATAGAAGATACCTTCTGTATAGCTCATGTTTTTTAAAACATAGATTTTGTAAATACCTACAGAATGCATTTCTTACTTCATAGCAGAGAGATGTTTTGAGGCTAACCTATAGTTACTTCACCTTTCACTTCAGTCTGTTCCCAAACTGCTGTAATGAGTAACTGTATAAATATTCTAAGTTTATACTACTTTCTCTAGAGGTTCTGTACTATATTGAAGACATTACAGAAGGTGAGCAAAAGATAATGACTTTTTTTTAGTTAAGTTGTGGCAAAATGCACTGGAGTATGTATTGCACTGAGGAAGCTGAGCAAGTACAGCCTAGAGAAGACTTCAGGAGGAACTCAGCTAATGTTTTAGCTCACATTAGCAAGCTGTTCATATATTCATAGATCATGGCTTGAGTTGGAGCTGTTTGAATTGAAAACTGATCAGCTGAGGCAGTAACTTGGATCTGGAGCTTTAGTCTGCATTTAATTTGGCCTCCTATATGCTTTGACCTACACTGATGCTATTGTCTGAAGGTAGATGCTGGTACTTGAGGTTGTGGGTCAGAAAAGGACATGGGATAGAATGTTTATTCCTTCGTTGCTAGGTGACACCAGCAAAAGGTTTTCAGAAATCTCAAATGTATTTATGGGCATCCTGTGTTCTCTTGCTTCAAGGATGCCTTTTCAGAGAAAGTGCTGAACCAAACTCTTTGAAGTTGTACTTCGTAGGAGGTACAGTGCACCCAAATATCTATGCCCAAAACTCTCAGTCCCTTTGGAATGCATTGTGATGAATCTTACAGTTTTCCATAGATGGCTAACAGACTTTTTGAGTGAAGGAGGCTTACGTTAGACATTATTAAAAATGTCTTCACTGAGAAGATTGAGAAGACTGGACCAGGCTGCCCAGGGAATTGGTGAAGTCACCATCCCTGGAGGTTTTTAAAAAACACAGATGTGATTCTGAGGGACATGATTTAGTGATAACTTGGCAGTGGTGTATTAACAGTGAACCCGATAATCTTGAAGGCCTCTTGCAACCAAAACAGTTCTGTAATTCTAGGAGTGCTGTTTTGGGATCAAAGAACATCTCCATCTCAGCTTAAGTGGATAGGAAGGCTTGAATGGAAAGACTTCCTAACATTTGGGCGTAGCATGCAGCTGATTGCTTGGTGCTAGATCTCATTTTTGTGTTAAAGTGCTTGATTAGACAGTGCAGAAAACCACAAGTTCTTTTTTCATGCTTAACATTGTTTATATCTTTACCTAAGTTTCTGTCATTGTTTCCAGATTTCAGCCAGATTGCATAATACATTTTTTGTAGTTTCTGCATTCTAATTGTATCTATGGTTTCCATGTCAAATTACATTTTAAATCTGGGCTAACTTAATTTAAGAACAAATAGGTTAATTATGCTTAGATCTGCAGTGCTTTTAATAATAGGAACTTAAGTGCTTGATTTATAGTCCTTTCAGCCTTTCAGTGCGGTGTGTCAATCGAGAAAACTCACCTGGTTTAATACTTAACTCTCAAACTGATGGAGAGCAGCCTGGCAGAGAGGGACCTGAGAGTGCTGGTTGACAACTAGCTTAACAGGGGTCAGCAGTGTGCCAAGGTGGCACAGAGTCAGTGGCGTCTTGGATTATATCAACAGTAGTGTGGCCAGCAGGACTAGGGACGTAATTCTCACCCTGTAGTGGGCACTGGTGAGGCCTGCCCTCGAGTACTGGGTACAGATCTGGGCCCCTCACTTCAAGAAAGAGAGTGAGGGGCTGGACTGGGTCCAGAGGAGCAGTGAGGCTGGGGAAGGGACTGGAGGGAAAGTCTGATGAGGAGAGGCTTAGGGAGCTGGTAGTGTTTAGACTGGAGAAGAGGAGACTCGGGAAACCTCTCTCTCTCCAACTGCCTGAAGGGAGGTTGTAGTCAGATGGAGGTCAGGCTCTTCTCCCAGCAACTAGTAGCAGGACAAGAAGGCAGGGCTGGAAGCTGCTCCAGGGGAGGGTTCGGTTGGATGTTAGAAAGCCTTTCCTCATGGAAAAAGGTGATCATACCCTGTAATGGACTGCCCAGGCAGGTGGTAGAGTCGCCATCCCTGGAAGTGTGTAAGGACAGACTGGATGTGGTCCTTAGTGCCCTGGTCTGGCTGATGTGATGGTTAAGTCATGGACTGGGCTGGATGATCTTAGAGGTCTTTTCCAGCCTCAATAATACGTGATACGTAATCACTTAATACTTTTTTGCCTTTGACAAACTTGTGTGTGAACCTATCATAAATGTGTCTCTTGTCACAGTAATGCAGAAGAGGGGATAAAAATATCATGGGTTTTGAAAAAGCAACTGAATCTGTCACAGAATCACAGGATATTAGGGATTGGAAGGGACATTGAAAGTTCATCTAATCCAATCTGCCTGCCAGAGCAGGATCACCTAGATCAAGTCGCACAGGAACACGTCCAGGTAAGTTTTAAGTGTTTCCAGAGAAGGAGACCGATTCCTTTCAGTCATTTTCTGTACGTTAAGTAGATACTCAGTGAATGGCTCCTACATGCATGTGGTTCTGAAAGGAAAATAAGCAGTTTGATCCCTACAGCAAGATACTCTAAACAAGGCATTCCAACAGCTGAAGGTGGTCTTAATATCACATGGCTTTTCTTATTTCAAATAAAAATGCCTTCAGGCCTGTGAATTGTCCTGGTGTTATCTTACTCTGAGCAAAGAGTATGCGGTATACAGCACTCCATATGGAAATCTATGGAGTAATTATTTGGATTTTCATGTGGCTTTATCAAGCCCTATGTAATCACTGCTTTGCTTTTTTCCATTTTAATGAAATGCATATTTTGAATATTGTCATCTGCCTCTTACTGCTTTGTAATCCTTCAGATTTAACCAACTTGCTTTTGTTTTCTGTCCAGTACTTTCTAGGCTGATCCTGTTACGCCATATTACAGCTCAAAGTAGCACAAGTACAGAAGTAGATCAAAGTTTCATGATTCTCACGTGCCCTAATACTTGAAAACTTGCCCTGCAGTTACTTAAATGATTTAGAAGTATATACCAATTTCAGTATCTCCTAATCTTCAGGGGTGATAGCAGAATTAGGAGGTACGTATTGATACTTGTTGGGTAACCTGATCTAGTGAAGGTGCCCCTGCCTTCACAGAGAGGTTGGAAGTAGGTGATCTTTAAGGTCCTTTCCAGCTCCAGTCAGTCTATGATTCTGTCATTATTTTTTTTTTTTTTTTCATGAAGATCAATGTCCTGAGCTGCCCTGCTGGAGTTGATAGAGTAATTTGGGTAGCGAATGTCATCTTTCAAACAAGCTTGTAACAGGAGGGGAAGAAAGTGATACTCTTTATGAGTTTAGTAACTGTTGAAGATTGAGAGTTAATAATACTGTGCTCAGGTCTAGGCTGGAAGGAACCGTGATCAAGATGTCTGTTCTACTAGTCTATGATCCATGCTTTCTATTTTACATTTTCAATCACAGAATTATTGAGGCTGGAAAAGACCTCTGATATCATCCAGCCCAGCCTTTGACCTAACATCACAACATGTGCCAGACCAAGACATAAAGGGCACCTCCAATTTGTCCTTAAACACGTCCAAGGATGGCAACTCCCACCAACTCCCTGGGCAGTCCATTCCAGGGTCTGATCACCCTTTTCCGTGAAGAAAGGCTTTCTAACATCCAACCTAACCCTCCCCTGGTGCAGCTTCAGGCCCTGCCCTCTTGTCCTGTTGCTGGGAGAAGAGCCTGACCCCCAT
>JAOXOE010000001.1:42298918-42370627 GCA_028565055.1 Phoeniculus purpureus
TAAATATGTGAAGGGTGGGTGTCAGGAGGATGGAGCCAGGCTCTGCTCAGTGTCATCTGGTGGTAGGACAAGGGGCAGTGGGTGTGAGCTGGAACTGAAGAGGTTCCATGTAAATATCAGAAGGACCTTCTTCACAGTGACAGTGGAAATGCTGGAACAGGCTGCCCAGGGGGGTTGTGGAGTCTCCTTCTCTGGAGAAGTTTCAAACCCACCTGGATGTGTTCCTGTGTGATTCGGTCTAGGGGATCCTGCTGTGGCAGAGGGATGGGACTGGATGATCTGTCGAGGTCCCTTCCAATCCCGAATGTTCTGTGATTAATATCCCCCTTGCAGTGTGAGAACAACTTGTTCTCATCCCTCAAAAGCCAGAATGATGTCTCAGCTGAAGGAACATGTTGCTCGTGATACTTGGCTGCTTAAACACTGATTCCTCAGCGGTTTTCCTGCACATTCTCTCCTCCCTCCCCCACAATTAGACGGTGATGATATGAAAAGCTGGATTTTGATGCTTTGCTCAGATTTTCTTTGACCTCTGGCTGGGTTTTGTGATGGCAAAATGTGTTGGGGAGAAAAAGGGCTCTTATTTTCGAGCTTGTAGTGTGGTAGGAGATTCTCAGCTCAGCCCGGTGCTGCCTCACTTGTGCCAGGGCTTATGGGGCAGAGTCTTTCCCCGTGTGGATCCGGAGCCCCAGTTTTCTGAAGCTAGATTGGGGATGGGGGACTAGATGATCTTTCAAGGTCCCTTCCAGTCCCTAATCTTCTGTGATTCCGTGAGATAAGTCTGAGACTAGTCAGCTCTTGTTTATACTTGTGGCCTCATCAGGATTGGAATCGAAGTCTCCAGAGATCCCCTCCAGCTTCCTTAAAATTCTTCTTCTCTTTATTTTTTTAAATATAATGGAGACAATTTTGAGCTTTACAAGCACAGAAATGCCTAAAACTGAGTGTTTTTAACACAAGAGTCAAAGATGCTTAAAAAAGGAGCCAAACCGTGTTTGAGGTTGGTTGTTTCTGTTTTAACAACTCGGAGAAGGGGGGGGGGTCAACAACAACAACAAATCCCCAAACCCAAACGAGCTCCTCGTTTGCCAAGTTCCTGCAGCCTGGACGAATTTTCACAGATGAGTTATAAACCCCCGACTTAATGGGGCTTTAATGGAAGTGCTGACACCCCCTAAAGCCGAGCAGCCCCTCAAAACATCCCCCGAATCCCACTGGGGCCCCCAGCCCTCCTTCTGGAGCGCGGGAATAACTTGTGGGAACGGAGACTTGGGGGGCTCACGATCGCGTTGCCCTCTTTTCCCTCCCGAGCGCTTGCCGAGAAGGGGGTTGGCAGCTGGTTTTGGCAGGGCGGCAGCTCTTGGGGGAACAAAAGGAGCAGCTAGCGGAGCTGCTCCGGAGGCGGCCGTGGTGGCTGGTGGCCACAGAGCCTCGCTGGACCCCGCTTCAAACAAGTGGGTTTATCGTGGGGCTTAGGAGAAAAGGCTCTTAGGGCGTCATCCAAGCTCTGTCTTTATCTGCCTGTGGAAATCCTCTGCTGCTTGTTGATCCTTTGATGTTTTTGGAGGGATGAAGACGTTTGAGGCAGAGAGACGGAGCGGTTTGGTTTCTGAGCATCGTTTCATCCTAAAAAAGATGCGTTGGGGGGAGCCTATCTGAGCAGGGGCACGTGTCACCTCTGCTGGATCGGGGGGGGGTGTGTTTACGCCCATAAAGCCCGGCCGAGCACACAGCAGCTGGTTTGCTTTTGTCACCGGCTTCGCCATAAACCATCCAATTGCAGTAATCAAATTAGAGGCAGCGAGGAGCCCGTACAGGTGAGAGGAAGCGGCGAGCATGATCAAAACCACCTTTTCTGATGCAGGACGGAGTCGCAGGCTACAGGGGAGGTACATCTGTAAATTATACAGGAAGCTTTCTTCAGCAACTGATTCGCCCTGACAGTTTTACTGGAGTATATGAAAATTAGTATTAAAGATGTGATATGTAGGCTCCTTTCCAGGAATTCCAATCTGGTTTCAATAAAATGAAAACACTGATTGGAAGTGAAGTTGCCTTCCGGTTTTGCCTTTGGCTATTATGTGTTCATTCGTGAAATGACTGAATTCCACAACTACTTTTAATATTCACCTTTTGAGTTCATCTCCCGTACTGGACACATTGGAATGATTAAAATAGCACTGGCTCCTGAAGCCAGAGTCTCTTTAATTTGAAACAGCCCAGGTGCCGAGGAAGGGAAAAAAAAGAAAAGAATAAAATATAAAATAAAAAATGAGGGCTCTGTTAAGTCCATCCTTTCTCAGCATCGAGATGCTTCAGTGCCTGTTTAGAGCAGAATACTAATAAAGAAGTGTTTTCTTGATGAAACATTTGTAGCTGGGCAGGAGAGACTTGAGATGTAGAGTTCCTCATCTCTGCCCATCTGCCTGGCCATGCTCCTGTGAGACTGGATCTAGGGGATCCTGCTGTGGTGGGGGGATGGGACTGAATGAGCTTTCAAGGTCCCTTCCAACCCCTAATGGCTGGATCTAGAGGATCCTGCTGTGGTTGGGGGGATTGGACTGAATGAGCTTTCGAGGTCCCTTGTTTTGTGCTTCCTGAGTAGCTTGTGCAAAGAGACCTGAGGAGTAGAGTTCTCCCCATCTCTGCCCAATCCACCTGGATATATTCCTGGATCTAGGGGATCCTGCTGTGGCAGGGGGGTTGGACTGAATGATCTTTTGAGACCCCTTCCAGTCCTTAGAGTTCTGTGACTCTGTGATCCAATTTGCTGCTCATGACATTATACAATCATAGGATATGAAGGGTTGGAAGGGACCCCCAAAGGTCACAGAATCGCAGAAGATTAGGGATTGGCAGGGACCTTGAAAAATCATCCAGTCCAATCCCCCTGGCCATCTAGTCTGACCCCCTTGCTGCTGGCTGGTACCTCATGAGATCCACTAGTCCAATCCCCCTGGTCGTCTAGTCCAACCCCACTGCTGCTGGCTGGGACCTTGATGCGATTTGGCACAACAGCCCTGACACAGCAGCTCCTGCAACGAAACTGCTTGTAAATCTGGGTGTGGAGCAGGGGACGGGGACCAGCAGATGTAAATCTTCAAGATATGTTGTTCAAAACCAGCGTCTGAATCCCAATCTTGCGGGAGCCTTCGCGTGCCAGGTGAGCGGACCAGCTTCTTGCAGAGCATGAGTGATTTTTATGTGTTGAGTAGCTCGTAAAGAAATCCAAATTCCCATGTATTTCCTAACACCTTCCAGACTACGCTCGGTGTTTTGAAGCAGTGTTGTCCTACAGATGGGAAAAGAGCCTGGCTGCTTTTAAGGAGGCTCTGGCTGGAGCCTCCTGGTTGTCCTTCCAGGAGGAGCTGTGTAGCAGAGGTCAGTGCAGCATCCAAGGCACCCCGGTGTTAATGGTTCAAGGGCTTGCTGTGAGTTAATGGCAGTTGGTTAAATGACTCCTCTTCTTTCATTTTTTATATGAGAAAAGCTGGTAGCTGTCACCAGAGTGACCTGCTCGTAGCTTTCCCTGGGTTCTGTGTTTGCTGGGGTCTTTCCTTGGGAAGACCCTCCCCAATGTGTGTGACTTGATCTAGGTGATCCTGCTGTAGTGGGGGCGTTGGACTAGATGATCACAGACTCACTCTGGTTGGAAATGACCCCTGGGATCATCGAGTCCAACCATTCACCCGACCTTATAGAATCACAGACTCACTCTGGTTGGAAATGACCCCTGGGATCATCGAGTCCAACCATCTACCCTACCTTACAAGTTCACCCCTAAACCAGATCCTTCAACACTTCATCCGAACAATCTTTAAACACATCCAGGGATGGTGACTCAACCACCTCCCTGGGAAGCCCATTCCGGTGCCTGACCACCCTTGATCTTTTGAGGTGCTTCCAATCCCTAATGCTCTGTGATTCTGTGCTATCAGCAAGCCACCTTGTTCCTCATCACTCTCCTGGCCACAGCTTGTCCAGGCATTTTTGCTCTGTGCCTTGGGGATGTGGGTACCTCCAACATGTTCCTGTTGAGGCATTTAAGAGGAGCTATTTTTCCCCTCGACCCCAGGCACCGCCGCTCCTGACCCGAGCTGCTGCAGACTAAAAGGACATCTGTAATAAACAGAAATATTGAAAACTTTAGCACCTCTGCGGAACAAAGGAAAACCCAGGGAAGTAATTTCAGCCTCTGGTACTCAGTCACTTACCTGGCAACCTTCGCAATGAGCCTTCTGGCAAGTGATAGCGCTGGGGGAGAGCTCTGACTTTCTGCAGTTGTCCAAGGCAATCTTTGATTAAATTTTGGATGCTGTTACTCAGACACCCGCTCCTGATGCACTTACCATATTTTGCAAAGGGAAGGGCTCGGTGAATTGAAAATGCCTGGTTCCCTGTGCTCAAGGTCATGCATAAAACAGCGCCTGGGATCGGGGAAAGTTGCAGAATTTAATCAAAATCCCGCTGCAGAGTTTAGCCGTGTTGCGTGAGATTAGGAGAGGCACCAATAATGTTGTCGATGTGGAGCCCATTTGGACACTCCTGAATTATTGAGCTGCAGAGCGAACCTCAGCGCAGCCCGAAGCGACGGTTTTTCAATGGGGTTGTTGGCAGGAGAAGTTCCTGATGGTTCCCTCTTCTGCTCTGGAAAGCAGCAAACCTGTAAGCAAAAGTAGGGTGTCCCTTAGGGGTAAAAAAAAGCAGCTTCAGGCATGGGGATGTCAGGCTCTTTGCGTTGTTAAATGCCATTAAAACAGGCAGAACAGCAGCCCTATAAAATTCAGTCGTCTGCCGCTCACAGTGAATAAAAATGAGTCAGAAGAGGCCCTCTGTATTTTAAAATGCACTGAAGTCCCCACACTGGTGTGGAGAACCACAGGCTCACAGAATTATTGAGGTTGGAGAAGCCCTCTGAGCTCATCCAGCCCAGCCCAGCCCAGCACCTAACATCACCCTAGCAGCCACATCAAAGCACCAGGTGTTGTCCCTCAACACCTCCAGGGACGGGGACTCCAGCACTGCCATAGGCAGTCCATTATGGTGAGGCTGAAGGATCTTCATCTGGTTTAAGAAGAGTGCTGAGGCTGAAGGATCTTCATCTCCATAGTATGGGTCACCAAACCAACCCCATGGTTCAGTTCTGGGCCCCTCAGCTCAAGAGGGACACGGAACTGTTGGAGAGAGTCCAGTGCAGAGCAACGAGGATGATGAAGGAAGTAGAACACCTCCCTGATGAGGAAAGGCTGAGGGAGCTGGGTCTCTTGAGCTTGGAGAAGAGGAGACTGAAGGGTGACTTCATTAATGTCTATGAATATTTGAAGGGTGAGTGTCAGGAGGATGAAGCCAGGATCTTCTCAATGTCATATAGTGATAGGACAAGGGGCAGTGGGTGTAAGCTGGAACATAGGAGGTTCCACATAAATATGAGAAAGAACTTCTTAACAGTGAGGGTGACAAAGCACTAGAACAGGCTGCCCAGGGAGTTGTAGAGTCTCCTTCACTGAAGACATTTCAGACCCATCTGGATGTGTTCCTGTGTGACTTGGTCTAGGTGATCCTGCTGTGGCAGGGGGATTGAACTGGACGAACTTTCGAGGTCCCTTCCAATCCCTAATGATTCTGTGATTCTGTGATTCAACAATGTACTCAATCAAGATTTCTAACAGTCTATATGGTTGTGATACAATAGCCTGAGTTATTAAGAACTTCCTTAAATGCTTAAGCAAACTTAATGCCAACTGCTAGTCATAAGAGATTTTAGACTCTAGTTCTTTAAATCTTGAAGACAGAGGTACTTCACTGTTTATTATACTGGTTAAATGCAAACCAAACATTTTTTTACATCAAATGTTTCAGCGTTAAATAATTTCAAAGCTACAATATGTATCTTTATTTTTCTAAGGATTTTAGTTCCTTGGAGAAACAACATATAAAAATAGCAATTAAAGCATTAAATTAGGGGGTTATCACTCTGTTTTCCTTAAAATATTGCTATTTTCCTCTTATAGTTAGCCACATGATACAGAAATCAGCTACCAAGGTGAAAAAATAGTAATACAACAATTTATTCTAGAACTGAGGTGTAGTTACCACAGAAAGAGTCCTTTTTGATTAATAACTGCAGAAGAAGGACAAGTAGTATTTTTTCCTATTGACCTAGCTGCAGTTACTCCTTTACAAATGTTTTTAATTTCACCTATCTAGTACATTCAAGTTTAATAATGTACTGAGTGACCTATCATAGCTTCATAGAATGGCCAGGGTTGGAACGGACACCAACACCCCTGCATAGGCAGGGACACCTTCACTAGATCAGGTTACTTAGGGCCCCAGACAACCTGGCCTGCAACACTTCCAGGGACAGGACAGCCATAACTTCCTTGGGCAACCTGTTCCAGCATCTCCCCACCTCACAGGAAAGAATTTGTTCCTCATGTCCAATCTCAATCTCCCCTCTTCAAGTCTGAAACCTTTTCCCCTTCTCTTCTTGATACAACCCTGTGTAAAAAGCCTTACTCCATCTTTCTTGTAACCCCTTCAGCTATTGGAAAGCTGTTAGAAGATCACCTGGGAGCCTCCTCTTCTCCAGGCTGAACAACTCTCTTGATGTTTAAAAGCAATATCTCCGGTCCTTTCACTGTCAGTTGTCAGCCTTTGTTTCATCTGAGTAACGCAGTATGTACTGAGAAAAGATTTTAGGGTTTTTTCCTAGCATAGTTAGCTTACCTGAACAGCATAAGCTGAGCTGCCAAAAAAGCACTTGTTAGGAGAGCGATGTCCACAGTGGGGGTTTGTTGATGTCACTGTGTTTGGAAAACATGGCTTTTTCTTTTCAAATGCCACTGCCTGGCTTTGTTAAATCACAGCACTCACATCCATTTGAAGCTTAATTATGTATGTGTGTCCCCTTCAAAATTCTTTATTTAAATAAAATGGCAGAAAACAGTATTTTTCACATATTATTTTTCCAAACACTTGTTTGGTTGCAGCAATCTGTAAATTGTGTTCAGTACACTATGAAAAGCATGTTCACTGCTCATTCTCTTAATCTGTCTTCATGTCTTCTCAAAACACCCTGCAAGTCTTGTTGAATATGACTTAAGACACAATTCTGGAGTCACATACAAACATGGATTTATGTTTGTTGCCTTTACCTGTTAGTTTCTGATAGTTCTTTCCTATTTGGATCCTTTCCTCACACCTGGTTGACTGATTCGGTTCACAGTTCAAGGAGAGCCTGGAAGACTGTTTGAACGTCAGTCGTTCATCCTCTAAGCCATTGCAAGAATGCCATAATGCTTGGCTCTGCTCTGTGTAAAACATAGTAACAAGTGGTGCAGCTTCACTTGTTACTATGTTGTTACTTGTTACTATGTTTGTTTATTTTTGTTTCCATGCGATTGCGTGGAAAAATAGTTCTGTGATTTTGGAGTTTGTTGCTTTTTAATTAAGAAAGATAATGAAAAGTACTGTGATGATGTGAACTGAACGCTATGCCAAGGCTTGACATTGTCACCTATCTGAGGATTGTATTTCAATATGTCATTCTCCCACTGCACCACTATCTATAAAATGGCAACTGCTTTTCTGCTGTAAGACATCTTGAGAATGATTATGAATGGTGTCCAGTGACCAGCGGTGTCCTCCAGGGATCAACATCTTTGTGGATGACCTGGGTGAGGGGATCGAATCTACCCTTAGTAAATTAGCAGATGACACAGAGTTGGGGTTGGGTATCGATCTGCTGGAGGGTAGGAAGATGCTGCAGAGAAATCTAGGGGATCAGTGGCTGGAGAGTAGCCTGGCGGAGAGGGACTTGGCCGTACTGGTTGACAACTTGCTGAACAGGAGCCAGCAGGGTGCCCAGGTGACCTGAAAGGCCAATGGAATCCTCGCTTGTATCAGGAACAGTGTGGCCAGCAGGACTAGGGATGTAATTCTCACCCTGCACTGTGCACTGGTGAGGCCACAGCTTGAGGCTGGGAGCAGTTCTGGGCCCCTTACTTCAACAAAGTGATTGAGGGGCTGGAGCAGGTCCAGAGTAGCAACAAGGCTTGGGAAGGTACTGGAGGTAAAATCTGCTGAGGAGAAGCTGAGGGAGCTGGGGTTGTTTAGCCTGGAGAAGACTCAGGGGGGACCTTCTGCCCCTCTCCAACTCCCTGAAGGGAGACTGTAGTCAAGTGGGAGTTGGGCTCTTCTCCTAGACAACTAGTGACAGGATGAGAGGGCAGGGCCTGAAGCTGTGCCTGGGGAGGGTTAGGTTGGATGTTAGGAAGCCCTTCCTCATGGAAATGGTGATCAGACACTGGAATGAACTGCCCAGGGCAGTGGAGGTGTCGGGATCCCTGAAGGTGTTGAAGGACAGCCTGGCTGTGGCCCTTAGTGCCCTGGTCTGGCAGATGTGGTGATGTTAGATCATAGGCTGGTCTTGATGGTCTTAGAGGTCTTTCCCAGCCTCAGTAATTCTGTGAATCTGAGAAAGATGTAATCTTAAATATGTGCTGTTAAGGCATGTTACATGTACTGGTGCCCATGTTTAGGATTGTTTGTAGGATTGTCCTTACATCTGTTTGTATAAAACTTGAACATTGGCTGAAACCTGAAAATTTAACACACTTTTTTTGACTTGAAAATTCTAGGAAATGAAGTGTCTATTCAGTTTCCTCGTTGAAGAATTGCTGTAGTTTGTGATACAACACTTGGTATAGTTATGAAGTGGGAGGGAAGAGACAATACAGTTGTTTTCCATAACCTTGAGAAGAGATGTAGGCAGAAATGCTTGGTCTTGGAGGATAAAAAGAAAACACCACATTTTTAAATTACAGTAGATTTGCTTAGCAATTCTTTATTGATACTTAGAAATTATAGGAAAGATGATATAGATGACCACATTTCCACCACATGTGTCCTCCCCGACAAAAGCCTACAAGATGCTCCTGCCTGATTAGTGATATTTTAATTTGCAGTCTGCTTCATGTGTGCATGCTGACAGCTCAGAAATAATCACTAAAAGAAAAGGACTATTAGGAACTAATTATATGAATGGAGTGAATTTTGGAGGACTTTTATAGCATTTTGAGATTGGGATAATCAAAACTGTTTCAAGAAGAGGCATGGAGGGGAAAAAAAATCACATCTCTTGTTAACATGTGAAGTGCCTGAGCATTTCATTCCAACTCCGTGTGCAGAGAACAAAGATGTCTTGCTGTTTCTGACTTGTACGTTTGAACTGGTGTACTTGTCAAGGCAGGGGTCTCTTATTTCCTTTCATGTAATGGAGAATTCATAGCAATAATAAGGTCGTAGTGGGAGATGCATTTAAAATCGAGTGTTACATATTATTAGCAGTGGGTAGTATTTCATTAGGACCTTAGGATTTGCAGTCCTTTATGTATTTGCTGGAGTTCTGTCCCAAATAGTTGTTGGCCTGATGAGAATTAATGGCTTAAATAGTTTGTTGGGGAGTTATAGACTTGATGAAACTTTAAGCCACCTCTTCAAGATGGGCTGAGCTACTTACAGCTGTAAATGTAGTTGATTTACTTGGAGTCAGTGTATTTTGCAGAGGAGCGGTCATACTCGTGCTGATCAGTTTTGTATGTGATGTGATGGCATTTTTACATGCAAATTAGGCACCTGAACTGGACACAGTTATAAAGATGAATAATGCATTTGCAAAAAAGATGCAAATGAGTGTGTAAGGGTAATTTGACAGCATCCTAAAATAAGATTGTGTTCCTGGTTTGGTTTTATAGAGAATTGTAATCTTAAAGAATTGTATCTTTTCTTCTTCCCTCCCATACCAAAGCATGTTGATCAAAACATTTTAGGGTTTTTGGGTTTGGGGTTTGGTTTTTTGGTTTGTTTGGTTTTTTTTTAGTAAACTGAAAAAATTGTCACTGTCTGAGCTGGATGTTCAGTTCATGCCCCAGTACAGAAAAAGATAGAGCTTCTTGAAACTCAAAAAAAGCTAATAGCTCTGCCTACATTGAGTAGTTCATACAAGCATAGGCTAGCCAGGGTTGGAAGGGACTTAAAGATCATCTAGTTCCAACCCCCTTGCATAGGCAGGGACACCTTCACTAAACCAGGTTACTCAGGGCCCCAGCCAACCTGGCCTTCAACATTTCCAGGGATGGGGCAGCCACAATTGCATTGGGCAACCTGTTCCAGAATCTTCCCACCCTCACAGGAAAGAATTTGTTCCTCATGTCCAACCTCAATCTCCCATCTTCAAATCTGTAACCCTTTCCCCTTGTCCTCTCGCTATGCTCCCATGTACAAAGCCCTACCCCAGCTTTCTTGTAACCTCCTTCAGATACTGGAAAGCTGTTCTAAGGTCACCTGGGAGCCTCCTGTTCTCCAGGCTGAACAACCCTGACTTGCTCAGCCTGTCCTCATAGTGCTCCAGCCTTCTAAGCATTTTGAGTTGCTCTCCTCTGGACACATTCCAGGAACTCTATGTCCTTCTTATATTGGGGACTCCAGAACTGGACACAGTTGTGCAAGTACTGCAAAGGAGTAACTTTTCTAAAAATAGCATTATTTTTGTGGTGTACTTCCCAAACTCAGCAGCTGTTTTCCCTCTTAAAATGAGGGAAGCCACAGTTCCTTTCCACAAAGTGCATGCCAGCCAATGTGATAACAGACCATAGGAACCTAACTGGTGCCAGAGACTATGAAAAGTTGTTTGCTTTGTTTAAAGGAGCTAATTATAGATTCCATTTAACAGTATTGTGAATCACAAGCTGGTCAGCAGTGTAATGTGCTACTCTTTCTTAAGTGTGGCTTTAAAAACTGTCTGGATTTCAGGTTGTTTACATCTGGAAGCTGTAGGTCTTGGAGAACCAGTCTTCAGGAACTGAACATCTCCCTTTTCAGACTGGCTTTATTTCCTCTTTTTTTATAGCGTTAATTGAAAGTTAGCTTAAAAAATCTCGTCATAAATGCTTTTAAAATAACAAAGACATAGAGAATCATGGAACTAAAAACATAGTTCAAAAAAGCCCCAGAACAACCCAAAAAACCCAAACTGAGCAAAGCACCATCCCCAAAACAAAACAAAATCAAAACAAAAATCCCCAAACCAACAACAGAAACCCACCCTGGCCTGGATGCCTGGATTTGTCTGTCACAGGCAAGATACTGGTATAAAAGATCTGGACATAGAAGCAGCCCTGGGAAACACCAGTATATTAATCTTTTTCATTTTCCATTACTTTTTTTAATGCTTTGTTGATATTACAGCATGTCATATATTCCTTTACAGGACAGAAAAGTTCGGCATGGAAAATACATCACCTCGAGAGGCAAATAATATTTCAAACCATCGGGTGCTCATTAAGCCAGAGGCACAGAATAACCAGAAAAACAAAGAAGTGAACAAAAATGAGGAGAAGAAAGCTTTGGAAGCTGAAAAATACGGTTTCCAGAAAGTTGGGCAAGACAAACCATTAACAAAAATTAACAGTGTAAAGCTAAATCCGTTGGGATCTGAATACAGGACTTTGCCCATAAGCACAATTCAGGCTGGACACTTCAGACCAGTTCATTTAAATGGGTCTGAGAGTAAAACCATGAATGTTGTCCTGGCAGATGCTGGAGATGGGGGTCAGCACAATGCACTTCAGTCACACATGGAGTCTGAACGAGTTATGCAGAGAACTAATTCAATGCTGCAGTTGGAACAATGGATTAAAATACAAAGAGGAAAAGGACAAGAAGAGGAAACAAGAGGGTAAGTGCCATGTAATAATTTGACTTTCTTTTCTTAGCTAATTGTCTTCTAGCAGATAATCCTTAGATTTCCATCCTTGTCAGATCCTTTAGGTTTTGGTCTGTGTTACACAGATACATCATTCATTATTCTCTGTAAGCAGTGCCTGGATGACTGCTCAGAACAGATTAAAGTTTTTGTTTTATTAACATATGAGTGATTATAAATCAAACTATTAATAACCTTGATAGATACAAATAGCCAGAAACCCTTTCTGGGTGCTAGAAATTTCTCTGTCGTACCAGAGAGAAGATGTCATCAATCATCACAACTCATTTTCCTCTTAAAATGTGTTCTTGAAATTGCCCTGGCTTTTGTATTTTTGTGCACAAATTATTGTCATAATAGTCTATTTTAAATTCTGAAAAAGTATTCCAGGGAGATTTTAGACTGTAAATAGGTTTTAACTGAAGAAAGAAACTTTAGCTAAGATTAAGTCATAGAAATGTAACTATCTTGATGCTTGAAGCTTCTTTTTTCATGAAATTAAACATCTCCCTGGTCTAACACTGAGTTTCAGTGCTTATTCATGAAAATTTAAAATTACATGTGAATGGCTGACAATATTAAATCTGGTGCCAATAGCAACTTCTCTGGCAGAAGAGTTCCAGGCTGGTTTACAGACAAGCTGCTCAAGCAGTAAAATATAAATGTGTTTTATATAGAGATGCTATCACAGCAATTATTTTGAAGAGCTGGAAATTAAGAAATTTGTGTATGGATAGATGGCCGAGCAAAGCTTAAGGTAGAATGAAGTTCATATAATGTATTTTCCACAGATTTCAAAAGATGAGGGTTAGAGGCTTTTCAGTTTTTGCAGAAACTTGGACAATTTATGTTTGTTTGATTTATACCTGCCAACATTGGTTGAGCATTTCCTCATTGCCTTTAGTCCTTCATTCAGTATAACTAGGAATTGTTAATGTGTTGTTTCATTAAATATTTCACTAGTATTAATAACTACTACATAGTTACTGGTATTAGTATCTAGTATACTAGCTAGAAGTTTGAACTTGCAGTACAGACAGCAACTAGTGAATGAGAGTGGAAAGAAGCTCCAGTATGTGTTAAAGCTTAAGGCTGGGGTGAGAGGCTAGCAAGGCTGTTTGCTGTAAGACCTGTTCAATCAATAACTTGAATTTTTGAGAAAAGTAGTATTTGCTTAGTGTTGCTGACTTTTAACAAAGATGTTTTCTGTTGCATTCTCTCTCTCAAATGTGTTGGAGAAATCATGGAGGATGAAACTGAGTATCTTAGGAGTGTCAGATTTAGGACTTGAAGAACACTCAAGCATTAACAAACAGGTTCAATTAAATAACTTTATATGTAACAGCAGCCATTATCAGTCCCCCATGTGGAATGAAAAGGGTTTACTGCAAAACTAATGATTTTTTAAAAGGCTGGCCCTTTGGTAGTCCCAGTGGTGCCCAGTGGCAGGACAAGGTGCAATGGGCACAAACTGGAACATGGGAGGTTCCATCTAAACATAAGGAAAAATGTATGTACTGTGAGAGTAGCAGCACTGGAAGAGGCTGCACAGAGAGGTTGTCACTTTTGGATTGGTCTTTCTCAAGTATGAAAAAAATGCAAAAGAATTGCATGGTGTTGAGGACACTTGTTGCTGTTACCACAAGATGTGAACCTGTGCCCCATCTGCTCATATAAGCCTCATTCTAAATAGTAAGTGCCTGCTGTACAGCACCAGGTTTCAGTCTTCTCTTTGCCACCGTTTGTTTGATTTGCACATGGAAGGTCTGTATTGTGGGCCAGCTGTTTGTATTCTTTAGGAGGAAGAACAGTTTTGAGATTTCAGTCTGAAGGTGTTCGTAACGTTGTAGAGCTAAGCCTCTTATAGTTCTAGCAGCAAAGGTTCTTTCCCAAATAGTCCAACTTAAACACCAGAACCAGTCTTGCTACTCAACAGTAATCCTAGAGACAACCCCTAATGGTGTATATCAGGAATCTGGAAATCCATGGGCTGTATATAAAACAGGTGAAGAGAGAGAATTCTCCTGCTCTTGTGATACCTCAGCTGGAGTACATCATTTAGTTGTGCAACCCCCAATACAAGACAGACATGGAACTGTTGGAGTGAATCCAGAGGAGGGCGACATCAGAGGGCTGGAGCATTTCTTCTCTGAAGACAGGCTGAGGGAATTGAAGTTGTTCAGCCTGGAAAGGAGAAGGCTCTGATGGTGACTTTATAGCAGCCTTCCAGTACCTTAAGGGGGCTACAGGAAAGCTGGAGAGGACTTTTTACGAGGGTTGTGGATGCCCCATCCCTGGCAGTATTCAAGGCCAGTTTGAATGGGGCTCTGGGCAACCTGGTCTGCTGAGAGGTATCCTTGCCCATTACAGGGAGCTTGGAACAAGATAATATCCAAGATCCTTTCCAACCTACACCATTCTATGATTCTATGACACTGGCATATTGGTAGGGAGCTGTTATAATGACAGTTGCAGAAACACTTTGCAGCCTGCAAAAGTGAATGCATATGACTCCTTTACTGGCTGTGGCAGCCTCCCCTTGGGTGTGAGACAGCTGGACTTTAGTGTAGAGCTGGTGGCTCTACTAGAACAGCATTTTTGCAACTATCAACATGACATTGATGAATCTGTTTTGATTTTATCGAATTACGTATAACAAGCCTTAATATTGAGGCTGTGTCTATGGTTTAGCAATAGAAGATGGATTTATTGTCTAATTAAATGATCTAGAATAAGTAATTGCATGCAGACTTTAAATTACTTTATTTACAGTATAAGAACTTCAGACAGGATTTCAAGTTCTAGGTTATTTAAAGGGACCAACAGGATTGCACTGCCCATTTTAATGAATAAAGTAGGAGAGGAGCTTCAATGACTGGTGTGTAGGTAGCTGCTGGATATCTTAATGAAAATATCACGTTTTACCATATGCATTTGTGAATAGCTAAAATAACATTTTCTGAAGTAAAAATTGAATCCGAAGGTATCTTGGCTGTTCGTTTCTTGAATATGGAGATGGAGAAAAGCCCTTTACTATTCATGGCATGCTCCATGAAGAAATGTACAACTATTTAAGCAGATTTTTTGTTACAATAATAGGATTTAGAATCCATCCCCCAGCACTCCTCCCCCTCCCCTTTTTTTTTTATGAGAATGGAAAGCTGTTTGGTCTACGAAATGGGTATAATACTTTATAAATACTTGCAAGTCTTCAGAAACCATAGTAGATCTTCTGTGTAAAACTCTTTATAGCAATTTTCATCTCCAAAATCTTACAGGTCATACTCAGTTTAACTCTTCAGTGAAAAGTGCTGTTTACTGTCATCGTTTTCCTCAACTGTTATTGCATAAGAATGTGACATCCATAACACTGGTTACCATTGCCAGTAACACCATTTATTTAATGTTTTTGTGGCACTAATGTCATTCAAAACCATCTTCAGATTTTGATGCCTAGTGAGGCTTCAGTTTGAATTAGCCTGGGCTGTAGCTAGAAGCTGCTGCCCTCTGATGGCTGAATCATGTCCAATTTGAGATCAGTTTTGTCTCTGAGCAAGCGTCTATTATTGATGTGATCAGCAGCAAAAGACTTTAAGAGGTGCTCATCTGAATTTTAGGTAACAGTTGAATCAATCAGTCAATGTTTGTGACCTAGGTTTTTCCCTTTGTAACAAACAAGAAGAGCTTTGTTGTACTGATGATACTTGGGATGGAAACGTGAGATGGATAGTGCGGATATATGCACTGATACTTGAGATGAAAAGTCATGCAGGTTGCTAAAAGTAGCACTCCATCATTTTAAATGTGGTGAGAAATTAAGGAATAAGCCTTTGAATTAATACCTGAGTTGAAAAGCAATACAGTATTCTATCAAAGAAATACTTTGCTATTCATTTCACTGGATCAGCTGATAAGAAATGTCTGTCATTGACAAGTGCAAAATATTATTTTATTAGACAATTACTGCTGTTTTTTTCTTTCAGCTGCTGTTAAAAAAGTAGTATATCTGTAGTAATTGCTCAAGATTTTCTTTCAGGAAATTTTATTTAAACAGGAGACTCTTTTTAACAGTTAAAATGGAATCAGTACAGGAATTCACAACTTCCAGAACTTTGACCTATCCAGCATATAGGGAAATGCCAAGATTTGATCTAAAGTTGATGCAATGAAGCTGCTAAACTGCTAAGGGATTAAATGTGGATTCTAGCAGTTAATCAAAGGTGCAGTTGGAGCTGCTACAGTGCATTCATTTGGTGTAGCTGATTCTTAGAATGTCATCTGGGCAAGAACAACCCCAGGTACCAGTATAGGTCGAGGACTGACCTGCTGGAGAGCAATATAACAGAAAAGGACCTGGGGGTCCTGGTGGACAGCAGGGTGCCCATGAGCCAACAGTATACCCTTGTGACCAAGAAGGCCAGTGGCATCCTGGCGTGGATTAGAATGGAGGTGGTTAGTAAATCAAGAAAGGTTCTCCTCTTCCTCTTCTCTGCCATGGTGAGACCACATCTGGAATATTGTGTCCAGTTCTGGGCCCCTCAGTTCCAGAAAGACATGGAACTGCTTGCAAGAGTCCAGTGCAGAGCCACAAAGATGGTGAAAGGAGTGGAACATCTCCCTGATGAGGAAAGGCTGAGGGAGCTGGGTCTCTTGAGCTTGGAAAAGGAGACTGAGGGGTGACCTCATTAATATTTATAAATATGTGAAAGGTGGGTGTCAGGAGGATGGAGCCAGGTCTGCTCAGTGGCATCCAATGATAGGACAAGGGGCAGTGGGTGCAAGCTGGAACATGGAAGGTTCCCCATAAATATAAGAAGGAAGTTATTCACAGTGAGGGTGACAGAGCAGTGGAACAGGCTGGCCAGGGGGGTTGTGGAGTCTCCTTCTCTGGAGACATTTAAAACCCACCTGGGTATGTTCTTGTGCGGCTTGGTCTAGGTGATCCTGCTGTGGCAGGGGGATTGGACTGGATGATCTTTCAGGATCCCTTCCAATCCCTAATGTTTTGTGATTCTGTGATTTTTTTTTTCTTGCATGTTTTTAAAATGTTGTTTGTCATGTTAAGAAACCAAGGTGAGCTTTACCTAGAGAAACCTGACCAATATTGAAAACTTTCATGTTGCAATAATAGTCATGATATTTGCTAAGGCAGAAATCTGTGTTTCAGCATTATCTCCTATCAGACGTTACCAAGAAACATGCCAAGCCATCGATCTCAAGTGTTACCCAGGTACCCAGAAGGCTACAGAACACTGCCAAGGAACAGCAAAGCACGGCCAGAGAGCCTCTGCAGTGTTACTCCATCAGCCTATGACAGAACCATAGGACCAGTATCAGCCGAAGAAAAACGGAGGTCAATGCGCGATGACACAATGTGGCAGCTCTACGAATGGCAGCAGCGTCAGTTTTACAATAAGCAAGCAACTCTTACCAGACACAATACTTTGAGTAGCCCAAAAACTATGATTAACATTTCTGATCAGACGATGCATTCGATTCCCACCTCACCTTCTCATGGTTCAATCGCTGGTTTCCAAGGATACTCTCCACAGCGGACCTACAGATCAGAAGTGTCTTCACCGGTGCAAAGGGGAGATGTAACTATTGATCGCAGACACAGGACACATCATACTAAGGTAAAAATGCTTATTGTAATAGTTTAAAATCTTATTTGCAATGATTTTTAGTAGAGAATATATGGCTGCTGTAAAGCTTGTTGCACTGTAGTGTATTTTCTTATAATGAAGATTAATTACCACCATTTTAATGGAGAAAGGTTTGGGTGTTAAAAGCATTTAAAATTATCAATGTTATTAAGAGGTATTTTTCTAATATGCTAGGTGAAGACATGTTCTCTTGAGCCTACTATTCATTATCTTATGGTTCCCCAAAGGAAAGAAGAGGAGTCAATAGGCAAATAGGTCAAAATAGTTTATTGTACATACAGAAGACTTTATAGATTGATTTTTTTGTTTTGTTTTTTAATCTGGAAATATAAGAGCATTACAAATCCTGGATTGCATTCTGTGTGCTGTTTTATATTCTTCAGCCACACATTTGGCTGCCTGGGTTTCAGCAGAAAACTGAGTGTAGTCGTTTCTTTTGATGCCTTTAGTTACTCGGGAGATGACTAAATAGCAGAGTCTATGTGGAAACAACTTTAGCCCTTGAATTAGTGTAACATTGCTGATATCCATCAGTGAGAGGAAGACCCAGAGAGTTATAAACCTGGGTGCCAAATGTGGCTCTACTATATCAGTCACACACTTGTGTTATTTAAGCATGTTTTTAATTGATTGAGATTTTTTTTTTTAATAGTTTGCAGGTAACTATATGCAAGTTACTCTACCAGTCTGATGTAAAACTGGAGTTGGTATAAAATGCTTCAAAATTTTTATCTCAGGGGAAAAAAGGTTTTGAACTACAGCCGAAAACAGTTTAAACAGTTGATTACTAAGACCTGTATTTGGAAGTGTTTAGGTCTCTATCTACAAAGGAATCATTTTATTTTGACATACTTTGTCTCCAGCTGCATTGAAACTGTAGAAATTGGTGCTTCTCACCTGGGCTGCAGAACTTGGGCTTCTTTGTCCCTCAGCCAGGTTTTGACTTTCTGATTTTTTTTTCCACACTGTGCTAGTATTTCACTTTGTATTTAATCTTTTTTGAAAAGACTCCAGTTTCCCTTTGGTTTTTTATGCTATTTGGTTTCTCTTTGAGTTATACCGCTAGCTTTTGCCATTGACTTAATGACACAGACCTGTTTTTAAGGGGTAGCTAATTGGGAGACTGACTATTTGAAATCACCATGGTAAATTTAAGATTAAAAACCCACTGATGTGGAAAACTTAGATTTTTAAACAGCTTTTAATGATAGATGAAAAACTTCAATTTTTGCTTACATGAGCTATCAGAAGGTCAACAGCTATGAAGGAGGACTCTTCATGAAATAAATGATGACAACTGTAGAAGTATTTCTAAAATGTAGACGTAGGCTACTCAAGTGTCCTCAATAGTAGACCAGCGGGGAGCATGGCTGGCCGAAGCAGGCACAAATCACAACGACTTTGTCATCAGCGTGAAGTTGACTCAACTTCTTTTTAGCTTTTAACAATTTTGGAGTCTCTAGCTAACTGGATCATACTGTGCTGTTTTGTTTTCCTGTGCAGCATGTCTTTGTGCCTGACAGAAGATCAATGCCAGCAGGTCTGACTTTACAGCCGGTTTCTTCTCAGAGCCTCCAAGGCAAAACAGTGAGTTGGATTTTTATTTGGTACATCAGGGGTGTTTTAAGAATACTCTTATATATTAGGAGTCCACACTGAAATCTTACTCAACAATTGCATTAAATGTAGTCTTTATTGTAATTATCATTTCAATTATCATTTAAAGCAAAAAATTATTATTGTGTGGTTCCATTGAATTCTGATAACATTGTGTAGCCACTGAGTGCAGATTCTCTTTGAGTAGCACAGATGAGGTGTTTTTCTTCATCATTTTGGATGCACTACAGAAATTCCTGGGAGAGGGTAGACTACACCACGGAACACTTACTTCTCCATTTAGTATTTCAAAAATCCTTGAAGTATAGTTTACCTTTCTTTTAGAAATCTTATGGATACTAAAATTTCATTTGAGGAGATCATGTCCTTTCTGACATCTCCTGTTTTACTGTGGCAGAGATTAAATTCTTGTTGAAGGAACTTAATCAAAGTAATATTGATGAATACTGTCCACCTTTCTAATTGGTATGTGATTCAGTAAAAAGCTAAAGGATTGTCCTAAGATAATGTGATTTCCCAGCTTTTGTCTCTTTTCCTATCAGAAGTTACTATTTGAGAAAGATATGGATTAGGAATACTGATTTAGAAACATACTGTGGTTGACAGCTGCCCAGTCAGTCCTTTCCCTGCCTCGACCTCTGTTTCTTGCACTTCCCAGCGTGAATCCCAGCAGCTGATGGGTTGGCCTTTGACAACTGATGCCTTATCTATGCACCTTCTTTTCTGCAATCCTTTCTTTTGGGTTCATGGTACCCTACGCTCTCCTGGGCTCTGCTTCTGGAACTGGAATGATGAGTGGGTAGAGGGCAAGGAGATCCAAGCTTCTGCCTGTAGAAAGCTGAGGTACGACTCACAGCGCAAGCATTGCAGGGAGCGGAGGAGGAAACCTGTAGGTAGCTCTTGAGACTAAACTGTGTTGTGGTTGTTGCAAGAGTCTCATGAGCTGTATCAAAAGCAGAGCACTCACAGCAATGTCAGAAATGCTTGCAACATTATAATGCCTACAGACGAGGAGGAATTGCTGTTTGAGGGGCTTCTCTGGAGAAAACAATGTTTGCTTAATATGTAGAACAGTTTAAATCTGGACAAAGTGATTCACTTTTTCTTTTGATTACTGCTTTGGATGGCTTTTATATCTAAAAATGAGTTTTCTTGTGCATTGAGATGATAGTTTTCAGACCAAAAGCATTGTCTCAGACTTCTGGAGAGAATGTGCAAGTGTCTTGTACAGCAGTCTAAGACTCTTAGGCTTGGTGTCTGAAATTAAGGGCTTTAAAACCAGGTACTGAAAGAGTGCCATAAGAGGAAGGAAGATTGGTCATTAGACAACTGGGCTTTGCTGTTGCTTTTCCCTCAGAGCAAATGGTTTTGACAATTGAAGCTGTGTGGAAATCCCTTGCTCCCTCTCGTGGGCTGCCTTGGTACGAGCTCGCAGCAGTGCCCGTGCCACGCTATTGTAACTCAGGGCTTTCTCTTCCTTATTCGAAGAAACTGATAGTAGCTTTTCAGTAATTTAATACGTGGTTCTCTGGAGCTGTTTTCTTCTTTGCTTTGGGAAAGATTCTGCATCTCTGGGAGATAGCCAGCAGGATTTTAGTGGTTTATTGTTTGGGTTTGTTGCTTGTTGTTTTTTCAACTCATAGAATGTGAGGAAATCAACAACGGGTGAATATTCAACCTCAGCTCACTTCTGGAGAAGTGTAAGAAACAGAAGCAAACAAGAACATAACAAAAATATTTGTGAGGTTCAGTGTCTTGTTTTCTTTGACATGTTGTTAATAGATCTGGTTCCCAGGCATAGTTCCAGGAAGAGTAGCCCAGGCTGATTAAAACACTCAGTTTGGAGTTACTTGACAATACCCATTTGAGTGTGACTTTATTTCCATTGTATATAATCTTGAGGTTTTAAATACTATTCTTCATCCTTTCCTAAGCTTCTTTATCTTAGCCATAAATTAACTGGTATCCTCAGACATATGGAAGGTGAGATGGAAAAATCTTTTTGTCATGCCTGTGCAGTTCTATTTCATGAAAGGTGATTGTTTCTCATGTAGTTCAGTTACCAAAGCCTTTTAATTATTTTTACTTTTAATTTTGATGAATAAATTTGAAGAATTACTTCAGAAACAAAATTTTCTTGAAGACATCTTTTTTTGATTCTTTGACCAAACTCAGATGGCTGTCCATGTACAGGTAATGATATCCTAAGGGCTGGAATGATCTCTTACTTCACTTAAGTCATTATCATCGAACTGATGTGCATGTCAGAAAAAAATTTGAGGGCTGCACATATTTTTCTCTTGCTAAATACTCATTTATTTTTGTCTTTTTATACGGAATGTTAAAGAATTTGCAGTATGAATTGTTCTGAGTAGTTAGAAGTTAACCATTAAATACATGAAGGTAATCAATTTGGGGGAAAATAAATGGTGTATCTTTTGTTATATCAATATATGAAGTTTTTGTAAGATATTACGAACCCTTCTGTGGAAAAAGTGTTGTTTAGGGTACCAACTAACCTTTTTTCTACTCTTTGGCTTCTCACACTGCACTCCTTCAGCCAGAGGAGCTCACGCTGCTGCTAATAAAGCTGAGACGGCAGCAAGCCGAACTGAGTAGTATCCGGGAACACACACTAGCACAGCTCATGCAACTAAAACTTGAGGCCAGCAGCCCAAAGGTCAGCTATAAAGCAATGTGTGTCATGTACCATTCTCACTAACTCATAGCCATTTATTAATTAAGTTTGCATTGTACTGTTAGTGCAAAATTCTGACTGCTATAGAAGTAGAATAGAGTAACACTGGTGCTTTCTGTACGTGATGTTCTGCTGTTAACCCTTTGAGGCTTTACTCATCGCTGATGTTAGTTAAAACATAATTACACAGGAATAATAGTTAAGCTTAAAGGTTTATAACCTATAGTTATACTAAAAAGTAGTAATTATAGGCCATGAGATAAATTTATTGTTTATATTGTCTTGTATCAGATACAGTCTTATTTGTAATCTATGTGCAAATATCAGGACATTTTATACTCAGATGTATTAAAGGGTTTATAGTTGGCTGTGTAGTATACTTTTCCTGAGCTTACTGTATTTTATATGTAAAATGAAAATGTAGTAGTTTGTGGTCTTAATCTTCTGTTTTGGGACCAAAACTTAGTTCACCAAACAAAGCAGATAGAAGCAGAATTATATTTCTATGTAAAACAGAAAATCACTGTCTAGTTTACGTCTTCTAAAACTTTTCATGCATTCTGCACCTTCTGTCCTTTTCCTTTTTCCTTCTGACTACTGCCTTCTAGAATGAGATTCTTTCACACCACCTTCAAAGGAATGCCATATATTTGGATCATCAGGTGGGATTTGCGAATTTCTTACGTGTTTACATTTCTTACTGCTTTTTGCCTGCTCCTATCAAGCTGGAAATATTTGGGGAGGAAGTTTCTAAACTGTTTTTTTGAAGTTGGATACGTAACATGTGCCCTTTATAAGTAGCATGAACTATCTTTTTATTGGAAGTTTGGCACGTAAAGGGGAAAAAATGACCCTTAATTACAAATGTATTAGAATATAGTATCCACTCACCAGTTAATTTTCCTGTTCTTCTTTTCCTTCTTATATTAACACTAACTGTAGCATTTTATCATCTTTAACCCAGCCATAATATATTCTCAAGCTCATATGACACATGTGCAACTTATAGGAAATTACTACTTCTGATTATTTCTATCTGATTATATCTCAGAATTGAGAAGAGATAGATATTTCTATCTCTTCAGGACCTTAAATAAAAGTGAAGTCAAACATGAAAAAGTGATTTAAAACAGATCATAGCATGGCTCATTGCTATGTTAGTCTTGCTCAGATATTTCTTAAAGATTTATACAGGAATATTATTTTACTTCTTTATAATTTCTAATAACTTATGGAGTGAGGTTACAGTTCTGTCTCCTCTAACATAATTAATTGCCAAGTGAATAATTGTGCCATCACAAACCTCTTTTTATGGCTTCAGTGTGTGATACAGTGGGACTTCTGTACAAGTTGTATGTGAGTTTTTAAATGGGAAGAGTTTGCCAGCTCTTATCAAAGACAGTCCTAAGTGGTTAGAAGAAATGTGAACAACAAGCTGTCTGGTAGTTAAAAGTATGAGAATCACTAGACCTTGTTCTACTATTCTTTCTTCGAATTTTTTCAGCTTTACATTTCAAATCAGCTGTTTTTAGAATTTTTGTATTCTACACATTCTAGACATATCCTGTGATAGGATTTCAGTGAGTTGCCAAAACCCACACACGACCCACTTGGTTCACCCACTGAGTTTATTTTCCTATTATCTCTTGGAAAGAAGGTGTGAATTGTGAGCAATTCATTTGGATAGCACTGCATTTCTAAATATGTCTGGCTTAAGGGGCTGCAGGAGGTCCAAAACAGTAGGAGAAAACTGATTGCTAAATTAGATTGGAATACTTCATCCAACTCAAATATTTCCAGTTGATAATGTTTTGGAGTAGGGGAATCATTCTGTCTTCAACTGCCAAGAGAGGACAAGTGTCCATGTGAAGTGCAAATGATTATACCATGCTGTTGCTTGATTAGCCAAGCTTTTCATTGCCATGGACAGGATTAAACACAGGAAATTGCCTATGTATAACATACAATAGTTAAGTAGTAAAATTTACAGTAGTAAAAAGGGGTTTGGATTTTTTTTAACTTGCATCAAATAGCATCTAGAAATGTAATGTAATAATGTTAATTTAAAGGAGTGTGTAAATCTTACACATGTCGTAATTACTTCTACCAGAGATGCAAGATGTCACGGCACTTCTTACAGGAAGCAAACATTATCAAGTCTAAAATACATTACCATAATCACAAAATTGTGGAAAAGCAGGTTGGAATACTTGTCTCAGTTTCTGATCAGCCTTTCTTTTTTCCCCTTGTTTTAATCTAATACTGTCCCCTACCTGTATGAAATAAATCCCCCCTGAGACTCTCTTTGCTTTGAGTACCACTGCTCCTAGGGGTGGTTTCTCATTTGTTTATTCTGTTACTTTGTCCATTATTGGTTTTCCTTTATGTTGGGACTAAATATTTTAGTCTATCGGAAGCCTTTCGTCCTCACTATCCATGTCTATAACCAGCTTGCATAATCCCTTGCCCTCCTTGAATTTTAAACGTTTGTTGCACTTCGGTTAGGAATTTCCACTTATGTTTAATCCCTGAAAACAATGTCAAAACCTGCTTTGCCTGAGGCATGCGGTGCTACTCTAGTCCTGCTATCATCAACTCTCACCTTCTTAGTCACAAACAACTCGGTACCATACATAGCAGTAATGAGTAAGCTGGCACAGATGAATTTTCAGGCGGTGTGATGTTTATGTGTAGGGAGAGTCACTCTGATGTTTCTGTAGGAAACTGTAGTCCACTGGTTAGGTGGCTTTGTTACCAAGACTTAAGAATACCCCATAGCCTTCAGTTTTTTAAATCGTAACTTCCTTTTCGTATTGCTGTTTCCTTTTGCAATCAATAGAAGTTCTTGTGTTACACTTCGTATGTTACACAGGATGGTTTTGTAATATTTTTTGACAATTTTTGTTGTTGGAGTTCAAAGATAAGAGAAATAAAGATTGCAGAGACTGATGCACAAATATCCAGCCATCTGATTGTCAGGCATTCTTTTTATTAAATAAGGTTGTGAACCACTGTGCTGGCTCAAGGTTTGTAGGGGAGCAGGAGACAGACTCGTTTGCCTTTTAAGAGGTAGTTCTTCTGATATAGCTTACAACCTAGGCAGTGCTGATTTGTTTGCCAACGTGAGTATGAGGGCACAAATAATCACAGTCTTCTGCATTATAAGATTCTAAGGGAAGACTTACTGATTTATTACTGAAGCCACACCACCAGTGTGTTTATACCAAGTAATTGCAACAGTAACATGAGGTAGGCATCAAGCAGTTCACATATGAGTTTGCTGATGGAAATCTTAATTCTGATTTTTGTGACTTCTTTAATTGGAGAGATACTATGATGATGACACTTCTAGCATTATACATAGCATCTGAAAGGTGTCCTTCACTGTAGAAAAGTGAACGCATCATAGAATCGTAAAATAGAATCATCATAGCTGGAGAAGACCTCCAGTATCAAGTCCAGCCCTCATCCCAACATCTCCCTACCCCTACACCATGGCCTTAAGTGCTCTTAGCTGCTTGTTTTTTAACATCTCCAGGTGGTGACTCCACCACCTCCCTGGGCAGCCTGTTCTGGTGCCCAACCACTCTCTCAGGAAAGAACTTCCTAAGATGCAATCTAAACCTCCCCTGATGCAACTTGAGGCCATGTCCCCTTGTCCTATCATTAGTAATTAGGGAGAAGAGACAACCACCAACCTCACTACAGCCTCCTTTTAGGTGGTGGTAGAGAGCAATAAGGTCTCCTCTCAGCCTTCTCTAAACTAAATAACCCGAGTTCCCTCAGCCACTCTTCATAAGACCTGTTTGCCAGGCTCTCAAGGCTTATTTCTCTATGAACAAGCAAACATTGTTCCCTGAGCTATTTATCCAAAGTGAATCGTGTCCAACTTCAGTTTGGGAGTATCCTCATGGTAATACTTTAAGAACACAAAATAGGTGTCATTTTCACCTTTTAGAGGATGAAACTTGCAGTTGTGTTCTGCGAAACTGTTTTATTTTGCCAGTTCTTCCATACACACTGCCTCGTGTGTGCTGGATTTAGCTAATGGCAGGTTTGTGACATCCATACTTCCTCCAGAACTCTTCTCTGGTTAAATGTCAGTGTATTTTGGAAACAGTATTTCCTGAAGGGAAAAGACCTTGCTCTGTTTGACTGCTACAAAGGCTCTTTGGTTGACAGTACCAGTTGGCTGGGTTTTGATCTTTGTTCCACAAAGGCTTAAGGGACTGGAGCTGTTCTGGAAGTTGTCTGGAGGATAGAACATTACTTAGTAACATCTTTTGAGCAAATCCACTTTGCTGCTTTTCTGATCTGCATGAAAACAATTTTTAAAGGGTTCCACAGAAATGAGCTGATAACGATCAATCAGACACCATAAAAAACAATTAAAGAACATGAAGCTGTTGAAATCCTAATAAAAATGCATCCAAACCAGTATACTCCAAATAAAATACTTCAGACTTAGAGCAGATTTCTTTTACAAATATTTCAGTTGACCGTACTTTTGATTCTTTGGCTTTGGACCTTATTGTTGATCTTAGTATTGAGATACCCTTAGGTATCATATGCCCATTGTGCTTGCTCTCTGATCACAACTGTACCGTACGAAGAACAACTTCTTGTGTCAGTTCTAGTTTTCTGCTTATGTGAACCGCAGATGAGGGAGCAAGTGGGAGTAGTTGCTTGTTTGGGTTTTTTCCTGCCTTAAAAAGAGCATCAGAAGCTCACCTTTGTGAGATTATCTTTGTGAAGTGATTAACTTCGCTGCTCTGGCTATTCTATGTATAAAAAAAACCCAAGAACAACAAAAAAGCTCCTTTATAATAAGAAAAAGTCCTATTTTTCCAAACATTCATTAGGTTTTTTTGCAAAATCATCAGGGGCAAAAAATTCTGAAAGGCATAAAAAACTCAGGATTTCTGTTGCATTTCAATCTGTGAAATAAAACCTTTCCATGCAAATTCCTGATGAGAGCATGTATCTATGTATCAACAGAGTGAAAGATCCTAGATGTTCCTACACACGCTTCTTCCCTTGCTAAAGTTTCCAGAAGGTCCTAAAGTTTCCAGTAAAAATAAGAGGAGGGGTGTGCACTAAGTGTCTTTTCAGTTTCTTTAGGAGAGAGGAAAAATATATCTGGTTTAATAATTCCCTTACTGTTAGGTCTTCTAAAAACTAAAACTCCCATACTATTTTCCATGTTGCATTTATTTCTCTTGAAATAAATCACAGAATCCTTTAGGTTGAACGTAAGTGTGTTTTACTGCAGCAGTCAAAGCACCTGGTTTTGACATTTGCACACATACCAGTAAATACTAATCCTTACAGAAAATATCTTACCAGTTCCAGAATAGTTCCACACCTGTACGTGGGGGGTGGAGGAATACACTGAGTAATTATCCAAAGGTCTGGAGTATATAGAACATATAGTACATAAAGGCATTTTAAGTCTAAACCTTGCTTCACTACTCAGAGAGCAGGAATGCTTCTATTTTTTAACGTACACTGGGTTATTAAATCTATAATTTAAAAAGCTTTCTGATAAAGGTTGGAGTGTTTCTGCTGCATAATCCAATAATACTTTTTACTTCAATATTGTGCAAAGCCGGGCTTTTTTTAAACCTTTTTTATTTTGTAAGTGGAAGAGTGGGGGTGAATAGATATTATATTGGTTTAGAGCATTTCTGTGGGTTCGGTACACTCGTTTGATATTATTAAACTTCTCAGATGTTGGTATTACTGAATGATGGACTATATAAAAAAGCATGGGATAAAATGTAATCTGCTGCATTATTAGAAAAAAATTAAAGTAGAGGCTATATTTTACAGTGTCGTCTTTCAAATCTAGCCATGCTGTAAACTGATGTTTGCTGTATGCTCCTCCTGATTTGAAATAGATGAAAGAGAATGAACCTTTAATCACCATGGTTCACACTATGATTGAGAACTCGGCGCTAAGACCACAACTGTACCACCAAGTAAGGTCTTGGATAGTGAATGAAATTGCTTTATCATCTGCAAAAATTTTCCTTAGTGACAGTTTTGGTTGTTCTCAGATTTATTCATGACATCGGTGTTTCTCTTATTTGCTTTGGAAAACCACAAGTCATCCATGCTTTACAAAATGCTGCAATCTCGTTAGCATGGCTTCTGCTGCGTTTTTGTTGTGAACTATTAAATCTACACTTTTGAGTAACTTTCTCTGTGTAGACAATTTTAACGAGTTGATGTTTTTATGCAGGTGTCCAGTAAATTCATGTAACTTCCAATAAGCTTCCAACATTTGTCTTAGCATGATTCTCCGCAATTAGTGTTCAAAGGTGCTTCTTTCTTTTGACCACTACAAAAGCATGTGAGTGGTGTTTACTTGGTCATCTCTGGCAATTTTGTTTTGTTCTAGGAAGTGGATTTACAAGTTTTTCTTTGCACCTACCCAAGGCTTTAGCCACTGAAGAAAGGAAGGATCAAAATTACTTTGATCTGGGGACTGTAAATCCAAAAGGCAGTGTCTGTTCATAAAGTCACAGCAGACTTAACCGTGCACACTTTCAGAGTATCTAGTGATGGTTGTAAATGGTAAGATGGAAGAAGAATCAGAAATGTGAATGGAAATATTACCTGTGCATTGAGACCTGTATTAACTTATGAGCATGGCCAATACCTGTCTGTTGGCACTGCAGGGGATGAGTGGTAGTGGGGATTAGCTGAGTAGCTCGTGCCACATGAGGGAACGCTTGAGAAGTTTTCTAGCCTCAGCTGCAGCATAGATGTCATTCTGGCTGCAGCTCAAAAGAGAGTGTCTCACCAGTTCCCTTACACTGTCGTTTACAGCCATGTGATTCAAAATGACGCTTAGAAGTTGCATAGTTTGAAGAAAAGTAAATGTTCTGCTATGAAAACCAGTCATTTATTAGTGGATGATGCTTTGCTTTGTTTCTGAAAGATGTTGCAACTTAAGTTCACGTTTCAAGCTTTTGAAAGTCACCCCCAGATTTGTTTGATCCAAAGGTGTCGTAAGGGAACTCTTCCTTTCCAAAGAACTCTAGCTTTCTGAAGGAGCTTGGGTTTTGAGTGACTGATTTCAGGATGTTTGGTAGAGGCATGGGAGAAGCAATGTTCCCTTAAGCCCTGCATGAAATCGAGTTTTGTTGTTGGTTTGTTTTCCCTTTAAAGAAGCCTCACTGTTAGGGTGTTTTTAAAAGCATTTCCATTTTCTGTAATAAAGTATGTCAGACATACAAGTTAGCTTACAAACAATGAGTTTCGGATGTGTCAGGGTGAACTAGCTCAGCTTCCACTAGTAACGTTAACACGTTTGAGGTCTAGCTGTATCTGGATAGTCTGCCCCCTTGTTCAGGGATACCCATACAATCCAGAGTGCTGTCTTGACAAAGCTGTGCTGTCAGCTCAGGTAGCGTTCACAGCACTGCCTTCACCTTGTAGATGTACCTGCTGCTTCATAGATGACACTGAGTGAGCATGTGGGTTTTCTTTATTCTTGTCAAAGAACAGTTAATCTACAGATTGTGAAGCCTGCATGACCTTTAGTCGCTAGAGATGTTATCTCTTCAGGTCAGAGTGTTTGTGACACTTGGGCAGACCTGTGCTGGAGAAGCCATCTATTCCATTAACCGGAGAATAGGAAGACCTGCTCTTACAGATGAAGTATCCTACACAAAACACTGCATTAACTGACTTCCTAAGTAGTCTTCTAAACTGCAGCTTTACAGAAATTTCAACAATGAGGAGAAGTTTCTGTGTAAAAGACTGAAACCCATTTTGTTAGCAGGATAATAAACTGGTTTGTGATGCCCATAGCCTTTCCCGCGGGTAAAGAAAAAGATCTTTCTGTTGCTTCAGTTTATTCAGTTTTATGACTGAGCTCATTTAGAGCTCTGCAAAGGAAAACAAGAACAGCGTATATGTAAATTGAAACTGAAGGTGGCTTGCCTCCTGATTGTGGTAATTAACGGCTCTTTAGTAAAATAGCTAAAACGCTTACAACTTCAAATGTGTTATTTAAAATACACTTTTGTTTGTGGTTGGTCACTGAAAGCACTCTGGCTTACTTCAGTCTGCCCTACAGACTGGACTGTAAATTCGAAGTATAAATTAGAACAATGATTCCATATGTGCAAACTATTATAAAGCTTTGCTTTACAGACTGAACCCCTTTCTCCCTTGTTTTTCTTTGTTTCTTTACAGTACAAAGTGAGAAGTTTTACTCATGTTTCCTTAATCAGTATCTGTTGATTTTAAAAAGTATTATCCTCAGAGATGTCTGTGAGCTCCCTAAAGGGTTAAAAACAGATATCCTGTTGCAGCAAGCTAACATCCAGCTCTTTGCTGGGGTAATTGTTCTGACTACTTTAAAAATGTATAAATGTGGTCCTTTCTTTGTAGCTCCTATCTGGATAGGGAGATCCTGTTTATGGCATACTTCCATTTTTTTATTGTTATGATTACTCTTGCAGCTGCATACATTGAAGCTGGCATGCACGTTAGATTTTGAGGTTTGTAGGTAGAAACTGCTCTGAGCGAGCAGTGTTTAAACTAAAAATCTTGTCTTTCCAAAACCTTATCTGTCCTATTACACAAAATTAGAGGAGAATGTTGCTCACTGTAGGGTGAATGCCCGTTTGTCCTGCTTGTTGATTGTCAACAGTGCTTTAAGAAAGAAAAAAGAAGGAAAAAACCCCAAAAAAGCCTCTTGGAAGTCTGACTTCAACCTCACATTCCCCACAAAATGTCCTAGATGTTCCTTCTTTAATTTCCTAAGTGCAGTAATCTGTCAGAGATGCTTAGTGTGCTCTCAGGGTGTGAAATGTCCTGCCGTGTACTTATTCAGTCCAAATGGTTAGTGGAATCTGAAAATGGTTTAAAAGGTAGTGAAATAATAGTGTCACTGAACCGTTTTTAATGTTGACTGCTTAAATGGCTTTAACCCATCTTGTAATGAGAGAGATCTGCCTAACTGCATTTATTTGTGAGGAAACATCCTTCTTAAGATGTGATGGTCTGTGATTCATCTGGTAGTGATGCGTGACATAGATGGTGACTGTGCAGTAGAACTCTAAAGTGGATGATAAATTATTTTAACGTAAGATGGAGATTCAATTCACTTGCAAGATGTGTGTTTGGCCCAACTCTGTTCATGATGTTTGCCTTTTGGAAATGGTCCATTCTGTTTGTAGGTACTCAGGTGCCACTCCTTAATGTTTGGGAGCTGAGCAGCGGAATTCACCAGGTTAAGAGGAATGGGATTTTTTTGGTTTGAGTGGACAAACATGGAGGCCAGGTGTGGAAATCAGCAAACAAACATGCCCCTGGTTCAATAGGTGGCACTCTTTCTCTGCAATTACTGTCCTGCTAAAGCATAGGTAGGAAGGCATTAGTGAGAGGTGTATGTTGAACGTGGCATCAAATACTTTCCGATAACTCAATCATTGCAGCTCTTATAATGCATTTGGCAGGGTTATGAGGTTGTTAACCTTACTTGTCATGTGTAATTGCATTTTGTCTGCTGCAGTTCCTCTCATAATTCCAGTAGAATGTGATAGCATTTTTTCCTTAAGCTGGGTTTATAGACATACTGTGGAAAGAGCCGTTGCTGTTTCGTCACAGATGGGTCAAGTGTTTCATACTATTTCTAAAGGTTTTGCTCTAAGTCTTTGTAAAATATTGCATTAGAGATGCTGAAATGTAGTGACTCTCCAGTGGTGCTGTTTGGGAGCATCTAGTACTGCTGGCAAAGCCAACAAGTTGGCAGCAATTTTAAAAGTGTGATAGGGGTTTAATAAGAAAGATTAGTGCATGCATTGTATTCCTGGAAAAGGTGGTTTTGCTTTCTAAACACTTAAAATACATTGCATAGCAAGAGGACAAGGGGAAAGGGTCACAGACTTGAAGAGTGGAGACTGAGGTTGGACATGAGGAGAAAACTCTTTCCTGCGAGGGTGGGGAGATGTTGGAACAGGTTTCCCAAGGCAGTTGTGGCTGCCCCATCCCTGGAAGTGTTGAAGGCCAGGTTGGCTGGGACCCTGAGTAACCTGATCTAGTGAGGGTGTCCCTGCCTATGCAGAGGTGTTGGAACTAGATGATCTTTAAGGTCCCTTCCAAATCTGGCCATTCTATGATTCCTTTCAGGAGCTGGGCAGGGATACAGATGCTGAATTGCTAAGTGATGTTAAACTTGACTGTAAGGAAAGTCAAAACACCAACAAAAAATTCTCTCTCTTAAAAATTTAAAAAGTATAAAAATTACTAGCTTGGAAAAAACCCTCACATTTTTCCAGGTGAGCTGTATAAAATGCTGAGCAGTGTCTTGAGAAGATGTTTTTGTCTAATAGGAGATAATCTTTCCATTGTGAAATAGAACTAGGTTTTCTCCGTAAGTTAAAAAACATTTGGCCATGTTTATGAGTTGGTTTTTTTTGTTTAAATATTTCCATTCCTCATTTTTCTCTCATCGTGATAGAATCAACCGTTAAAAAAAAACCCACAACCTAATAGGAGTAGGATTTTAAATAGATGTCTTAATTTTTGTGACTTTCATGAGGTGCAAGAGTGCTGTGGCTTTTCTCATACTCCCAACACTCATTTTCATCTGACGTCCATTTCTATGAAAGTTACTGTGTAGTTTTAACACCCTGTACTTACTCTTAAATTGTCACCAGGTGCATTTGCATGAGGTATGTGGACATGATGTGTTGAAATGAAAAGCTTTAAGTGTGTTGAAAATTTACTCTATGTTTGGAATGCTTGTCTGATACACCCTTCCCTGGTCCTTTTATTTCTAAGTGTCCTTTAACACAGGCTTGTGTTTTTATAGTCTTCTTTGCACTGTTAAGTCACGATGACCTAGTTATTATAGGTAAATTAAAGCCTTATAATTAAGGTGAATGAATACACAGGTTGGTGGTTGTATGCCAGTACTCAGAGTATAGGATGTTACAGTAGTTACTGCATGTAGCAGCTCCCTTTTTTCATGTCAAATACCGTTAAATTGTTATAGTCCGTTCAGAAACTGAAATAGTTCATACAAGAAGTTACGTGAAGGTAGTTTGAGAACGCTTTACACGCTGACTGTCCTGAGGAGACAGGTAGTCCAAAAATAAAATAGAAGGGCTTCCATTTGTAGCATTTCTGCTAATACTCTATTGTAGTGTTGGGAATCCATATGGAAAAGTAAGCAGCAAGGTATTGGTGACACTGGTCAGTAAGGAGGTATTTCACACATATTTTGCACATACTTGGGTCATTCTATTCTGATTTCAGATTCACAGTAAAATACCCTCCCTGTGAATACACTTGATCTTACTGAGGCTAGAACAGCTAATTCGAAGCAGAACGAGGCCCCGTATTTGGCATGTGCATAAGAAAATGGACATGGATGTATAAGCGTGTCCAGGCATACTCTGGCACTTCAGTCTTCCCACATACCCATGGTTGATTGAGTTAGTTGTGCATTTTTAAAAAGCCAGTTAGCAATTAGGAACGTAGTCTGCTAAGTTAACGCAGCTTTATGCTGACAGTCTGCTTGGCATTCCATTTACTTACCTTCATAAATATATGTTGGCTAAAAATATATCGTTCTGTGTGGTGTGTTTGACTTTCAAGCAAAAGCTGATTAAAACTCTGAGGCTGAACAAGAGTTTCCTTTTCATTGTCAAATTAATGTGTTTTATGGCAATATTATTCTTCCTTATAGTTAACACAAGAAGAATGTAGGGGTACATTATACAAATATAGAACTGAAGAGCTGGATATTGATGTAAGTAATTAGTACTACTTCTTCCTTGGAAATGTTGGCATTTGTCTATTTTGACAATAACTTCCCCCTTGATTTTTGGGTTTGAAATGCACTTCATGTAGATGATTAGCAATAGAAATTGCTTTGTGAGCTTGGAAGGCTTTTTGTAATAAGCTTCTGACTTGCAGGAAGTATTACATTTGGGGCTGCAGTTTCAAGTTTTGTTTCTGTTCAAAGGTTAATTACTTTTAGAAAAGGATTAATTACTTTAGAAAGGAAAAACTCAGTCCTCGTAGTTCAGTTATAAGTATGAAAGATGTCACTTCTCAGGAAATATAACAGAGACTCCAAACCTTAAATACAGAGGGGATGATTAGCATTCAGAGTACTCAATTGCCAGGTACTAAAGAAAAAGGGGATTGGTGTGAAATCGGTGGTGAAAAATCCACCCACCCGCGTGTAGTCATACTGTATGTGCATAATATGCATGTCTATTTGTTCTTGCACAATGCAACTAGGAATAGACATAATGATTTAAGGGATTTCATTTTAAGAGTAAAGAAGAAACAAGGCTTTCACTGCTAGAGTTACAAAGTAAGTCAGAGCAGCACAAGCTGAACCAGAAGGATTGTTCAAATAGAAAAGTAAACCCTTTTGTATTCGTTAGAGGACACTGAACAGTTATTTCCCCAAACCAAGGCTGGAGCCCCACAGTTGTAGTCGTAGTCAAACATCAATCAGAGCTAAAACACAGCAAAGCCTGGATAGTACCAGTAACTATTGAAAACCACCACCTGAAGCAAGCAGTGGGGAAAGACTGTGGAAGGATACAATATTCCTTACAATATTGAGGAACATGTAAATCGAAACCGTATTTAATACCTATTAAATTGTGAAAATGTATCTATAGAATCGTAACTTCTCTGGGCCATCCTGTTTCACATTTAACAGTGTTTACTTCATACTATCTTAAGAAGGATCCTTGAGATTAGTTTGCGAATGCAACATAGATGCTTCACAATTTTAGAGTTCCTGTTTTGTGGTGATAACATTTTATATAGATGAATTATTTGATCAAGTTATGTCTTGAGCTCTCAAGATCCTGTCCTAATTGTGATATTTTCTGTTGCATACTAGGCGAAGCTTAGCCGTTTATGTGAGCAAGATAAAGTTGTACAGGCACTGGAGGAGAAGCTTCAACAGCTACACAAGGAGAAAGTAGGACAATTGTATTTATTACCTAAAGTGGATGTTATTTTACATGCTTATTATCAGAACATAGATAACTGAAATAAAACGAAAATCAGCCCAATGATGCAGAACATTAAAAATAATTCTTTTTATTACAATAGTACACGCTTGAGCAAGCTTTGCTATCAGCAAGTCAGGAGATAGAAATGAATGCAGATAATCCTGCAGCCATACAAACTGTAGTCTTGCAGAGAGATGACTTGCAGAACGGACTACTTAGCACTTGTCGAGAAGTATCGCGAGCTACTGCGGTAAGTAATACGTTCTTCCCACTAAAAATAAAATGTTCAATGTTTGTTTTCATGTTCTTGCTTGTTTCCTTCCGTTGGTTTTCATTATGTTCCGACAAAACTCAGTTATCATTTGCTTGCCTGTGTTTTTGCCAAAGGCAGCTGGAAAATCATCTTTTTGCTGTCTTCTTCAAGCGGTCATTCTGTAGTCATGTTTTTTGGCTGTACTCAGTGCATACTGACTTTAATTTGTGTGGTAGTTTGAAAAAGTTATACCAGAAAAGGTAAACAATACAAATGAGCTACATAAAAATGTGATGGCAGAATAGTAACAAGCACATCCTTTATCACAGAGCTACAGAACATTAGGGATTAGAAGGGACCTCAAATAATCATCTAGTCCACTACCCCTGCCAGAGCAGGATCACCTAGGTCAAGTTGCACAGGAACATGTCCAGGAGGGTTTTGAATGTCTCCAGAGAAGGAGAGTTGATCAGGCAGGTGACAAAGCAAAAGCACCTGCAAGATGAAAAAAGAAAATACACTGTAATGTTCTCTCTTAATATTTGGTAGTTACGCTTGGAAGATCTTTCAAGCTCTGAACTTTCAAAACCATTATAAAAAAGAAATGGAAAGAGAAGGATTTGCTATTTCCTATCCTTTTCCACTTGCTTGTGATTTCTACATTGAAATGACAAGGCATTTTTGCTTAGGTATCTATCCAGGGAGGTACTTCAGTGTCAAATTGTAGTGGTTCACTGTGGTGACATGGATATGAAGTTGCTCTGAAATACTGGTTTTAGTCAGAATGTTAGAATATTTTGTGAGAGGAATTGGTTTAAAAAGGAAATCAATTAGGGCAAAGGAAATCCTTGAGATACTCTTTTTCTCATTGACTTTTTATGGTAAATTGTTTAAATTCCTTGATGTAGGCGTCAAAAGTGAGATGGTAGAGCTGATCTCAAAGAAGATTCTCTTTTTGCACCTTCTCTCTTCTGGTGTTTGCAGTTGACCATAAATAAACCAAGGTGTGTTAGCTGGAGTAGAGAGGTGATTGTGCCCCTGTACTCTGCACCTTGAGTACTGGGTCCAGTTTGGGGTACCACAGTATAAGAAAGACATTGGAGTGCCGGAGTGGGTCCAGAGAAGCGCAACGAGACTGGGGAGAGATCTAGAAAACAGGCTGAGGGAACTGGGATTGTTTAGTCTAGAGAAGAGGAGGCTGAGAGGAGACCTTATTGCTCTCTACCACTACCTAAAAGGAGGTTGTAGTGAGGCTGGTGCTGGTCTCTTCTCCCAGATTACTAATGATAGGATGAGAGGAAATGGCCTCGAGTTGCGTCAAGGGAGGTTTAGATAGGATCTTAGGAAGAAGTTCTTTCCTGAGAGAGTGGTTGGCTACTGGAACAGGCTGCCCAGGGAGGTAATGGGGTCACCATCCTTGGAGGTGTTTAAAAAACAAGTAGATAGAGCACTTGAGGCCATGGTTACGGAGTTAGGGATATCACAGAACACTAGGGATTGGAAGAGAGGATCTCTAAAGATTGTCTAGTCCAACTCCCCTCGCCACAGCATGATCACCTAAATCAAGTCGCATGTTGGGATGAGAGCTGGACTTGATGATCCTGGCAGTCTTCTCCAGCTATAATGATTCTGTGATTCTATGATTCTGTTCTATGATTCACTGGTAACCTTACAGGCAGGGCTGGATCTCTCATGTGTGTCTTGCATAGTACATTACACACACACACACACTTGGTCTGTGTGATAAAAGAATAAAAGAGGCAGATTTATGTAATTTTTTGTGGGTTTTCTGCCTTTGGACCCACATGCCCACTGACTGTCAAGACATACTCTAAAGATTTTACCCTTGTCTTTTGTATTTGTGAAAAGTTTGAATGCTGGTTGTTTCAATTCCATTCGGTATCATGAGAAAAACAGAAAAAGGTGTTTAAACATCGCATTTTCTAAAGTACTTCTGTATTTCCTGCCGACACCAATCCGTGCATTGCTTCCTGAAGTTGTGTGCCACTGAATAAAGAAAAACTGAGTCGGTTTGGGGGTTTTCTTTGCTTGAATGTGCATCTGTAATCCTTTACTTTTGTTGTGTGGTTAGGAACTGGAAAGAGCTTGGAGAGAATACGATAAACTAGAGTATGATGTAACTGTAACGAGGAACCATATGCAGGAGCAACTTGATCGGCTTGGGGAAATTCAGGTGAGGCATTGGTCATAAAGTACCCTCAAGTCACTTCCATTTTCTATGATTTTCTTTAAAAACTGCAGAGATGACAGAGTGGGGGGACATGTGCATTAACTTATAATGTGTAAAAACGTATTAAAAGTTCGTAAGTCCTAGGACTTACTTTTGCTGGTTTTTTTGAAGCTACCGCACTGCGTTTCCGTGTCTGGAAGCCTCCCTTCTCTCTTTGTTTCAGCGGTGGGGTCCAAAATAGGGTAGTTCTTTTCAGACCTTAACCGCTGCAACAGTCATATTAAACCTTCCTACAGATCCTTGCCTTTAACTAAATATTTTAAAATGTAATAAAATCATTCTGTGAAATTCAAATGTAGTAAAAATAATACTGTAGTCATTGCTTCAAGTCTTGCATGTGAAAAATTCTTACGTGGATCTTACTAACTGGCTGTGCTGTGCTGTGCTGTGCTGAGGAGGATCGGGCAGCTCTTCTTAAATCCTGAGTGTCTGAGGAGAGCTTTCTGTGAGACACACATGGAGGCAGGGATGTGCATTCATTATGTGGAATGGGCAGATGGGTGTGGTCCATGCTGGGAGGCATTAAAGGCTATTTGCTCCAGGGATTGATTTTCTATGCAGCTGTGAAAAGGAGATTAAAAGGAAGCCAAGAGCTGAGAAACGTGGGTTCTGCAGTGCGAAGCATGCATGACCGCGACTGCAAATAGCCCCACAGTTTATGTACCGGTATGCAAGTACCCTGTTCATCCCCACGTATGTTAGCACTGGAACTGACGATTCTTTAACTTTGGCTATAGGTAGGGCTCCTGCGCAGAGTTTGCTTGGGTTGGCTTTGGAGACAGATACAATTCTATTCTGAAGTGGAGTTTGAACTAGCAAGACACCGAATTAAGTGATGCATTATAAAATTAGTTCTTCTTACCCATTTTTCTTTCTGACGGTATTAGAATGTTCAATTTCAGAGTGTCTGCCAGTATTGTGCTTTATTTCTTGTCCACTGCGAAAATCTGTGCAGTGTGGTGTAAAGAGAAAAAAATATTTGGGGTGTTTTCCCCTTGCAGTGTATTCTAATTTGTTGCCTATATGTGCCCTTTATTCACTGGCAGACTGAGGCAGCAGGGATACAGCGTGCTCAGATTCAGAAGGAACTGTGGAGAATTCAAGATGTCGTGGAGGGTTTAAGTAAACATAAACAGCAAAGAAATTCTTCAGAGGCAGGTAAAATGATTGGTTTTATCTCATAGGTGGTTATACGGGATCATACGCATTTTTAAAGGATAAGCTCCACCGCTGCTGTTTGTATGTCTGAAAAACAATGGTACAATTGCTGAGAAAAGCAGAAAGCAATCAGGTTTTTTAAATTGCTGATTTTTTGAATTGCATAGCAACAGATTGTAGTTTGTCTGTTAAAAGCTGTTTATTCAAAACTTCTTTTTCTCTTTCTGTGCCTTTTCCCCTCCCACCAAACAGGCCTCATGGGATCAAGGACATTCTCGGCTATTAAATATAAAAACGAGGTATGGTTTTAGTATTTTTACCATTTCAGCATAACTAAATTTCTCATGTACCTATTATAAAAGTTCGTGTTATTATACTTGTTTTAAGGATGTATTCAGAACAGTTTGGTGAAAATACAGTGCTATGAATTACTTCTAAAGACTGATATCTCCACTAGTGATTCTAACACTTTCATTTGTTCTGTCTTTATGGTCTCACTAGAATGTTTTCTCTTTTTCATTTCTCACTTTTTCCTCTCCCTAGGCTTTTACCCTAGCAATGTATAAACCCTGATGTATGGATTTGCTTTCTACCCATGACACTTTTCATGGGAAGAAATACATTGCTTTCTATGTGTATTCATATATCGAGCCTGGTTCTCAGATGGCCAGAGCACCCACAAGAACAGCTGAAACTGTGGGAGCTCCCAAATGTTCAGTTCCTCTGAAAATCTGGCTGGAAGTTACAGTTTTAAAGGGACATTGTCATGGTTATGTAAAGTGTGTGCAGTATACATCTGGCTTACAGAACTTTCTCAAAGCTTGATTCAAATAAAAAGCTTTAAAAACATACTGAATTTTATATTTAAAAGAAGATTTAGAGAGTTCATACAAGTTCAATAGCAAATGCAGGTGTTACAGTTGAAAGTCTTTGATAAGCTGAATAATGAAACTATTGAAGTAGTTCAGTAAAGGTAGTGCTAATAAAATAAAAAACAAACAGTAGAAATCTGACTTAAATAAAGCTCTCTTGGTTTTCTTGGAGGTTTTTTTAGTGTGACATTGTCCCTTTAATTCCAAAATCTGTAGCTGCTGTGGCTATGGTAATGTATTTTTCTTTTTAAGTTGTAAATAATTGTAACAGGTGTGCACATCTAAACAAGGTGACTGTTCTGCAATCTTTAGGAAGATGAAGTAGTCCCACCTCGTCCTCCACTCCCTCGGTCCTATGACTTTACAGAGCATCTTCCCATAATCCCCCCTCTGCCCAGTGATAGCAGCTCCTTGCTCTGTTATAGCAGGGGCCCAGTACATCTGCTAGAAGAAAAGAAGATTTACCAAGTTCAAGGATATCAGAGAAATGGATCTTACTGTGTAAGTGGCTTAAACTGCCACGTTGTTCTTGAAGCATCCACCTTCCACAGTCACAAGTTTTATTTTGTCATCCAGCTACTTCTGTGTTCTTGTTTCTGTGTTTGTTTACTTAGTTTTATTTATAGCTCCATCATTTGCTGTTTGTGTATTTTCTCTCATGTATTCTGCACGTACATAAAATGTCTTTAGACTCAAGTGCTGGTATCTAAGTTCATTTCAGAAAATTAGATGCTTTTACTCACAAGTTCTTTTTATAAAACTCTAGGCTCCAAATCAGCTTCTGATGAAGCCTCATACAAACTTGTTCCCTGGAGATCATTTAAAAGACAACAAAGCCTCCACACTTTTATGACAATTTTTTCCTTAATTTCTGCAACTTTGCAAATACTGTTACTCAGCTACAAAGAAATGCTGCTGCAATAGCATCTTGAGAAATGAAACAGTACCTTAAAGTGAGACTAGAGCCATCACCAAATGAGTGCTTTGAGTCTTAAGGCATAAAAGCTTGTATGAAAATGCTCATTTATTTACCTCATAACTTTTCGTTCCTTAGGGTCCTGATTACAGGCTTTATAAGAGTGAACCAGAGTTAACTACAGTAGCAGAAGTGGATGAGTCTAACGGAGAAGAAAAGACAGAACAAATTTCAGAGTCAGAATCTTCAGCAAAAGGTTTGTCTTTCAGCTTTACTCACGAGCAATACAAAGCTTTAACTGTGTTACAGAAGATGTATAATCTTTTGTATTTGCTAGCCTGTCCATTTCTCAATATGATAAACCAGTTTCCATGATCAAATAATGATTTAATTATATGACAAAAAAGATTTCAGTCAATTACACTGCAGAAAAATCAAACATTACGCTCACCAACAACCCTGAAATCCGTATTGACACCATGTCTAATCACATCACTCACACTCCCCACACACCATTCCCTTGAACAATTACCCATTTGATGTTCTTGCCCTTGAACAATTATTCCGGTTTTGAATCAAGCTCCCAATGTTGTGTCACTGGAACGTCTAAAAAGGCAGCACCGCAGAATGTTCAGGCTCTCATAAGGCAGGGAAACAATGTCTTTTTCTTTTTTCTTTAATCTTGTAATTGTTGAATTGCCTTCTGTCCCCTGATATAATAGGAATAATGATCATGACCTTAGAGTCTGCAGACAATAAAGGTCTTTGCAGTTGCTAAATGCTTTAGATTCTTCTCTTCATCTAGCTTCCATAAAAGCTACTAATTGCTTGGTGGAGTCCTTTACCAGGAAGCTCTTCTCAATTCTGTTTGTTAAAACACACAGAATGGTTTGTTAAAAATGCCTTCAGGAAAAGCAGCTTGAGCACCTCCCAAAATCCACATTAAGGGCGTTTAGAGAAAGTAACTAAATGGTTGATGATTCCAGTGCCAGCAAGATCACTGCCTTCTGTTCTGGGAGCATGACTAAGCAAAGTGACGTACATGACCAAAAAGCAATGGTCATACAGGGATGTTATTTTCATCAGAATGATAGTGGAGGTTTTCAAAACTAAGGCAAACATACACATTTGGGTGTAAACAGCATGAATGCCCTATCACCTGTGATGTAGTTAAACTTGCACTTAGCAGACAATTAGTCAGTTTTGATTCACTGTCTCATTTGTTGTGGTTTAATGTTCATTTATGACAGATGTTGGATTACATTTAACTTGGTGGTGAAAAATGCATCAACTACCAAATTGAGTAAGTTGCCTTTCTGACAGCATGCCTAGATTTTACTGACTTGTGGTCCTCAAGATGGTTTAGAGTCATTTATGTCAAGAAGAATTATCAAAACAATATAAGAAAACGTGTGTTGGCTGTATAAAGCAAACTGGTGATTTCGAGGACTCCAACCTGGCTACTGCCTTCTCCGGTAAAGACAGAAGTAATTTTATTATGTCCCTTTGTGGAAAAACAGTCTTTGGTAATAGCTGTTCTTCCAAGAAGGCTACATTGCCAGGAGCCCAGTTGAAGTGTCTCTGCACCAACACACTAGAAAGCGGCTAGCCAATTACAGTTACTGATATTTGGTGGGAAAAATTGTATGAATACAGATTGAGAGGAGACGGGGTTGAGGACAGCCCTGAGGAGAACAAATTGGGGGTGATGATGGACCAGAAGTTTCAGAGGAGCTGTCAGTGTGTGCATGCAGCCCAGAAAGCCAACCATGCCCTGGGCTGCATCAAGTGGGTTGAGGGAGGTGATTCTTCCCCTCTGCTCTGCACCGGTGAGACCCTACCTGGAGTGTCTGGTTCTGGAGTCCCCAGCATAAGAAGGAAATAGTGCTTCTGGAACATGTCCAGAGGAGAGCAACTCAAACAATCTGAGGGCAGGAGCACCTCTCCTATGAGGACAGGCTGAGCAAGTTGGGGTTGTTCAGCCTGGAGGAAGCTCCCAGGTGACCTTAGAGCAGCTTTCCAATAGCTGAAGGGAGCCTACAAGAAAGCTGGGGTAGGGCTTTTTCCAGAGGTGCGTAGCGAGAGGACAAGGGGAAAGGGTCACAGACTTGAAGAGGGGAGATTGAGGTTGGACATGAGGAACAAATTGTTTCCTGTGAGGGTACTGAGATGCTGGAACAGGTTGCCCAAGGCAATTGTGGCTGCCCCATCCCTGGAAGTGTTGAAGGCCAGGTTGTCTGGGGCCCTGAGTGACCTGATCGAGTAAAGGTGTCCCTGCCTATGCATGGCGGTTGGAACTAGACGTAAGGTCCCTTCCAACCCTGCCCATGCTGTGAGTCTATGAATCTGTGAAATGCAGTGTGGCTATCAATAGCTACAGGCTTTCTGGAAAGTGACACGTGAGGAAAGATGGGCAGAGGCATTGCCTTCTGTGTCAAGATGTGGATAAAATTTGAAGAGCTGTCCCTGAGCAACTGCCATGTGCAGGTTCAAAGCTTTCTAGGTAAGAATCAGAGGCCAAAACATCAAAGGGCACTTCATTGTTTGGTAGCTACTACAGGATACCTGATTAAGGAGAGCCTATCTATGAAGCCACCTTACTCCACCTACAGGAGGAATTGCACTCTCAGTCTCTCATCCTGCTGGGGGAATCCAACCACTCTGACATGTGCTGCAAAAGTAGCACTGAGAGCTGGAGGCAATCAAAGAGACTACTGGAAAACATTGAGGATAACTTCTTAAGTCCCACATAGACAGCCCCACAGAGGACTTGCAGTACAAATACGTCACTGTCACCACTGATGCTCAGAGCAGATGCCAGAAAAGCCCCAGACAGCTCAGTGGCAGATAGGAACTGCACTCAGGAGCTGAGCTCTGGAACTGGATTCAGGAATGCATGGATTGAGATTTAAGGCAGAACAGACAGTCCTCCTCAGATGCCACTATTGAAGAAGAGAGTTTGACCCTTGTGATCCCTCAGCTTTACGCGGAACATGACATCTATGGAATGGAATGCCTTGTTGTTCAGGTATTCCTGTCTGCTTCTTCTGCAGGTACAGTGCAACCCTGACAAGGTACACAAGATGAGCAGTGACCTTGGTTCACACAAGCAAGAGCCTTTCTGCATACCAATCGTTAGCAGTAACTAAACAGTGGTATCGCTCGTAGAAGCAGATGCTGTCTGCACTTTAAATATGCTGTTAACTGCAGAAAGTGCGCTTGGTTAGAAGAGCCTGAGCAGCAAAGTAAAATAACTGAAGAGAATGAGGTCTGTTCTAACTCAAACCAGAATGCTGTGCTAAGGCACATGGAGGACAGGGAGGTAAGGTGTTTTGAGACAGCCAGCATGGCTTTACCATGCTGGCGAACCTCCTGGCCTTCTGTGTCAGTGGACAAGGGAAGAGCTATTGGTGTCATCTATCTGGAATCTTTACATCTGTAAAGCCTTTGACATGGCCTACTATAACGTCCTTTGAAGTTGGAGAGAAATGAATTTGATGGGTAGACTGTTCAGTGGATAAGCTGTTAGGCAGGTGGTTGCATCTAGAGGGTAGTGCACAGCAACTCAATGTCTAGATGGAGATGGGTAACAAGTGGTGTTCCTCAAGGGTGCATACCACAGCCATTGCTGTCTAATATTTTCATCAATGGCAAAGACAGTGGGATGGAATGCACCCTCAGCAAGTTTGCAGATGACACCAAGCTGAATGGTGTGGTTGACACACCTGAGGGGTGAGATGACATCCAGCGGGACCTGGACAAGCTAAAGAAGTGGGCCCCTATGAACCCCTGTGGGGTTCAACAAGGCCAAGTGCAAGGTCCTGTACCTGGGTCAGGACAATCACAAATATTAACACAGACTGGGCAATATGTGACTAAGAGCAGCCCTGCGGAAAAGGACTTGGGGTTACTGGAGGATGAAAAGCTGGGCATGAGACAACAGTGTGTTCTTGCAGCCCAGAAGATCAACCCCATCCTGGGCCGCATCAAAAGACAAGTAGCCAACAGGTGGAGGGAGATTATCCTTAATGCTCTGCTTAGGTCAGACCTCACCTGGAGTACTGTGTCCAGCTCCAGAGTCCTCAGCCCAAGAAAGACATGGACATGTTGGAGATGTTCTAGAAGAGGGACCCAGAAATGATCAGAGAGCTAGAACACCTGCTACGAGTACCGTTATTCAGCCTGGAGAAGGTTCCAGGGAGACCTTGTTTCAGCCTTTCAGTACTTGAAGGGGGCCAATAAGAAAGATGGGGACAGTCTTTGTAGCAAGGCCTGTTGTGACAGGACAAGAGGTGGTGTTTTTAAACTAAAAGAGGAGACATTTAGGTGAGATGTAAAGAAGACATTTCTTACAGTGAGGGTGGTGAAACACCGGCATAGGTTGGCCAGAGAGGTGGTAGATGCCCCATCCCTGGAGGCATTCAAGGTCAGGTTGGAAGGGGCTCTGAGCAACCTGATTTAGTTAAAGATGGTCCCTGCTTACTGCAGAGGAGTTGGATTAGATGAGCTTTGAAGGTCTCTTTCAACCCAAACCATTCTATGATTCTATGACATAGTATTTAGGGGCAGGGAAGGTAACAACTGAATGGTAGCAAGCAGCAAGAGGCGTTTTATCATCTTAAACAACTTAGTAAAGAGAATTTACCATCTGGTGCTCGCTTTTGAACACGTGAATTTTCTAACAGACACGATAACAATTCTTGGACAGAAGGAACAAACCCAACAGTTCCTAGTTGTTTGGGGTTTTATGTAGTGATTATACCATTGAAACTACATGCCATTTCAACAAACTTTTTTATACTCTTCTAACAGTTTATAAGCTGAAAAGAAAACAAATGTGAAACCTTGCTGTTTTAAGAAGTCCTGCTTAAGATGATGTAATTTCCTATCAAGGGTAGCTCTAAGAATGAGTCGGTTTCAGAGTTTGTTGTGCACATTACTCTACTGGACACTTCTCGCTTCAGGCAGTTCCTTGTCTTTTTCAAATGTTAACGAAGGGAAATGTTCTAATGGGACTATGTAAAGTAACTCTTACAGCTGTCTTCCCGTGGAGGAATATTTATGACCTGGTTTGTACATAAAGGTGACACAGAAGGAAAAGGGACTTCTGCCGAGTTTTATCCTTATGTCTAGAGAACACCCAAACTGGTGCTTTGCAATTTTTGTTAGACTGTTCGGTCAGTGTGTCCTCTAAAATCTGTACAACCTCAGGAAAAGCAAGGACTGAATAATTTGACTATCAAAGGAGACATTACGTCTGTTTTTTAGGCAGATTCATCAAGGAAACAGTTTGATTTCCTGCATCTTCATAAAGCAATAATGAAGCTTGAGTAATTTAATTGTGTCTGTATGTTTTGGTGAGGTCTAACTTATTTCAGTTTGCTCCCAGTTTTATTACATTCTGTCAGAGCCTCTCTGAGTAGAAAAACCAATGATGGATATAGCTAAAGAAGGCTGATTGTGCTGGACATCAGAACACAGAATATCCTCAACTCCCGCCTAGTGACAGAGCCTGGCTGCTGCGCTTTCCAGCCCCCAAGCACAGCAAGCAGGAATGCCGAGGACACGGTCGCACTACGCACAAGCACAGCCACAGCTAACCACAGCAGATAACACAAGCGGGTTTGAAACTGCTACTTTTACAGGCACCACACACATAGGACCAGCGTTTGCCTGAAAGTGGGACACGTGATGAACACGTGGCATGATTCTGTTCTCGCTTGCCGCTTGACTAGGCTAAGGCACGCTAATTGATCTCATATATGCGTAGGCATGAGAGTACACGTGTACACACAAATGAGTCTTTCCGAGAACTGGCCAGACCTATGGCATCTTCATCAATCAACTCTCAGTACCTCTGGCCTCTCCAGTGTCTGAGCTATAGACTTAAGGTCTCTTGGTCAGCTGGCTCCTGTACCTTGTATTCTGCTTGACCACCTACACTTGTCTTAGGTTCATTAGCATCTCACAGACAGAACATTCCCTCTTAGTAGCGGGTCCAGACTGATGGTCTTTCCAGTAACCGGCCTGCAGGCTTTTCCATCTTTGGCCCCTATGATTTCTCTGTAGCTGTCTCCTACTCTCAAGCTAGTCTGACTTGAAGATCACTGGCATCTCACACACTCTCATGCACAGAAGGGAAACCATATTCACATGGAAAAATGCTCAAGGGTAAAGTTTAATAAGAAGGTAGGACAGACTGCAGTGCTGAGGTTCAGAGCATCCTGACAAACAGCTACTTTATGTAATGTTGGTGTCTTTCAATCCCCCTCCCCTCTTGTCCATGTGTGTTCTTTCCCATTTGAAGAACAGTTTCAAAGGCTGACAACACATATTTTCTAGAAAACAAGCTGGTTTGGGCAATGTTTTGCATAGCACTTAGTATATTGCTTTGCTCTTTTGCAGGCTCACATTTTCCTGTGGGAGTTGTACCACCCAGAACCAAATCACCAATGCCGGAGTCTTCGACAATAGCCTCCTATGTCACTTTGAGGAAGAACAAGAAGCTAGATCTAAGAACGGTACTTCAGAATAACCTTTGAGCGTTGGTGGATGGTGATGTGTTCGTTACTAAGTTAAATTTCTCTAGTTAAATCAAAAGTTAAACAACTTAATTTTATCTCCTTAAAATTTACGGTTTGTAAACTATATCTTAGGTTCATGGAGACAGCTGTAGAAAGAATGGTAGTGTTTTGAAGGTAATGTGTGTTGAACTGCACTGCACTCCAACCGGGCAAGAACTGAATGGTTCATCCAGTTCCAACCCCCTGCCATGGGCAAGGACACTTCTCACCAGACCAGTTTGCCCAGAACCCCAACCAACTTGGCCTTGAACACTTCCAGGGATGGAACATCCACAGCCTCCCATCCACAACCTTCCTGGGCAACTTGTTCTAGTGCCTCACCACCTTCATAGTGAGGAATTTCTTCCTATGATCTGAGGTTAAAACTCTTAAAGGACTTTCATTTGCCACCTGGGGCAATTTAACAGCCATCACACAAGAAGTACTGGTTTTATTTATTTATTTTACTAAAATTATTTGGAAAAATATTGAAGCAGCCAGAAAATAAGGCTACAGTAAGTAATACCTGAGTAATACACCTGGAATTTCATGTCCTGGTTTGAAAACAGAGGTTTACAGGTAGTTCAAAAGGGGGTGGGTGAGAATCTTCTGCCATAGCTCTAACATGAATAGAAGGTGTAGGAAAGACTGAAGAGGAGAGAGAAACTCAGGATGTTGAAAGGAGAAAGCATACTGTGTTTCAGAAGTGAAAGCTGTTCCTGTGAATGTACTGAATGCGATTGGTTAGCCAGAAGTAATTTGTATTTCTGTCATACAAAGTCTCTGAAAATGACTGAGTTTCAAAACAGAGCAGATAAAGTGACTGTTGTTATTTGGAGACTAATGTAATGCTTAGAATTACATATTTTTAAGTGGTGATAAATTCATAGAATCATTTAGGATGAAAAAGACCTTCAAGAGCAAGTCCAACCACAAACCTTATACTGACAAGGGTTAAGCAATGTCCTTCAGCATCACATCTACAGACAGGTCTTGTAAATAGCTCCAGAGATGGTGATTCAGCCACTTCACTGTGCAGCCTCTTCAATACTTGACAACCCTTTCAGTGAAGAAATATTTCCTAATACCCAATCTAAACCTCCCTTGGTGCAACTTGAGGCCATTTGAGTTTGTTTCAGCATGCACTTGCCATTAAACGGTGCCCAGCTGTAGTTTCCATTGAAATAAAAAGGCAGAAACCAGTATTAGATCAACTGGTCTAAATGTCTCGGATCATTCAATTTCGATTATGTTTCTGTCTCAGTGAAGTAACTTGTATTTGTCTGTTGTATATCGTTCACTAAATTGTTTCAACTTGCTAGGACAACATGGAGAGAGCATCTACTGTTCTCTTAATGTTTCTCATTGATGGAGATACTGTCACTGTTCAAAAAAGCCAACTGTTCCTTTTATTTCGAGTATCAGTTTTCATTTATTAATGATTGGCTCTTTTGCATCCTTCACATGCATGGGAGATCTCACCCACGTGATTTACTATCACGTCTGATAGTAAATCAGACGTCTTTTTCTGAGTAGCTAAACAGTTTGGAATCCTGCCTTTTTAAAGCATATCTGTGTCTGTCTGTCTGTCTGTCTATATACATGTTCTTCCATTTAAGGAAAGACCAAGGAGTGCGGTGGAGCAGCTGTGTCTAGCAGAAAGCACACGACCTCGAATGACTGTGGAGGAACAGATGGAAAGAATAAGGAGACACCAACAAGCTTGCCTGAGAGAGAAAAGAAAAGGACTTAATATTATTGGCGTTTCAGACCAGTCTCCTTCACAGAGTTTGTCATTTGTCAGAGAGAATCCACTCAAGCTGGCACAGGTGGGTCCCATGTTCTTGAAAAACTCCAGTGCATCCAATTAAGAAAAAGTTATTGAACTCTTTCCAAAATCATGTGAAACCATGGGTGTCTGTCTGACACTGCTTGTATAGAATAGGTCACAATTCTCTGCCAGATACAAGAGAAAGGGAGAAGACTGCCTTCCCTCTGAAACCTAATGACAGTGGAACTCACTTCTTCGTCTTTTTGGAAGACAGGTCGTTTACGCCTATATATGCTTGATACTATGCCTTGTAATCTTTGTTAACAGGCTGGTTTGTCAGACTGAGCAAACAACATGACATTGCAAGCTTTGTGACTAGAAGCAGTGTCAGGGAGAGTCACGATTTAGCTGATATATAAATTATAGAGATTTTTCTCATTCAAATGTCATTCAGATTTTTAGGTAGAAGTTTACAGTAGCTCTTAACTGGTGCCTTTTTGCTGTGGTTTTTGAGCCCATTCTGCTAAGAATTAGTTATCGTTCAGTCAAATATTTGCAAAGAAGTTTCAGGTTTGGGTGTTTTTTTGCCTCTGAACATGCTAAGCTGCCTTCAGAGCTGTACAAAAGGTACGTCAACATTGGATCCCCAGAAGACACTGAATTCAGTGCTTGCCTTTGATTAGACCATCTGCATTCTTTGGTATGACATCATGAGTCACCTTGGCTCTTCCTCTTATCTGGGCTGAACAACCCCAACTTGTTTAGCCTGTCCTCATAAGGGGGGAGCTCCATCCCTCAGATTGTTTGAGTTGCTCTCCTCTGGACACATTCCAGGAGCTCTCTGTCCTTCTTACATTGGGGACTCCAGAACCGGACACACTACTCCAGATGGGGTCTCACCAGTGCAGAGTAGAGGGGGAGAGTCACGTCCCTCAACCCACTGACACTACTTCTTTTGATGCAGCCCAGGACACGGTTGGCTTTCTGGGCTGCAAGAGCACACTGACAGCTCCTGTGAAACTTCTGGTCCACCACCACCCCTAATTCCTTCTCCTCAGGGCTGTCCTCAACCCTCTCTGCTCGCAATCTGCATTCATGCATGGGATTGCCTCGACCCAGGTGCAGAACCTTGCCCTTGCTCTGTTGAACTTCATGCAATTTGCGAGAACCCACTTGTGGAGCCTGGTAAGGTCCCTCTGGGTGGCCTGCCTTCCCTACAGTGTGTTGACTTCACCACGGTTTGGTGTCGTCAGCAAACTGAGGGGCCATTCAATTTCACTGTCCAGTGCAACAAAGCATGGAATTCCAGCAGGTAAAGCTGACTAACAGAAATGCTGGCAATTGCAGCAGTGGAGGAAGTGCAGGAAGTGCAGTTTTCCAGGGATGAAAATTGGTAAATGGGTTGAACTGTATTGAAAGGTTCAAAAATGACAAAATTCAAATTTCTTAACAGTTGTCATTTTCCTTATTGCAGTGTGGTATACTTAAGGTTTGTAAAGCTTTGGGGGTTTTTAGCAAAGTCAGAGGACAGTGCAAGAGTCAGAACTGAGACACTGAATACATAGGAATACATCTACATAGCCCTTTTTTTGCCCCCACAGAATCCAAGAAAGGATGATACTGTATCTAGCAACATGAAGGAACTGGAGAGCACCAGTAAAGAAAATAATTTCAGACGAAATAATGAGTCTTCTGGAGAAGAACTAGTACAACTAAAACGTGATGGAAAACAAGAACTTCATTCAGGTTTTACTAAGGAGGTACTAAACTGCCCCTTACAGAACTGTTCATCAGCCTGTCCTGTAGGAGACAAGTATTGTTGAACCACAGATAGCAGAATATGGGAAACAGAGCCAGTTCTTTTTGCTTGGAAATGTTAGATTTCTTTTTGAAGGTAATGGATAACACTGTGGAGGTGCACAGAACTCTATCAGATCTGTCTGTAGCTGAGATACTGACTTTCCTTATACATGGTCCTCCTAAATTCCATTCTACTGAACTTTATCTGCTACTGTCTTCATTGATCAGAAAAATACAAAATTATGCTTTTCTTCAGAAACAAAACTGATACTGATCAGTCTTTGGATAATAATTCTTAATCTCTTTATTGCTTGGGACATCCAGTGTTGGTTTTGACAGTCATTTAATGCACTGGACTTTTCTGCTTGTTTGGCTATAGTACATCTAGTATTTCGTAGGCAGCAGAGTAAAGCTGATGAAATGGTTTTTACATGGAAGCAGGCACTAACCATAGTTTGTGCTGTTTGGTCACTGGATTTGTTTCTGTCTTGAAATAGTCTTGAACTCACTTGGGCTTGAGTTACCTTGGTGTTTGTGGTACTAAAGTGCCCTGAAAACCCAGCAAAACCAGACTGCCTGTTAAGACTAGATTAGTGGAGTTGTTTCTACCTAATTGTATTCTGCCTATAGTTTAATACATTTTAAAATCTTATGTAGAGGGGTTTATTTTTCTTTTCTATCCACTTTTTTTAATTATCTTTTGCTTTGCCTTTTCCTCGCTCATTTTTCCTTTTGCTTTCCTATTTCATATTTGGCTTTTTTAAACATCGGCCTGATTGAGAACAGTATCAAATCAAATCCTTAACATCTGTTATTTTTTAAAAAATGCTTTCGATTGAGAGTCTGTTGCTTTGCTAGGTACGCAGATCTTCCCGTGGAGAATTACATAGTACAGTTATATGGGTTAGAGCTAATCGGACCTTTAAGAGCTGTGTTAGCAACATAATGTTCCAGTAGCTGGAATCCCTCATGGTGTTGTGAAAGAGAAAGATTGCACGAGAAAAATAGGCAGGCTGCAATACAAAGAGTTCAGATAAGTTCTGGAAGTTATTAAGCCAAGCCCTGCCCATTGGCTCTGGTCTCAGTTTCAGGATAACTCTGTTAACCTGAATGGTATTGATACAAATTTCTGAAGTTACGTAGTTCTGAATTACTAACTATACATGATGGCAAAATTTGTCTGTTAATAAAACTGCTTCCTGGTACTGTACGTCTCATCTGCCACTTAGTACGTGTTACAGCTTTTGGTTTCATGGGTTTTCTTTTACAGCTGACAAAAACTGATGATCTTTTATCAGATGCACATGTTGTATCTGACTCCAAAGAAGTGAGTAATGAAGAGAAAGCAGAAAAGAAGAAGAAAAATAAATTGGAAGAAACACATGATAGTGATACAAGGTAAAAACAATACAAGAGGCTATTTTAAACTTGCACGATGTATTTATTAGCTGAACACACCAAGCAACTAATGAAACACTGCCATAAATACTTACAAGGTATAGTTATATATTTTTGAGTGGTTTACATATAGAGAAGTCTAATGAGAAACCTAAACACTGAGAGGTTTGGTAAGAGGTGATGAGCTGGTGGGTGAAGCAATGTTTATTTTTGAGTTTTGTCCCAGTGATAAACAGGATAAAGTCACGATCTCTGCTTTGGGATAAAATATATATTTAGTAATGTCAGTTCAGGCTTTCTGGCAGTTTAGTGTGAAAGCTGCAGCCTAGGCTTCCTGATCTCCTGCATTAACACTTACTTCACTACTTGGGAATGCTGCTGGCTTAGACCATTATTGAATGGTGACCATTCCTCTGTAGGGCTACGGAACTTTGAGTTGCACTGCAGACTGCGACTTCTTACATTAGGTCATAACTTTCTCACTGCACAGAATCACAGAATTATTGAGGCTGGAAAAGACTTCTGAGATCATCCAGCCCAGCCTTTAACCTAGCATCACCACATCAGCCAGACCAGGGCACTAAGTGCCACATCCAGTCTGTCCTTAAACACCTCCAGTGATGGGAACTCCACCACTGCCCTGGGCAGTGTCTGATCACCCTTTCCATGAGGAAGACTTCCTAACATCCAACCTAACCCTCCCCTGACGCAGCTTCAGGCCCTGCCCTCTCGTCCTGTTGCTAGTTGCCTGGGATTAAAACCTGACCCCACAGGAGGAAACTGCATGACTATGTAAAGGAGAGGAGTTCTGTTTCTAAGTCTAACTCTAATGGATTGGCCAGGGCAGTGAGGGAGTCTCCATTCCTTGGAGGTGTTTAAGGACAGACTGGACGTGGCCATGGTCTAAGCTGTGGTGATGTTAAGTCATAGGCTGGGCTGGATGATCTTAGAGGTCTTTTCAAGCCTCAGTAGTTATGAGATTCTACAAGGTAGACTTGTTTCGCAACACGTACTACCTCATGTGTTTTACAGAAACCTGCAAGTTGTGACTTTTTGCTTTTATCACAAGAAAGCTAAATTGGAACTCTCTTACTTTAGTGGTTGCCACTGAAATGAAGACAGAGTGAGTTCTTAACCATGTGCTTTTTTTAACCAGCTTGCAGAGTGTGACCACAGTTAGCAACCACAAACCCAAAACCAGCTCAGAAGAAAGTGAAGTAGTTAGTGTTCAAGAAGAAGAAGGGATTATGTCTTCATTTGAATTAGCAGCACAGTCTCCAAAAGAAAATCAGGCAACAGCAGGTATGGAAAAGAGTTTGACTGAAGCATGAGTTATGCAGTACTTACGTACAACACTTTCTAATTGTTTGATTATTTCTTTATGCACTGAAAACCTTGTGAGTTGATGTTATGAGCGAGTCAAGCGCATGGTTTTATAACAGAGACAAAACTAGTAGAGAAGAGGAAAATGTAAACGTTGTGGTTGCACTACATTAAAGGAATTAAGAAACTATTGCCAGAAATGGAGCCATAGTCTAGTTGTTGGTTGGAGCAAATCCGTCACTATTCCCTTTGTATCTCAATCCTTGTGTATTCACCCTTCCATCCTTGCTAGTGGATGGCTGCAGATATGCCAAAGGTTGGGGAGTCCTTGGGAGTTCCCAGTGTATTTAGTCGTTTTTGAACTACCTATTAAAAGACCCCAGTTTGGCTGTATTTTTTTGCAGTGAATAAGGTGAAGAAACAGAAAACTCTAGGTGGCTGGTGAGCTGACTGGTGGTGTCAGCTCCTTTGCAAGAAGAGAAGGCCGGATTAAAGCAAAATTATTTGCAAATACAAAAAAAAAAAGAGTATGTAGGAAGAAAATAGCATTTTAGACATTGTTAGGATGTTTGGTGATGGGAATGGTTCAGTAAGCCAAATGGTTCCATGTGTGGGTATAAAAGGTGATCTGGACTTTAGCAGAGTAGTCAGCAGTCTTTCCTGTGACTAGATAATCAAAGCCAGAGTTTGTAAGTACATTTTCAAGTGCTCAGCAGAATAAAAACTGCTTAGTTAATCTGAGCTGGAATAATAAAAGCTGTCCTGGAAGTGTCCCAGCTAGTTAAATTCTGCTGTCTTTGCAACACAGCTATAACATCAGCACGCCTGTGTCCATGGTTTGTTCCTCTGTCGTTCTACTGGATATTTACAGGCCTGAGTAATGAACTTTCTTGCAATCAGCCATGCTCGCCCCTAAAGTTGTGTTTATTGTGCTGATCAGATTTTAAATCTTTACCTGTGTAATTTTAATTTGGTTCTGATTGTATTTATTACGGCTTGAATTATGCCACCTTTGATTTGTATTCTTACGTCTCTTGCTGTCTAACCCACAGTGAAAAGTTTGCCTTCTTCACCAGAATCGTCCCTGTCACCAGCTCCATCTACCCAGACTCAGCTCACGGAAGGATCCCATTTCATGTGTGTATAGTTACAGAGAAGTACGTCCTTTTTCCCACCCCTCCTCCTGACATTTTCTCACTTAAATATATCCATGCTAGTTTTTCCCCTGGCACCCCAGAAACATCTGTAGGCTACTTGGCCAGATAAAGTTATCTGCAGCATTGACTATAAAGCAACCGGAAAACATCTACATATATTGGTTTGCTTGCCAGTAGTTGGTTCTCTATCCAAGCACAAAGAGGACTCTAATTGGCTTATGAAGCACCTTTCCCACAGCAGACAAGATAATAGCCCTTGGAATTGCATGAGAGACCCAAGCTGTTACAGAACAGATTCCCATTTAAGGTGTGAGCATGGGTGCTCAGGTGCAAATAAGTTTGGATGCTTCAGTCGTGCCAATAGGCATCTAGATCAAGATCTAGTGATGCTTAAGAGGAAACGAACCAAGACAGTTTATGGCTTAGGACACAGATGACTGTGGCTTGACAAGGAGGAAGGGAAAAAACTAACAGCAGAAGAAATTGAATAATTTCTTTCCCACAGCATCTCTTCATCAGCCCTGTTCTCTAGATTCCCTCATCAGCCCAGCTGCCCTTCTCTGCCCCCCCTCCAGCACCTCCATGTCTTTGTGTATCCTCATAGGTAACACTGGAGTTGTAGCATTTTCATGTCTGATTCTACAGATACGCCTTCACGCTTCCAACAGAGCAGTGCATCCAGGATGGCACTTGTGAAACGATTGCTCTGCTTACCTGTGCCTTACTGTAATGAAGAAGGGATTACACAACTTAAAATACCTCCATTTTAGTATTTGGATTGTGTTGGGAAACACATTCAGGATGTGCTTATACATCCCACCTTTCTTTGCTGCTCTTGATGCCTCATTGGTTGTTTCATAGGAGCTCCAAACCAAATGAAGGCAATAAATTTGGCCCAACACAAAAGAATCATGAGGCACGGTTTCCTTGCCTGCAGTGCTTACTGCCTCCTTAGCTTCTGACACCTTGCAGTGCTTTGAGCTTTGCTGAAGGATAGGTCATGTAACGCGTGAGCACTTGGTGGCTCTCAGACACAATGAATCCCACTGGGTGAATCCAACAGGGAACGTCAGAGTTGGGGGATCAGCCCTGTTCATACGCAACCACATTTTTCAGGCAGCATCTGGAAAATGTAGGGTGGATTTCAGGGAATAATGAGGTAATACTGATGTTTGGCTTTTATGGCCAATTAGTAAAGTGATACTCTTGGCATGGCACCAGGGGGATTTGGCATAGGAAATTCATGGCACAGGGTATTTTTGGACTGAGGAAAAACCTGTTAGCACAAAGCTACTTTCTCTGTCATGGCTGTTTTCTTTGCAGAGAAGAGTCTACACCTCTGCCCCTAATGCTGTTATGTTTTAAGCATTCTGTTTACACCAAACCATGGAGGGACAGCGACATTTCATACAGCACTGGCTCCAAAGCTCAGAAACATTTTTGCTAACAAGGCTGCCTTGGGGAGTTGTGGAGTCTCCGTCTCTGGAGACATTTAAAACCCACCTGGACATGTTCTTGTGCGACTGGATCTAAGTGATCCTGCTGTGGTGGGGGGATTGGACTAGATGATCTTTCGAGGACCCTTCCAATCCCTAATGTTCTATGATTCTGTGAAACTGTTAAAAGCTGTTTCTAGAAGCCCTTCAGTAATTATCACAGTGCAGCAAGCTCTGGGTGGAGCACTTAAACTTCAGAGCTCCTCACAGCACTGTTGCCCTTATGCTGTAGCACTTGAATAATCATAGAATCACAGAATGGCCAGGGTTGGAATGGATATTAAAGATCATCTAGTTCCAACCCCCTGCAGAACCAGGGACACCTTCACTAGAGCAGGTTACTCAGGGCCCCAGACAACCTGGCCTTCAACACTTCCAGGGATGGGGCAGCCACACCTGCCTTGGGAAACCTGTTCCAACATCTCCCCACCCTCACAGGAAAGAATTTTCTCCTCATGTCCAACCTCAGTCTCCACTCTTCAAGTCTGTGACCCTTTCCCCTTGTCTTCTCGCTATGCCCCCATGTAGAAAGCCCTACCCGAGCTGTCTTCTAGGCCCCTTCAGCTATTGGAAAGCTGCTCTGAGGTCACCTGGAGCCTCCTCTTCTCCAGGTTGAACTCTGACTTTCTCAGCCTGTCCTCATAGGAGAGGTGTTCCAGCCCTCTGATCATTTGGGTTGCTCTCCTCTGGACACATTCCTGGAGCACTGTGGTGAGTGCATCCTTCTTCAAACCCTGCCTGTTTGTAAGAGCAAAAGACCGTAATAGGGTCTTTCCTATTACTGCTTGTTTTTACACAAAGACCATTTGGATGTGGTCAGGTATAACAGGATAAAGCTCAGTATGAGCAGGCGTTCTGTCAAGTTGGGTTGAGAAAGCTTTTGCCTTTTGCTATCAGAGCATCTTGACAGCAGTATTATTCACCAGGAAAACTGATTTTGGAAACAACCCATTTCTGAGATGCTTCATTCTGTTCTGTGCCATTGATAACTGCTGCTAGGATGAGGTCAGCGATCCCTTGTTGTTTCGAATCCCTGGAGCTGCTTTATTCACTGTTCTGTTGTTGCTAATAGAGTAACTTAATCTGTGTCTGTCTTTCAGCGCTAATGGCTTCTGTTGAAAAAATTCATGCCTGAGATGTATGGACCCGGCGTATGAAAATATGAGAAGATATTGTACAGTATATTTTAAATCTATGAAATTCATAGTTCTGATGCTTTTGACCACAGGGCATCATTTTATCACTTTCTGGAAAATGTTTATTCCAAGAGAGCTTTAAACAGCCCACGTGTCCACTCAACAACTTTCACATTGTCCTCCTGATACCAGCTTGCTGCTATGGTTTCTGTGCACATCAAATAAAGGCTTTTTTTAATGTGCAGCCTCCAGTCACAACTTTATTTGGTATTCTCCAGACTTTAATGTTCTTTCCATTATGGATCATATACCTTTAGTCTTCTGCTTCTTCTTTTACCTACATAAACTCAAGTCAGTTTGATGTATCACCACTAAACAGCTTGATGTACCACCACTAAACTTTGTTTTACACTTTTTACACACTTTGATTTGTTGGTTTAACGTTTTATTTGTAAAATTTATATATATATACATATAGATCTATTTAAAATGTGACATTTTTGTTATTGCTTCGTAAACTACATCCTGTTTTCTGCTGTAATTACTTCTTGGTCAGGTTGCAGTGTCAGCAGTTCCTGCCACACCTTCTGTCCACGCAGTATATTCATGTTAGTGGTTCCTTTTTCTTATATAAAATGGAGTGGTAGGTATTTTCACGTACTGGGCTTTTCCTTTGCGGGGGTTAGGGTGTGTACAGCAATAAGCCCGTTTCCAATCCAGTCCTTAGGTTGTGTACAAATGTAATTATGTTCATTGTGTATTTCTTACGCAATGAGCACACACGATGTAAGTATAAATATCCCATTTCTTTTATATCATATTAAATAAATGTTGATGTTCTTAAGGATTTGTATGGTTAGTATTTCTTCCAGTAAACAGATGTCACACTGTGTTCCCTCTTTTGATGTGGGGAATGCCACAATTCTAATCTTATGGTGACATCACCTGTCAACCAGAGTAGCAGTGACAGACTCTTAAGAGATTCCAGTCTTCTTCTACAGAGAAGAATAAGGCTGCAACATAGAACAGAAAGACAACCACAGACCAAGATGCAAGAAATACAGGTTCAGCTCTTGCCTCTCCCAAACAAGTGCTGTGATGTTGGAATAATCAGTTATTCACTGCCTGTTTACTGGAGAGGTAATAGCCTGCCTTACTGGGGTGTGGTGAGTAGTAGCCTGGTATTTGCAGGTGTTGAATGCCACATTCAGAGGGGTTAAGGAGTGAAGTGCAATGATTGCTTGAGACTTTGACATCTTCAAAGCATCTTCCAGAAAGAAAACCTAAAATCATTTGTCAGGCGTTGTGGTGCTGCAGATGTTACTGGCTTCACTTTTCCAGCTCACACAGCTGTCTGAACTTGCCTGCGACAAAAGAGATTTAGAAAAGAATGATGAGAAAATTAAAAGATTTAAGGGAAAGCTTTTGAATCTAGGATGTAAAGCTAAGAAATCTTTTAAAGCTTCAGGCAACTGCTGTCGGCATGTGTGCTGCAAGTGGTTGGCGAGTTGCATAAGAAGATGACTGCCAGCTCCTGTTGTGCTTGTTTATCATCCAAATCAGGTTCCAGTTCATATTCTGTACTGGAGTGGGTAATCCATTGTGCTTTTCCAGTGCCTGAGGGGAGCGCCTGACATTGACCCACAGTTTGAAATTAACTCTTTGCCATTGCCCCATGTCAGTAGAAGTTTATGTTTGTTGTGGTCCTTTGCCACTCCCAGCTCTGCTGCCGGTTCTTATCCACAAGGAGACAGAGTCCACTGCCTGTCTACCTGTTGTTCTGCCGTTTTCTGTGAAAAGTGGAAAAAACAGGAAGCAGAACTCAGCAGAAAAGCATGGAGGGTTATAGTGAGAGGGATGGCTGAGTGAAAGATGATGAATCATGATTCAGGCAAACACCTGAAAGTTTGACCAAATAGCCTTTCTTCTTTCTTTGAAAGAGTAGCTCAAAATTAGTGCATCCTTCCATCCAAAACATAGAATCCTAGAATGGCCTGGGTTGGAAGGAAGCTTAAAGATCATCTAGTTCCAACCCCCCTGCATAGGCAGGGACACCCTCACTAGATCAGGTTACTCAGGGCCCCATCCAACGTGGACTTGAACACTTCCAGGGAAGGGGCAGCCACAACTTCCTTGGGAAACCTGTTCCAGCATCTCAGCACCCTCACAGGAAAGAATTTGTTCCTCATGTCAACCTCAATCTCCTCTCTTCATGTCTGTAACCCTGTCCCCTTGTCCTCTTGCTGTGCCCCCACGTAAAAAGCCCTACCCCAGCTTTCTTGTAGGCCCCCTTCAGAAAGCTCCTATAACATGGAGCTAAGGAAAGAAATAGGACTTTTTTTTTCTTTCAGTTGCTCAATCAGCTGAGGTTTAAGTTCAGTGGCCTCATTGGAACACCTGGGGCAAAGCAAACAGGACACACCCTGACCCTTCCACAGAGAGACGATCAGCTGTCACTTTGCAACCTCTGTCTGTCCTTGCTGCAAAGAATTCCAACCAATACAGGAAAGAATGACTGAGTGGTTTGGGGACGTTTACAGATCTTCTGTGTTTAAAGCTGTTGTCTGTGGAGTATGTGCAGTTTATACTGACGATGAGGGAGGGTGGGCCAAATAGCAAGGTTTTGCTGGTGTAAGCGTTGGCAAAGACAGCAAAGAGAACCGGTGCAAGAACATGGTTTCACTCCCAGGCTGCCATTTCACTTTCTGTGGGCACTTGCAGCAAAGCCACGCAGTTTCACCAGGTGCTCTATTTTTTTTGTGACTTACAGAAAAAAGTGTGGGCTGCCGTCACTGACCTCATCAGAATAATTCATCTCAGTGATCGTGCCCCTGACGTAGAAATACAAGGTACTGATAGTGTCAGCCTACAGACGTCTATTTTAAGTTTGTATCTAGGATATTTTTCTATTTCTGACTGACTGCTTGGCTGTTGCACTGACACTTGTTTATATGGAACGTGATTTTTTCCAAAAGCAGGAGTGTTAGGAATAATGCAACACATTCTCTACAGATGTTCATGCCTTTCAGAACCAATTACATCTATTTTTGTCTTTTGTTCACCATTTGCATTGTTCCAAGACCATGCTAGAGAATGTGATTCTTAAGAGTCCCTGAAATAAAGCCACATTACTCACCAAGTGCTAGCTGCTGTCTGGGCAGTTTTTGTGTGTCATGGAGTGAGTGGCTCAAACAGAAGGACCTCACCAGTCAGTTGAAACCCTTATCTTGTTTATATTTATTAATGGAGGGGGGATATAAATATTCTTCGGTTCATATTTCCTCATAAACTTATCTGTCATGAAACGAAGGCAGTGAGGCTCTACTTGCAGAAAATCTTAGCAGTCATTTCTATCTCAACCACTTTGATGGGACAGTCTGGGAATCATTGCAGTAACCAATACTACTAACATGAAAAACATCCATGGATTACACTATTGTTGAGTTATCTAGTACTTGGACTGGTGGCTCACATTGCGTCTTGGCTTAGAAAAGCAGCAGAGTGGAAGATCTTTAATCAGAGGTGATGCTAGGTAAGATTTTAATTATGTTGTAGCAGTAAGGTGGGATAGTTTGTTTACACACAGAGATGCAGATTATTAGGGGTTGCAAGGGACCTCCAGGGGTCATTGAGTCCAAACCCCTGCTTAAGCAGGACCATAGAACTGAGGGCAGGTCACATGGGAACACACCCAGATGGTTCTGGAAGGTCTCCAGAGAAGGAAACTCCATAACTTCCCTGGCAGCTCATTTGAGTGCTCTGTAACTTACAATAAAGAAGCTCTTCCTCATGTTGAGGTGGAACATCCTGTGCTCCAGCTTATACCTATTGCCCCTTGTCCTATCACAGGGTTCAAGAAAAGAGATTGTCTCTTTTTCCTTGACACCCAACCCTCATGGATTTATATACCATTAATTTTCTTTTTCTTCTATTCCAATAAAGCAAACTGCATGTAGTACTTAGCCAGATGTCAGAACAGAGTCACCACATCTTTCAGGCACAACAGCTTTTTTGTCCATGTGATCCTGGGGTTAGCTGTAGTTATTTTCTAAAGCCGTTCTAAGATAGTTTAATCTTATATCCATTTGAATTCTCAGTTAAAATGTTCTTTCCAACCTTTCAAAGTTGACATTTAAGTGACCAGTGAACGACTTGCCTATACCTGGCATTAATAATCTATCTGAAATGACTTAATTTAACTTTTAAGGATGTGAAGATAACAAAGCAACATCTGGCCTTCATTTCTTCTAAAGAAAATTATACGTAGTTGGAGCCATTCAGCTTGTCCATATGGGAACACTGAAGAAGCTGCTACAAAATAAAATGGAGTATACTGGTGACTGAAAGCAAATATTTGGCCCAAAATGAAGGCTAAAGGCAGCTGCTTTCTGAACTCCACACACACAGCTCGTTACACAGCTGTTCCATGTGGTCAGTGTTCAGGCAGCGCTAGCAGAATGAAGAGGGGGTTGTATTTATTGTGATGTTTCTTCATTCTGCCATGAGCCAAAGAAGATGTTTCTAAGGTTTAAGTATTATCTAGCTGTCACTGTGAAACTGCAAGCAGCTCTTAATGGTAGCCATGGGTAAGTGGCAACACCCTGGTGGCTGCTAGTCAGTCCCTCTGGCTATGGATGTGGTTCAGAGCCCTTTTTTAAGCTAGGTTAGGTTCACAGATCATTGAGGCTGGAAAAAACTTGTAAGATCATCAAGACCAGCCTATCGTAACATCACCACAACCTAGACCATGGCCTACATGGAATAAAAGAAATAGCTGTAAGGAAACGGTGCTGTTTCCGTCAAACTACTGTTGAGCCTATCAGGACAAAACCACATGTGATCTCATTCACTTCTTTATTGCTGAAACCAAACCTAAAATAAGGAATGAATTTTTTGGTCAAATTCTGTCCAGATCCCTGTGCTATGGAACAGGAACACTTCAAAGAATTTCAAACTAAAAATGGAAACCTTCTCTTGCTTATTGAAGGTGAACTCTGTACTGTTAAAGAAAGACAAAGACAAGCCCACTCCCCAAGTTTCTCTGTAGAAGCAGTAAGATTTACTGATGGCCTAGAAATTTGGTTAGTGAAAACTGTCAACAAAGTACCTGATCCTCAGCTCTTGTCATCTGGTCCATCTCCTGAACACAGTGAAGTGACTGGCATTGTCCAGGACTCCCTTCTTCAAGTGCACTCCATCCTGATGCATAAAATACTCTGCATTCCTTGTATGGAGAAAACATGCCTTACCCTGACAGCCGCTGCCTGTCCCTACATGAGCAGCTGAATCCTGGCCACCAGTTTCTTGTTTGAAATCACTTAAAACCTGCAGGTGCTCAGCATCTGGAAAGATCAAGCTCAAAGCACGTGATGTGGGACACCCATCATGTGGATCTCCCTTATTTTCAACAATAGATTCTATTTAGAAGAAAAAAAGATGGGTTTTTTCCCCCTAGTGCTGTTGCTAGAAAACAAATGACAGATCCCAAACAAATGCTCGATGACACAGGCAGTTGACCACTCTGTATTGTGCAATTTGCTTCTTGGTAAAATCCCAGCTCAGCAAATATGTGGAGGCTGTTTTCAGATGTTTTAGATTTATAGATGAATTATTTGTTGGTTTGTTTGGGGTTTTTTTTCTATATTATCATGCTCATCTCTCTCAGTCTTGTGAAGGAACCATTAGTGGCTACAGACATTTAATCTTTTTATATGCTGAAGTGTTCACAGAATCACAGAACACTAGGGATTGGATGAGGCCCCAGAAGATCATCCAGTACAGTCCCCTTGCCAAAGCAGGATCACCTAGATCAAGTCACACAGGAACATATCCAGGAGAGATTTAAACGTCTCCAGGGAAGGAGACTCCACAACCTCCCCAGGCAGCCCCTTCCAGTTTTCTGTCACCCTCACTGTGAAGAAGTTCCTTCTCATATTTATGTGGAACCTCTTATGTTCCAGCTTACACCCATTGGCCCTTGTCCTATCATTGGATGCCACTGAGCAAAGCCTGGCTCCATCTTCCTGACACCCACTCTTTCCATATTTATAAACATTCATGAAGTCATCCCTCAGTCTCCTTTTTTTCAAGCTAAAGAGACCTTCAGCACCCTCAGCCTTTCTTCATAAGGGAGATGTTCCAATCTAGAGAGGGAGAAAAAGAGACATTGAAATGTTCTGCTTAATGTTTTCTGATGCTTGTGACTGCTGCTATCTTGTATTTGATTCCTGGCTGCCTGGAGACCATCTCAGAGTTTACACATGCAAGGTGCTGGTGCTGCATGGAAGTCCGCTGCAACAATCAGCTTCTTGTCCCTGGCTGCCCAGGCAGGGGGTGGAGGCACTATCCCTGGAGGGGTTCAACAAATGGGCAGCCAGGGTGTTTCAGGAGATGATTTAGCGGTTGGGGGTTGTAGTGCGGATGACTGGACGTTATGATCCTGAAGGTCTTTTCCAAGCTTGCTGATTTTCTGTTTCTGTGTATTTGAGGACTAGCGGAAGGTGTCGTGTCATGAGCTCAGACATTGCCTGGATACCTGGGATTACTTTTTCTAAATCACAGAGTAACATTTCTGGCTGTTTTCTTAGTCTATGCCCACACAGCTATGACATCTTGCAACCACTGTTTCTAGTATATTGCCCCTACAACTGATAAATGTCTGTCCTAAAGACAAAGTGCCTGGATGCTGTGTGACAGTCCTCATCGCTATTTGTGAGGCAGCATTTACTAATTAAAGAAACAGTCTCTCAATCCTTGAAGAGGTTGTGTTAGTGAAGAGGAATCTGTTAGTGCTCAAAATAATTATAACACTGGGACAACCCTACTTGTGTATAAAATCAAATCTTTGGAAAAGGGGTAAGGGAGGGGGTGGTACTTTAAACTCATTGTTGTGTTTTAAAACCTTTATTCCATTCTGTGTGATCAGCTAAACATCACCTCCTCTTCATTTCCATTATGCAGAATTTAGGGCAAAGAAGAACAGAGGTCATGATGTTTTTGTTGCCCGATTAAATTCTTGTGGACCCTAAGGAGTATGGTTGGGTCATGTTTGTAAAAGATGGGAGTCTCAAGCCTTGCTTTGAGGCAAGCCTATTCCTGGGAAGGGCTGCATACATCTTTCCCTGCTTGGTTCCAGAGCAGAGCACTTCAGTGTTTTCACCTTTTAGCAGAATCCTAACTTTTACAGCATTTTTAGGCAATTAATTAGCAGTCTGTGAAAGGTGCCTAAGATCTTTTTACAGCTGATGGCTCTAAACAGTTAGGAGGATGACTGTATACATGAGTGAATCCCAGTTAAAGTCTAAGCACTCCAGACTTTCTAAGCAATACCCAAACCCTTGGGTACTGTCACTCTTGGAATGCTACAAACCAGATTTCTATTCTGTTGTCAGATGGCCTCCTCCAAGAAGTTGTCGAGGAGCTGTTCAGTTTTAAGGATGCCCAGCAAGCTGGAGTTGTGCTCTAGCAATCAGCATTGTGGCAATAGAAGACTTTCCCTCCCATAGCCCTCCCTTATTCCTGCAGCTGTCGGCAGCACAGGCTCCCTGGCTTATGCTGTAAAAGCAGTGTTATTACCTGTCAGCCTTGATGCAGAAGCAGCCAGTTAGCTTCCTTCCAGATAAGTTTTGTTTGCAGGGGAAGCAGAGGTGAAGGCCATGTACCTTATCAGTCTAAGTTCAAGTGCTCACCTGGAAGGACCCCTAAAGAGCAAAGTTAGCCTCCCTGCAGCTGCTGCTTTGCCACTACAACTTTCCTCCTCTTCCCTCTCTGCGTGTGCCTTTGTCCTGGTGATGTGTTTGCCATTGTATAGTGGGTTTAAGGGATGAAAGCAAATGATAGCTGATGGGTGACCTGATAGCGCTTTAAATGGCACTGCAGCTTGGTTCCAATACCAAGTGACATAAGAACAGGGACAAAGCCAGTGGCAGCAGTACAATGGGCTCAGAGTGATCGCTGTAACCACAAGTGACTGATTAAATGAGCTGTGATGGACAAATACCACTGTATGCTTAGGAAAAAAATATCCAGAGCTGTCAAAAGATGCCATGGTCTGGGAAACTGTAACTTATGAGCTTTCCAAGTGTGGCACAGACAGCAGCTGACCTGTCATCTTGGGAGTATTCATTAATATCCCAGTCTCTTCGGACTTTCTGGGACTCTGTGTGCTGAGCATGCGCAGGAAAGGGGGGGATTACCCACTTGTCTCAACTTTTCACTAGCAGGCATTAACAGTGAACGCAGCATCCTGTATGTAAATAATGTTATCAAAGCTGTTTTAGTGCATCTGTTTCCAGGATAAGAAAGGAGATTCTTTCATTGTGTCAATTAAAGACCTGCAAAGGAAAAATTAGAACCTTTTATAATGTTAATGCCAGGCTGGATTTTCATTAGCCTTCGATACCCATGATCCAGTGATTATTCTGTATTTTAAAATACTAAAAGACTTGATCCTTTCCTACAGGAAAGAAGTTCCCAATGTGACTTTGCATAAACAGGTTTCTTCAAGAGGTAGTGGCATCTCAGAGCCTTCCTTTGCTGGGAAAATGGGGCTGCTTCACCAACCATAAAGACAGTGACTTCTAAGTGTCATGGTATTGTTGCTCAGTCATGCACAGCAACAATTAAAGATAAAAAGCACACAATCACATTAAACTGGAACTGCAGGACAAATTACTGCAAAGCAGAGGAAATAAGTTCTTATCCAAATCTGAAGCTGTGCCAGTGGAGGGTTAGGTTGGATGTTAGGAAGCCCTTCCTCACTAAAAGGGTGATCAGACACTGGAATGGACTGCCCGGGGCAGTGGTGGAGTCCCCCTCCCTGGAGGTGTTTAAGGACAGCCTGGATGTGGCACTTAGTGCTCTGGTCTGGCTGATGTGGTGATGTTAGGTCATAGGCTGGGCTGGATGATCTCAGAAGTCTTTTCCAGCCTCAATAATTCTGTGATTCTGCAATATGCCAAAGGAAGTTACCACAGGGCAGTGCCTTAGGATCACCTAGGGCAATAAAGGGAAGTCCCGAAAGATGACTGGATCAGTATGAAAAATGTCTGCTAGTATCCAGAAAGTAGGCTGTTATAACAAAACTGAGACTCAGTTAAGTCACTCATGCCCATTGATCCAGCATTTAATTTGTGCCAATCATCAAAGGTTGTGAGGGGAATTTTTCCTGTAAAGCCCCATTTTCAACTCTCTGCTTTGCTGCCTCTTAATGTGGAAGTTGTGATTGTAAAACTGGAAGTGAACATGGCTGAGAAAATTTGTGTCAGATTAGGTCCTGGAGGTAAAAGGGAGCAAAAAACCCACAGCCTGAAGTGATGCCAGAGGATTTCCCTTGGAAGAAACAAGGCAGAAGTAGGTCATAACTCTCTACAGGGCTGATACCTTAACACTTTTTAGTGCCTGAGTTACACTTCTGTAATGCATGTCTGGATGGCCAAGCCCAGAGGGTGGTGGTGAACAGCGTGAAATCCAGTTGGCGACCAGTCACAAGCGGTGTCCCTTGGGGCTCAGTTTTGGGACCTGCCTTGTTTAATATCTTTATCAATGATCTGGATGAGGGGATCAAATGCACCCTCAGGGTCATGCACTTTGGTCACAACAACCCCCAGCAATGCTACAGGCTTGGAGAAGAATGGCTGGAGAGCTGCGTGGTGGAGAAGGACCTGGGGGTGTTGATCAACAGCCAGCTGAACATGAGCCAGCAGTGTGCCCAGGTGGCCAAGAAGGCCAATGGCATCCTGGCCTGTATCAGAAATGGCATGACCAGTGGAGTAGGAAGGTGATTGTGCCCCTGTACTCGGTACTCGTGAGACTGCACCTCGAGTACTGTGTCCAGTTTTGGTCACCATGGTACAAGAGGGACATTGAGGTGCTGGAGAGAGTCCAGAGAAGGACAACCAAGCTAGTGAAGGGGCTGGAAGACATGCCCCATGAGGAGAGGCTGAGGGAGGGGGCTGTTTAGTCTGGAAAAGAGAAGACTGAACGGGTGGTTAGGTACTGGAATAGATTGCCCAGGGAAGTGGTGATGTCACCATCCCTGGAGGAGTTTAAGGAACGAGTGGACGCAACGCTTAGGGATATGGTCTAGCAGTTAAATACTAGGATAAAGGTTGGACTCGATGACCCTGGAGGTCCTTTCCATCATGATGATTCTGTGATTCTGTCTGTTGTACCTCTCATGCACTAGCACAATCTAAATCAAATTGTTTCCTCAGCTTAGAGTCCCCGGTTTTCTGCAAAGCCAGGTGTGAATTGTAAGATGCACCCCATTTAAAAAGAGATCTTTTCCACCCTTGCTCCAAAGTGTTACAATAAAATTATTTCCTATATTTTCCAGGCTTTGAATAGGTGAATTCACTCTTCACCAGGATGAAACAAACACTTAGCACTGCCAAACCTGACAGAAACTCAACCATAAAGATAATGGTTCTGATAAATGATCTTGTGAAGTGTAAAGACAAACTGCTGTCATTTGCAGGCTACCTGGAGTCCGAATCAGGGATATCACTAGGATGCTCCCTAACCTGATTAAATCAGCGGACTGCTACCCACTACTAATCTTCCAGACAAGAAGCTGGGGAGGAAGCTCCATTCCATAGCCTCATGGGAATACAGAATGACTTTAAGGCCTTAAGACATTTGGTGAAAGAGTCTGGGGCACAAATTATTTTATCTCCTTTTCTTCCATTCTCGAGTGAGGACATGGGCTGAAATAGAAGGATGCAGGCCATAAATGCCTGGCTACGAGACTGGTGCTACACACAGGGCTTTGGGTTCTTTGAAAATGACTGGTTTTATAAGGCACCAGACCTGACAGTTACACGTGGGAATGGTTAGCTCAGAAAGTCAAAAGTTTTCTGGAGCAGGAATTGGTAAGGCTCATTCAGAAAACTTTAAAATATATTTGAAGGGGGGTGGTTACTGGGTGGGCACCAGTGGGGCAGCACTCTGGTATTGATGAAGACCAGGAGGCCTCCCACCATCCTAGGGTGAAATCAGAGCGCTCAGCTTGCTCCCTGAAATGCCTGTACACCAATGCACACAGCATGGGGAATAAGCAGGAGGAATTAGAAATCTGTGTCCAGTCAGGTGATTATGATCTGCCGTGGGTGTCTATTACAGGCCACCAGATCAGAATGAGGAAGTTGATGAGGTCTTCTTCAGGCAGCCTCACAGCTACAGGCCCTGGTTCTCATGGAGGATTTTAACTACCCTGATATTTGCTGGAAGACCTACTCAGCCAGCCATCCACATTCCAGGAGGTTCCTGCAGTGCATTGGTGACAATTTCCTGATGCAAATGGTGGAGGAGCCCACTTGGAGAGGAGCGCTGCTGGATCTTGCACTCACCAACAAGGAGGGTCTGGTTGAAGCAGTGATGGTTGAGGACAGCCTTGGCTGCAGTGACCACGAGATGGTGGAGTTCAGGATCCCATGTGTCAGGAGCAGAATACCTAGCAGAATCACAACCCTGGACTTCAGGAGGGCCAACTTTGGCCTTTTCAAGCAATCGTTAGTGGAAATCCCATGGGACAGGGTGCTGGCAGGTAAAGGGGCTCAGGGTAGCTTGTATTTGTACAAAGAGTTTAGACCACATAAAGAGTTGCCTGAGCCAGAAACAGAGGCAAGTTATACAAATCATTTCATGAAGAATCTTGGCTATCTCTCTGTTTCTTTAGAGGCAGAATTCGACTGTAACTACTGGAAGTTTAAATGATGCCACGGTTTTTACACAAAAATGACATCTTTTTAAAACTAAAAGGAAAAAATAAATCCATTGATAAAAATTTGATGTTCGGGAGCATCTTGGGCCATCCATTGCCTAATGGTATGGAAAAGGGAGGCCCAGTGGAAGCTGGGCAAGGCCACTATGACAGATAAAATTCAATAAACGCAATGATAAACAATTGCACTAATAACAAACATCAAAGGTACTTTCCAGTATATATGTGCTGAATTTGGTCTTGCTTTTAGCTTGAAGGTTTGAGCTTGGAAGAATCAACTGTGCCACCTTTTTTAACAGTGATGTGGTTTTTGTCAGAAATCCCATGAAATCTCCTGAGAATTGTTGTTCTATGAGAATATGGCTGCATCTTAAACAGGAAACAGACTCTTAAAGTTTTCCTGTCTTACTGGAAATCATATGGATAGGAGTGACACTGAAGCTGGGAATTCCTATGTTTGTCCGCCTTTCTTGGCTGCAGATAAGGTGAGTTGGACATGGCATCCCAGTTTAAATCCATCTGTCCTTTAAGGCATTGTCAGATGCATAGCTTGTTTAACTGATAGCAAATTTTCAGAATAATTTGTACTACTTGCAGAGATCTCTTCTTTCCCATTTCACCCACAGAGACTGACTTGGCTATTCATCAGATGTTACTCACCTCATTGTACTATGAGACAGCTGTACTCTCATGGATTTCTTTTAGACCATTTGGCTGCAAAAGCTGACTGGCAAGCCTGTACATCTGTAACCTTGGCCTCCTAACTTTAAATGAAAGCCATGACACTGTGGGTACCAAGGGGAAAAAAATTCTCTTTTGTCCATGAAAGTCTTGCAAGGAAGCAGATTTACTTTTGTTTCAATAGGAAATTTCCTATGATTGCAGTAACGTCTCTAATTTTTTTCAGTTAGTCAAGGGCAGGAGAAGGTCTACAGCACCTTGGGCTATACCTGCTGATTATTTGAAACAAAGAATCTATGAACAATTAGCAAAGAAATACTGCTAAAAGAATTCTTAGAGTACTGCCTTAAAGGGAAGTGGTTTCATCCCTTGAATCTATTTTTTTTTTCATGTACACACACATTCAGTAGAAAAGCATAGAGCAGTAAGGAATGTCCGGCATTTCAGCTGTCAGTGTGCATGTACATTGGAGACTGGTATTTTTAGAAGTCCATCACATCCAAGTATGCATGAATTCTCATGTAACCTCAAAGTGCAGACAGCTCACAGAGACTGGGATGTGAGGGCTTATCAGCTTAAGCACACAACTTAACTGGGTGTCCAGTGAATATTGAAAAGGTAAAGGTACATTCCAATCCATAGGCAAAACGCACTGTAAGACTTAAATGGAGAAGAGAGGCATGAAGGGCTACAGTAGCTTGTCTATGGTAAAGCTAAATTCAGGGTAAAATTGATTAGCCTGGAGACTACATGAGGAAAACTGGAAAGTCATTGCAGAGTAGACATCCGTATATCTTCTGTAACCATATCACAGAATCACAGAACATTACAGATTGGAAGGGACTTCGAAAGATCATCTAGTCCAATCCCCCCACCAAAGAAGGATCACCTAGACCAAGGTGACCAGGAATGTATCCAGGTGACTCTTCAACATCTCCAGTGAAGGAGATTCTACCACCCCAATGAGCAGCTTGTTCCAGTGCTCCATCAACCTCATTGTGAAAAAGTTCCTTCTGATATTTATATGATATTCCTATGTTCCAGCTTACACCCACTGCGCCTCGTCCTATCATTAGATGACATTAAGATGAGCCTGGCTCCATCCTCCTGACACTTACCCTTCTAGACTTACCCTGTGGGAGACTGTCTCAAATGCCTTACTGAAGTCAAGATACACCACATCCACTGATCTGCCATCATCTATCCACCTGGCTATGCCCTCATAAACGGCAATCAGGGTGGTCAAGCATGACTTCTCTTTGCTGAAACAACACTGACTGTCTCTAATGACCCTCTGTCCGTAATGTGTCTAGAGACAGTGTCTAGGATAAATTGTTCCATCACCTTTCCTGGGATCGAGATGAGGCTGACGGGTCTATAGTTACCTGGGTCCTCCTCCTTATTCATTTTGAAGATTGGAGTGACATTTGGTCCCCAGGCACCTCTACTGATCCCCATGACTGAACAAAGATGATGGAGAGTGGCTTAGCAATGACTTCTGCTGTTTCCCTTAGCACTCATGAGTGCATCCCATCTGGGCCATGGGTTTGTGTACATCCAGTTTGCTCAGCTGATCCCAAACCCAGTCCTCATCAACCAGGGCAAACTCTTCTCTTGTCTGAACTTCCTGTGGGGCCTCAGCAGTATGGGGCTCCGTATCAGGACAGAGGCAAAGAAGGTGTTCAGTATCCTTGCTTTGTCTGTATCCTCTGTCTCCAGGGCACCCACCTCATTCAGCAGGGAGCCTACATTGCCTCTAGGTTTAGTTTTACCTGCAACGTATCTAAAGAAACCCTTTTTGTTGCCCTTGACCTCTCTTGCCAGGTTGAATTCCAAGAAGGCTTGGCTTTCCTAGTTACATTCCTACATTCTCTCACCAGGAACTTATAAACACCCCAAGTGGCCATCTCCTCCTTCCATGACCTACAGACTTTCTTCTTCCTCTTGAGTTTACCCAGCAGCTCCCTGTTTAACCACGCAGGTCTTCTGGCTCCCTGCATTTACTTCCTTCCTGTTGCAATGCTCTTGTCTTGGTCTTCAAAGAACTGATTTTTGAATGTTGACCAAGTATCTTGGCCCCTTTACCAGCCAGTACCCTGTCCCATGGGATTTCCACTAGCGATTGCTTGAAAAGGCCAAAGTTGGCCCTCCGGAAGTCCAGGGTTGTGGTTCTGCTGGGTATTCTGTTCCTGACACATGCGATCCTGAACGCCACCATCTCATGGTCACTGCAGCCAAGGCTGCCCTCAATCTTCATTGCTACAAACAGACCCTCCTTGTTGGTGAGCACATGATGCATCAGCGCTCCTCTCCTAGTGGGCTCCTCCACCATTTGCATCAGGAAATTGTCACCAATGCACTGCAGGAACCTCCTGGAACATGGATGGCTGGCTGAGTAGGTCTTCCAGCAAATATCAGGGTAGTTAAAATCCCCCATGAGAACCAGGGCCTGTAGCT
>JAOXOE010000001.1:42370727-42383710 GCA_028565055.1 Phoeniculus purpureus
AGACTCTGTCCCATTGACCACTACTCTCTGGCTTCTATCCTGCAGCCAGTTCACAATCCACCTCACTACCTGATCATCTAGACCACATTGCAATGCTTATCCAGAGTAAATTCGGTTTGCTCTACTAAGCAAAGCAAAGCACAAGAAGAAGGAATGATTAGGAGATTTACAAGAGCAATCTCGTAGTTGAAGTTAAAATGATGAGGCAGAAACCCACTCAGCTCATGGAAAACTGTGCCATTGGAAGGCACTCAAATTGCCTATAAAATCCAGAAGGCAGCATCATGTTGGTTTGTGGTTTGGAAGATGATGTAAGCTTTAAAGACTGGAAACATAATTTTAAGCAGACGTTAGAAAGGTTTGGATTTCATTCTTTGAGTTTGCATACAGAAAATTTCCTTGTCCATCAAGTTTCTTAACCCATGGTTGCTGTTTTGGGTTGGTTTTTTTCAAATATAGACACTGTAATTTTAGTGTTAATTAATTACTTCTGTACTAGTTCTGAAACTAAGAAAGAAGCCTCAGATGAATTCTTTGTCCTGTGCCAGCTAAGGAGAGAGAAGACCAGAATGATGAAGTAGACAGCCCCAGCTACTGACCCGTCTGTTCCCAGGAGCCCAAAATCCTTATGGCGTTTGTTTTCTTCAGGTTTTCTAAAAAATGAGTGTCACTGGCTGGAGGTCCTGGCTTCTTTCTCACTGTGGGAACTTTACAGAGTCCCTCCCATAGATTTTGGTTTTGGAGGCATCATAGGTGCTCAGACCATTCCTTGGAAAGGGTCAGATAGTACCAGGCATGACTTCAAGTTTGCTAGCACTGTTACCTTTTATACCTTTCATACCTTTCATCGAGAGGTTAGTAGCTGGACCCTTCATTCAATCGTGCTTTTTACTCTTTGCCTTCACCAGAAGCAGGAACTATGTAATAATGTCCTATATTTTCAGTGTTGTGGGGTAAAAAATAATTGAACCCTTTTTTTTCCATTTTTCCTGTTTTCCCAGTTTGAGATGTTTTAGGTATGTATAAGACAACATCTTATACAGGGATCCCAGACATAAAAGGAGGAGGTAGTTAGAGAGCTCATAATTAGTTAATATATACACTCGTATTTCTCTGTCCTAGAATATTCATTTGTCTTGAGGCTCAAAATTTGTTGTGAACAGTTTCTCTCTTAATGCAGCATGTAGTAAAATAGTCATAAATAATCTAAATTGTTTTCCCTATTAACTACAAATTGTAAGCGCTTGTGATACTACTTTGATTAAAGGATGTTTGTATTCACCATCTGTGAGATGTAAGCCATTAAAAAGTCACTGTTAACTCTGTGAAATGTGAGTCAGTATCTTAGGCAGGTCTGGTTTATTGTCAGACCTGGCTAAGATATATCAATTTAAATTATCTGAATGCCTTAGTAGACTTGACATTAGAATCACAGAATCGCTATGATTGGAAGAAACCTCAGAGGTCATCTAGTTCCAAGCCACCTGTATAGGCAGGGACACCATCACTACATCAAGTTACTCAGGGCTCCAGCCAACCTGGCCTTCAATGCTTTCAGGCATGGGGCAGCCACAACATCCTTGGGCAACTTGTTCCAGAATCTCACCATCTTAGTAGTAATTGTGGTTGGTTCTGTTTGCAGAAGCATCCTTAATTCATTACCCGTTTCACAACCATAGAAAATCTGCAACATTCTTAAGATATTTTGAGCCTTTAATACACAGATACATAGAACATTAGGGGTTGAAGGAACCTCCAGAGGTCATTGAGTCCAACCTCCGTACTCAGGCAGGTCACACAGGAACACATCCTTCCAGAGAAGGAGACTCCACAACCTCCCTGAGCAGCCCATTCCAGTGCTCTATCACCCTTACAGTAAAGAAATTCTTCCTCATGCTGAGATGGAACTCCCTGTGCTCCAGGTGACACCTGTTGCCCCTTGTCCTATCACAGGGCACAAGTGAAAAGAGATTGTCTCTTTCTTCTTGACACCCAGCCCTCATGTGTTTATAGATAGTGAATAAGTCACCTCATAACCTTCTCCTCTCCAAGCTGAAGGTCCCAGATCTCTCAGTCTCTCCTCATAAGATAGGTGGTCCAGTTGCCTAATCATCCTCATGGCCCTCCGTTGGACTCTCTCAATCAGATCTCTGTCCCTCTTGAACTGGGGAGCCCAATACCTAATATTTGAGCAGTGTCCTGAATGATAGTGTGGCACGGTTCTTTTGTAATGTGCTGGTATAGTAGCCATATAGATTAACTGAGGTAGATGTAGTTAACTTTATAGTGTTCTGTGGATTGTTGTAAGTTCTCCATTCTCCATCTATTCCTTTTTTGCAACTGGATGCTATAATTCCATTGGCTTCTTACACACCTTTGTTCATTTTGCACTGGTAGGGTTTTTCAGGTTGAAATGTGATGTCTTCTATTTTTATCTGGGTTTTCAACTGCTTGCCCTGGCTTGCTTTCCAAATGGAGTTGAGTCAATTAGCTCTATCGCCAAAGGAATTTAAAAACTCATTATTTTTATATTACTTTTTGATTATTTTCGAGAAAAGATAAAGTGTCTGTCTTCATAGCACTGTACACTTCAACACACTACAAGGTTTTGTAAGTGTAGTCCTTCTTGGCTGTGCTATGTTGAATTCTTCAGTTAATGGCGGTGTTAAGAAAAGCTGGACGTAATTTTAAGTTGTCATTTTCAGTTGATGATTCTTAAACTGCTGTAGGATTCTCTCTGAAATGTGTAAATCCCAACTCAATTCTGTGATGTGTCTTGAGAGGATTTCCATGGAGAAACCCCATACTCTAATCTGGAACAAAAAGTGAGCCTTCCTCCTTTAGGAACTTTGCATAACCTTATGATTAGTCTCAGTAGTAGAGATGGGGAAGCTGAAGCACAGAATTTTATTGTCCCAATTCGAAGGGTGAGTTTGGAGCAGAGCCATGAACACAGCTTTAAAAAGTTACTTGAAATTTACTCTTTTTTTTGTGGAGTGGGATACTTTGCTGTATCACATCGCCTAATCTCTGAGGCACCGATTCTTACAGAATTTAAAACACAAGTAAATGTGGTTTAGTTCATTAAATTGCAGGAAAAAGCTTTCGAAATGTAGGCTGAAAAGAATGAAGCATGAACTGGCAAAGCTGTGCGTGTTTCTTTACGCATTTTCCAATTCCTTTTGGTTACTCAAGTAGAAGAAAAATAACATCTGGAATGGGTTATTTATCCTACTTCTCGTAATCGTCCGTGATCATTACATAGCTGTAAGACTGTAAAATACATAAGCAACAGCAGATACAAACACTGGAGTTTCTGGACAGAAGTCTCAAAGTAGTCTTTACTGCAAACAAGTGAAATAAGGAATATTCCAACCAGCCAGAAGATGAGGAAATGAAGAGGGAATTCTTGAGAGGGAAGGGAGAATGAAAGAATGAGTGTATGTTAGGAAAAGAGAAGTTACATCTTTTTGAAATCTGAACAGGTTTTCATGTCTGAGGACAGTGTTGGAAGCAAGAAAGAGAAAAATCTCTCAAAATTAATAGTGCTTCTCTCAGTTTTACTTCTCTTTCTACTGCTTAGTAGGCTTTCTGTCTGCCTTATAAGAAGGTCAGATAGGTATTTGGTTGTTTTTTTCTTGTTAAAAATAAATCTTGAATATTTGTCTTGGGATTTGTCTTGAAGTTTCCTGCAGGGGAAACAGAAAGAAAGGGTGAAGTCAGCAGAACCATTGCAATAATTATTTATCTACAAAAAGAATACAGTTTGCAGTCTGCAGTTCCCCAGAGTAACATGTATAAGAAAAAGATCTTAAAGAAAATGCATTATGATTTTTCAACAAGTATTAATGTCCTGTTTTCTGTAACCTGTTCAATTCAATTTAGACGTCACGATCTTCAAAGAAGGTTCATAATTTCGGAAAGAGATCAAACTCAATCAAGAGAAATCCTAATGCACCAGTTGTGAGGCGTGGCTGGCTCTACAAACAGGTACTCTTCCCCTGTTTATCCCCTTCTTTTGGTTTTTCCTGTTCTACTGTTGAATGTAAACTAACCTGAAGTAGTGTTTAATGACAGTGTACCTGAGCTGCTGCAGATCTGCTGTTTTGCAATACCAGTTCACTTGCTTCGCCAGGAACTGTGTAAGAACTTCAAAACCTGCTGGTCACCATCACTCCCTGACCCTGGTATTTCAGCCCACTTCTCTGTCAAAATGCATACTGCTGGGCAGGGTTTCTATGTAAAGTTTAAATGCTGCGATGCTGGTTTGGGTTTTGTAAGAAAAACCATTACTCTGTGTATTCATGTTGCAGTAATAGTTGAAAGGCAGTTTAGTTGGAGTTTTACCAGCAGAGGAGAGTTCAACCAAGAGGTACTATCTTCAGAAGCTTACAGTGGGCAGGTTTCTCCTTGATAGTACGATCGCTTTTGTGTAAAATCACAGAGATCAGCAAGTTTCATTGGACTCTGAGTGTGTTGTCTCAATGCACGTAATGCTGTTCTTCTGTAACTGTTTGACTAATTTTTAAGTCCAGAGTCAACCCGTTTTGGAAGTGATTTACTGTGAAAATATTGTTACCCTATTCTGATGCTAGCACAGTCAGGAGGAAAGGATAGTTAGTAAAATTCACTGATACAGGAAAGGTGTGCTTTGCAGGAGGAAAGACTTTAGAATGCAAGAAGCACATAGTGGTTTTCTGTGTCTCTCTACTATGTCTGAAGAAGGCCAAAAGATCTTTTCCAGCATGTCAGATAGAATTCTGGTAGAATGTCTGGTAGAATTTTACATGTGTAAGGTGTTTTGGAGTAATGAGATACAGACACAGATACACAGATCATTAAGAGTTGGAAAGGACATCCAAAGGTCATTAAGTCAAACCCCCTGCTCAAACAGGATCGTGGATCATGCACACAGATACACGTGAGGTTGTGTAACAGCCTCTTCAGGAAGCCTGTCTGTGGGTTTTTGCTAATCCTTCATTCTGAAGAAGTTTGGCCATTTTCACATTATGCAGTTGATTGTTATGGTCAGGGTCCTTAGGGCTGGAGTCCAGCATCCTGCTGTGCTGCTGAGCCAGTGACCTTGCAGTGAGGTGAGGAAGGCAGTTCCTGTTCCTTGTGTTTGCCTTCCCAGCTGTGGAACAGGAGCTGGTGGCTGTGTGCAGTGCTTGCAGACTTCAAAGTGATTTAACAATCACTAATGAAGTCCTCAGAAGGAAAGTGCTATAAAGTTACTAAGTGGCAAAGGACTTCCTGACTTTTTCTGAATATTTCCTGGCTAGTGCTCGCTTTACCCTTTCCCTTCCCTCATTGCACTCATTTCTCCCACCCCTAAAAGAGCAGAGCTTGAAATACGAGGCTAAATTTATCCCACTTTTTCTCAAAGCACAAAACAACCCCAAAATGAAACTCATACCACCCCACTGCTTTTACTTATAGAATCCTCCTTCTTGGTTGTCACAAAACCCATTTACTACAGGAATCTAGCTGATTCAAACACGCTCTACTTTTTGGGACAGATTAACATGTTTATTAAGTCTGATTCTACTAGGGTGTGCATACTGCAGCACCCTGGCTTATTTGCACAGCAGCAGTGGTGTCAGTCTTTCATTCTGAGCTGTGCAGTGTAAATTGCTTATAAGCATAAAAGAAAATGAAATTGCTTTAGGAATCAGATTTATTTGGGAAAGAAATTTGTTCTAGATATATGAGTGATAGTAGAAAATGAAGTTCAGCAAAGAGTTTCTTCAGAAAACAAAGGAATGTGTACCTGAAGTAATACTTTCCTCTTTTAATTTTAAAAAATGGTCTACTTTTTTAAAATTTAATTGTAGATTGTCTCTAGCATGATAAAATAATGTGCTCTTATTTATTCTTGTATCCTGTTAACTTCAGGCCTCCCATGCTGTGATCTTTCTTTGCAGTGTCAAGCCTGTGATGAGATGTCAAAGATAGCTAAAAACACCTTAGCCAAGAGAATGAACTAATAGTAGACCTAGTACTAGTGCACCTAGTTTGCTTTATGAACTATTCCTGTTAACAGTCTGAAAGTTCTTACCTGACCACTTTGATTAATACAGGATAGTACTGGAATGAAGCTATGGAAGAAAAGGTGGTTTGTGCTGTCAGATCTTTGTCTCTTCTATTACAGAGGTAAGTTCCACTCAGGAAAACTTTGCCATACCACTCAAATGTGTAAGAAATGAGAATGCTGATACTTAATGGATTAAAATGGTTGTACAGCTGTTAATATCTAAGTCTGCTACTTTTTATCTTCCTTTTATTTTCTTTTTTTTTTTTAATTACCAATTACACAGAATTGCTTCCTGCCCATCAGGTATGCCCAAAGGGCAAACTCATTCCTCTTTTATTGAATCCTCCACTATTGTTTTCTCACCACATCTGTTGCTAGGAACTAAATATGACATGTTAAATGTGATTTTTTTTTTTTTTAATGCAAATTAAGTAACTGAAAAAGGGGTAGGAAAGGAGTAGTGCAGGGGAGATGAAACTCAGTGTTTGGAATGATAAAGAAGGTGTATGTGCCTTTTAGGAAATCTTATCAGTCTTCTTGAACGCATATGAAGTGAAATGTTGTCCAGTTGCACATGACTAGAAGTCTCTGCTGTATTTGGAACAAGGAAATCTGTTACTGTGTAGCTACATCAGACTTATTTTATATTGGAAAAATTAGCTGCTTATAATTCTAGTCTGGAGCTATGCACATTAGAAAAGTGCACATTATAAAAGCCTTTACAGAGTATTAATTGCAGTGCTCCAGAGGGCATAAGCAATGGAATTTGTGCACTTGTTCAATCCAGAAATAAGCCGTACAACCTTACATAGTTTAAAGGAGGCTAAGAGCAAAGAAGACTGTAAAGCATGGCAAAGAGGAAAAATAAACATTTAAGACCATCTACAACCTTAACTACGGATGAAGGGTAGGAAGTGGTTTCAGTTTAGGAAGACAGTTCAGAATTAGTAGAAGTGACAGCAATGATGCTTAAAGCAGTATCTGAGGGCTTTAAATTGCGGTTCTCTTGATGTGCAGCATGGTTCTTATCGAATCGAGACAAATCGGATCATGCAGCGTAAAAGCTCTGTTACTGTTGGAGTGAACAAATTCTGAATTACTGAAATTTAATCATGAGACTTTGTTTTTTTACCCCAAGAAATTGCATAGTTTGATAAAACACTGCTGAGGCAAAACAAGGCTATAGTTTCAGTCCATCATCTGCGGCATCAATTGTGATACAGTCACACTGCAATTAGTTAAGTGGTCATCGCTACTCTGTGCTTTATTACCTTACCTTAAACAATTCTTAAGGGTCTCTCTCTTCCAAGGGTTGTAATGGAAGTGCTGCTTTGTAGCTGCCTTAAGAACAGATTAATTTGACTTAAAAGCACTGCATGTGAGGCATCTCAAAACAAAAAGCAATAAGTGAAACTAACAGCAAATAAAATAAACCCAAACACCTTTATAACCTTGCTTTTTCATTTCTGCATGTTAGTGTACTAAGTAAGCTGAAATATAAGCAGAGTAGTCTTAATTGTTTATATGATCAACTTAGCTGTTAGCCACCAATTATCAGAAAACTGTTGAAGCTGATAAACTCTAATTAAACAGGTATATTGATAGTCTTAAAGATATTAGAAATATCTGTCAGAATATAAAATGTTGCAGTCCAAAGCCTGTGCTTTTATACCTCTGGCTCAGAAAGGTGGGAGCCATGCACAGGGTTTGCAATCCCACATTGCAAACAGTGTTTCTGTGTGAGCGATTGTGGTTGTTTGGGTGGGTTTTTTGTTTTGTTTTGTTAGCAAACCTTACTGAACTTCTACAATTGTGATACAGTGTTAGCAGCCTAAATCTAATACATAGATTAAAAGAAAAGCTGTATCAGTGTAGTGTTTTCAGAGCTTAAAGAATACTCTTTTTTTTTTTTTTTTCAGTTTCATGGACAGATAGGCAACTGCTCACTTTGATATTAGAAAGTTATTGTTGCAACAAATAAAAGATCCTTGAGCTAAGGAGGAGAGCTGTACTTTTTCTTGTATTACTCATACACAGCGTACAAGTGAAGGTGTATGGGGCAGTATAATGTGTAGATAAAAGCTAGTCTGATCGGAAACAGACTTGTAAAATCTGGAATGAAATGGAATGGAGCAGTGTGTCTTCAACAAAGACCAAAGTATTCCACACATGATGCTGCTCAGTGAAACAAAGATGCTTAATGCTTTTGTGTGACACTAGCGGGGGGCTGACTTACTCAGTAATAAGGTGTAGTGTAGCAGAAAGAAGGGAATTTTTCCCCAAAATAGGAGTCCAGAGAAAGTAAACTCTAACATTTGCCATGCATTCTGGGACAGGGGGAAAAGGCATGTGGTGGTTTTTTGTACATGTTCCTAGGAAGGAGTAAGTATTTCAGGGGAAGTTGTAGTGGTTTCAGGCATATTTATGGGTACAGTGGAGTACCTGAAACCTACCCTTTCTTCCTTTTCTACCTTTTAATCAAAATAATAACATGCCTAGCTGTCCAATTCAATAGCTATCAAAGAAAGCATAGTTACATCTAACTTGTCATGTAACGCCAAAATGGCTAGGCAGAGCTTTCCCCAGATAAATAACTTAAATAAAAGTTTTGGCTTTTCAGAATTTAGTGAGTAAAGAGAACCAGGAAAACATTTTAAAACCTGCATGTGAAAGATAGTTCTTTTGTGCTATTTATGTGTATTTTAATTGTTACAGCATTAATTGTCTGTGCTTGAAACTTAGATTAGATTATCTAGGCTTTCATTTTAATTTCATAGAAACATGGCTGCCCAGGACAGTGGTTGATTCGCTATCCCTTGACGTATTTAAAAGTTCTCTAGATGTAATGCTTAAGGACATGGTTTGTGGGCTTGGTAGAGTTACATTAATGGTTGGATTCAATGATCTTAAAGTTGCTTTCCAACCTACATGATTCTATGGTTTGTTATGGGCAGTACCTAAAGCTAAGAGTAATGTTACAAGGGACAGTGTCTCAAGATACAGGTTGAAAATCTGTATCTGAAATAAATTTAAAATTGGCTTTGTGAATTGCATCCAATTGTTCAACTAAAATGTCAATGTTGTTATAATGTGTTGTTCAAAAATGCTGTGTAAAGCAAGGTTCTAGAAAATGGGTGGTTATTTGGGGAAGAGTTTGTATTTTTACCAGTTATCTCAGGCACTGGAATGGACTGCCCAGAGCAGTGGTGGAGTCTCCATCCCTGGAGGTGTGTAAGAACAGACTGGATGTGGCATTTCATGCGATAGTCTAGCTGATTGTGATGTTGGGTCACAGACTGGGCTTGATGAGCTCAGAGGTCTTTTCCACCCTCAATAGTAGCTCTCTGATTCTGAGATCTGAAACGTGCATTCTTACAAATAGAATGTGATTGAGTGTAAATTCTTCATGGGAATTGCAAAAACTTGTAGCTGTATGGCCAATATGCAGTTTTTCTCAAAGGCTAACAGTTGTGAGTAGTATTTAGAAATACTTGTGTGCTCATAGATATTTGCAGTTCTTACTGAGCAAGCGATAGATAGCACGTATTGTTCTTGCCGCTGAATTAAAGGCTTGACTGCCATCTGCTTTTCCGTTTTGAAGTCATATTCAGGTAAGCACTGATGCCCATAAAAGCTTTAGACATAGGTATTCCTGGTGTTTTCCATAAGGTGTAGGTCACATACTTTAGCTTTTACAGACTAGCACACTCAGGAGGACGCTGCCCATCTTGGGAGGAAGTCAGAGCTGTCTGTTTTCAGATGGCACTGTGCTTAGCAGGGGCACACACGTGTGATATGTGTTGAGTGTTGGCACAGAGGAGCTGCACAATTTCTCTTGTGGGCTGCACACTCCTGAGACTGCACACAGACACCTACAGAACAACTGAGTCTGGCTTTCTGATTCTGTAACGTGTTTTCTTCTGAGAGAAGGTGTTAGGAGTCTCATGGTATTAAATACAGAGTTTCGCTCAAGTGCCTGAGTACAGGTATTCAGGCATCAAAACGCTTCATGTCTCTAATCAAAGACTGTGCATTCACAGATGAGAAAGAAGAAGGAATACTAGGCAGCATACTTCTGCCTAGTTTTCAGATATCCATGCTTTCTGCTGAGGATCATATTAACCGCAAATATTCCTTTAAGGTAAGGAAATCACATTTTCAGGGTAATTTTATGACTGAACTCATTGCACTGAGTTACAGACTGAGTTCTTCTGAGACTGGTCTTTGCATAAATAAAACCACAGGGTTCCAGTATTTGCAGGGTATTCAAGTATTTATCCAGATGTACATACTGACATTTTCACTCAAATTAGAAAATTAATGAATACCACTTAATAATTACTAGTACTTTTTTCTTTTTGATCATGGATCTTAAATGGTGGGTGGTGGTTTAGAATTGTAGACTGCATCTGCAGCTGGACCTACCCTCTAATTCAAATTACTAGCTACTTAGGTACAAAGTGTCTTTACATATAAATAAAAATAAGGTTTCATTATCACTTAAGTCACAACGCTACATTAATAGGTGCTCTGAGTGTTTCAAAGACACTATATAAATCACCCTACTAAATATTTTCTCTTTGGTTTTGTTTTGTTGTATGAGCTCCTTTCGACTCTTCTTTCAGCCTCCTAAGCAACGCATCATTTATTTGCTATGGTAAGTACAAATTAAAACTTACTGTATCATTCAGACTAAAAAAAATCCATCCAAGTAATTTATAATAATTATATTAATGTACATTAATGGGTAGTCAGGATAGCTTTTAATAGACTGAAAAATGTAAATGTTTTTTATCTAATGCATTAATGGGGAAGAAGCTATGATTGAAAATTATAGGCAATTCGTTTGAAAATATTAATGCAGTGACAGAGAAACATTGAAGCATTCCTTCCAGTATTTTTTCTGATATTATTTGCTGAAATCTTATTATAGAAAATATTAGAGTGAGTATACAATAACAGTGTCTGCCTCTTTTCTTTTGCAGAATCTTACAGTTTTATTACAATGACTGTGTCATTTCCAATCAGGCAGCTCATCCAAACATGAGGACCTATTATTTCTGCACAGATACAGGGAAAGAAATGGAGTTGTGGATGAAAGCTATGACAGATGCAGCACTTGTGCAGACAGAGCCTGTGAAAAGGTATTGTGAATTGACAAAACAGTGGTACAGCATATTTCCTTCTCATATTTGGTTGGTTTGCTTCAATGGAATTGTATAACTTAAAATGGAATTTAAATTGGCTGGAATAATTTCTGCTTGTGTTGAAGAATCCTTGTTAATTTAACGATGTTGTAACCTATGGGCAACCTATGGGGAGACATTCTTTTTGTCATTAAGCTGTCATCACATTTATACTTTACTTGTTCTTGAGCCTTATCCTTTATGTATCCCTGTCTTGACAATGAAAAGCCACTTATCACTGGAAGCCTTGTGTTTTCAGACACTGAATATTGTCTGCTGCTGTCTATCCAGTAAGAACTGTTTTCTGTCTGAATGCAATCCCTTGGGTCAGATCCATGGCATCTGTAATGGAAAGCTCTTCAGTCGAAAATGTTAAAACTCCTCGTTATTGATGTTAGAGAATTACTGCTGATGGCTGATGTCACTTGATCTGTTCTTCACTGTGTTAGTTCCTGCCACACTGGAGCTACTAGGATGGCAGAAATGCTGAGACATTTTAAGAAAAAACTGGAGTCATGTAGACATGGTGCTGAAGGACATGGCATAGTTGAGGGCTTGTCACTGTTAGGCTGACGATTGGACTCAATCATCTTAGAAGTCTCTTCCAATCTGGACAATTCTGTGAATCTGTAAAATATTAGGGACGCAGGTAGCAAAGACTGAAGTGCTACAATTTTTGCAGAAGGGTGAGCACATTGGACTTGTAGTCAAAATGCAGTCGTTCCTAATTCTGTATTCCTAGAGCAAGTCCTTCCTGTTCATGTGTTCCTAACATTTCTATATCCCATGTTCCAGGCTGGTGCTGGCAGAGGCAGAACAATGACGCACTCTAATGTTACATGTTTTAATGCTTTGTGACCTTCTCAGTCAGACAACATGACATTTTTACTTGCAACAATCCACAGGACATTCAGAAGGATAACAGTAAACTAGGAATACTTCTTATGTGCGTAGTCATCTTTTCAGTGACTAATCTTAGCCAAAACGTTGAAATGTTTTGGGTCTCATGTTTTGGGTGCCACAGTATAAGAAGGATATGGAGTGGGTCCAGAGAAGGGCAACAAGGCTGGGGAGAGATCTGAAAAACAGGCCCTATGAAGAGCAGCTGAGGGAACTGGGAATTATTTACTCTAGAGAAGAGGAGGCTGAGAAGAAGACCTTATTTGCTCACTGCAACTACCTAAAAGAAGGTTATAGTGAGGTCTCTTTTCCCCGGTTACTAATGACAGTGAGAGGAAATGGCCTCAAGTTGTGTCAGGGGCGGTTTAGATTGGATCTTAGGAGGAAGTTCTTTCCTGAGGGAATGGTTGGGCACTGAAACAGACTGTCCAGGGAGATGGTGGAGTCACTGTCCTTGGAAGTGTTTAAAAAATCAAGTAGCTGTAGTATATGAGGCCATGGTCTAGGGGTTAGGAAGATATTGAGATGAGGGCTGGATTTGATGATCCTGGAGAATCATAGAATCATTAGGGATTGGAAGGGACCTTGAAAGATCATCTAGTCAATCCCCTTGCCACAGCAGGATCACCCAGACCAAGTCACATAGGAACACATACATATTGTTTGCTAGAAGTTCTAAGCACCTGCAACACAGGCTTTAAGATGAAAGTACCTTCCCCACTGTAAGTCATATGGAGTCATAGAATCAGTCAGGGCTGGAAGGGACCACAGGATCATGCAGTTCCAACCCCCCCTGCCATGGGCAGGGACACCCCACCCTAGGTCAGGCTGGCCAGAGCCTCATCCAGCCTGGCCTTAAACAC
>JAOXOE010000001.1:42383810-42394064 GCA_028565055.1 Phoeniculus purpureus
CGGCCGCCCCCCGGAGGGCTCAGGCCCGTGGCCCCTTCCGAGCTTTGGGCTTCGCCTTGTTGGACCCCGGTCCCGGAATTCGCTGTGGTGCCGCCGCAGCCACCCGAGGCGAGTCCTCACGCTGCTTCCCGGCCGCTGCCCCTCACTTCTCACAGTTGTTTGTCCCCAGCTTGAGCTGAACTGGGCATTACCGCGCAAGCTCTTCCCGCCCGGCTTTGCCGTCGGTGTGCTCTTTTTTGTAGATGGCATTTCTTTGCACTCGCGGCTTCTCTCCGTGTTATTTCTCTTTCTGTAGTTTGTTGCCTTGTATCACCCCTATATCGATGGACCGTTACCGTCGGGGGCTGCCTTGCTCGTCTCATCAGGCTGCACTGGTTGTTCACCTGCAGAGCATCCTCTCTCGGTTTAGCGTTAAACCACTCGTTTCGTAGCTGTTTCCAGCAGTGCCCAGATACAACAACGATAGTTGCACTAGAAATGTAGAGGCTTATCTCACTAGTCACCTAGAAACCCTTTTCCTCCCTTCACTTCCATCTAGGCTGAAAGTGTGGGTGGTTTCTAAGTGACGAGGAGAGGTGAAATAGGTAGGAGGAAAAGGGTCTGAGACATTAGGATTAACTTGGAGGGAGGAGGATGGAATCGCTCCTCTTTGCTAGTGCTGTTAGTTCCACTCTGGAGAAGTAGCAGCAGGAGGTGCTGGAGGAGGAGGATTTGCAGCAGGCGCTCTGGAGACCCAGAGCCAAACTCTTGACTGCTGGAATTGCAGACAGGCTACAATATGCCACTGGGAGGTGGTGGAGTGTAGTAATAAGAGCAGTTGTTTTCTATGTATGTAATCACTTTGATAATCACAGGAAAATCTGCAAGTGAATTGGACTGTATCAGATTATTTGCTTTTTATGTTTGGTTAATGCATTAAGAAATCAGAAACAGCCTTTTAGAAAACTGTAGGCAGCTTGTTTGGTGCTTTTGTAGTTGGAAATAGGTTTCTCGCGTTAGTGCTCCACAGTTTGATTTTTGTGAATCTGTTGTTTGAAGAAGTCATAGAATAATAGAATCATTAGGGATTGGAAGGGACCTCAAAAGATCGTCCAGTCCAATTCCCCCTGCAACAGCAGGATCACCTGGACCAAGTCACACAGGAACACATCCATATAGTTTTTTAGACGTTCTAAGCACCTGTAACACAGGCTTTAAAGTCATTTAATACTGGGGATTAATGCTGATTGCTATCAGGTGCCTCATTCCTGTCCTTGCAGTACTTGGAGTAACCGAGAAACTGGCTTTCATCAACAGCAGTATGCATGGGGGAGCAGATGTGTGTGAGGAGCTTTGCTTGTTGAACACCAATACTAGCTGACAATTAATTTAACTATCCCCAGCATCTCTGGCTGATGCTGGCTTCGTAGTAATTTTCTGAGTACCTTCTAAAGGAAATGCACGTTGCATTTGACTATCTATTGTATATAGCAAAGCAGAGGTATTAGGTAAACTAAACATGTTTCTGAACATAAGAGTGAGGCATGGCCTGGGGTATACTGACCACAATTTACTGGACAGATACTGAAGCGTCTGCAGAACAAATGTGTTCCTGCAGATTTTCTCATTCTGTGTGCTGATGAATGTCTCAAAACACAGAAGTAATAGAAGAGATTAATTCAGAGTTCTATAGCTTGTTTTGCCGTGACACTGATTTTGGAACCTAGTTGAAATATCTTGAAAATCTTTCCTCTTAAGAAAGTACTTTTGAGTAACGCTTGTTTTGGAAATATACATTATTGTAAGGCTTCTTATCAAATACTGCGAGATACTTACTAGACAGTGGAGAAGGCTTTGTTCTCCATTATGGTTTGAAGTGCTCAGTACTGGAAAGGTTGGGTTTTTGTTTTTTGTTTTTTTTTTTTTTTTTGCAGAGTTCTGATAGCAGCCATAAATACTTCTGCTAGAGAGACTTCCTGTTTGCTGTACTTTGTCCTGGAACGTTGTCGAAAGACACCTTGATTTTTGTTCTAGAGAAGACAAGAGTAAAGAAAAAAGCCAGACAGAGCAAACAAGTAAACTGGGAAAGGAAAACAAATCACATGACCCAGGCTAAATATTTCTTTTTATTTAGAAAAGCCTTCTTGCTTTTATAATTGATTGAGCAAGTCCTACATATTGATTACTGTTTTTATTAACTGGGGCAATGTTAAGGGTACGTACCTGGAGCTGCAGATGCCCGACATCTTCAGAGCTTGTGTTACATCAAGAAGCTGTTACTCTGAAAAAAAAAAACCTGACCATTAATGGAGTGGAGTTTGGTTTGGTTTGTTTTTTTTTTAGGCTCCTGGCTCCTAAGAGTGGTAATGGAGAGGGAAAGATCTACCCAATTTACTGCACTAGATTGGCATTAAAATTATTTTCGTGTAAAATTGAATCAAGTTGTAAATACTGCAAATACTTGTTAGTCACAACAGTGGTGGATTTATGCTAATGTCATGCTGATGCTCTGTGGTGTAGTTGATATCATGCCTGTTAAGATGCTTGTGACTTGCATGTAACTCAAACCAGTAAATTGATTTTTGTTTAGATCTCTCCCTGTTAGGTAATTTGATACTACTAAAGTTCAAGGCAGAAAGATATGGTGATGACAGTGAGCTCTAGTTACTGCTCAAGGAAAGAGATGTTGTTGGTATTGAAGAATGAGAAATCCAGATCAGATTTTCATGCATGTAGCTTCCCTTGGATTACAGAATTTAAATTAAGATGATGTTGTGAGTCAATTCTAAAATACTTGTTGGTAGGACTGAAGCTTTCAACGTGTGAAATCGGACGCGCAATATTTCAACAACCTTAGTTTTTGGGAGTAAACCAGCATGGCTAGAATAATTTCAAAAGTTAAATGGAATGTTTTGCTCCTTCTTTTGCAGACTTACCTACAGGTTGGGAGGAAGCTTACACTTTTGAAGGTGCAAGATACTATGTAAAGTAAGTTGAATCTTTATATGTCACAGTTCTGTAATTTTCAATTACTTGGTCTGAATGTTGCTATCATCTTGAATGTATTCCAATGTGAATTTAAATGTCATGCTGTGAATCTGAAGGGAGTATTCTGGCTTGTCAGAGTGTAGTAGTCCTTTGTTTACTAAGTCTACACAGCTAAAAACAGTATCTCAAGTAATACTTATATTTAAATCTGCCTAAGGATGCAGAAGAACTTCAAATGAAGTTTCTTCTGTGAGTGTAGCCATCTAGCAACAAAAGTCTTTGCAGGTCGAGCATGCCTTGAGTTTGTCTGTTAGACACTTCTGTGCATATGCTGTTGTGGCATAAATACTTTCAGAAAGGCAAGATCTTACTTTGTCACTGGCAGAAGAGGCTTGATTCCAGCTCTATTATCTAGTAATTCTGGTGTTTAAAGCAACTCTGAAGGTTTAATGTGGCTGTTTTCTTCACAGACCTCCTGCTTCTGGCATTGATTTTAATTCTTTTAGTGTGTTTTGAGGAGCATGTCCACTGTGGTAGACTTGCTGTATGTATTGTCTTTTTGAATGAGGGCCTGAAATAGAGCTCTTGTGTAGGGGTCCAGAGGTTATGTTAATCAGATCTGTACAGAGGCATGAAAGCTTTTCCTTCCCAGATAGTCAGGCCGTATCTGGAAAATACAGTGGCGCCTGTGTATATTTGCCCAGTTAACATGTTTCATTTTCTGTAATTTAGCAATTTGCAGGGTTTTCTTGATTCATTCAGACACTACACTATGTGGTTGGTTTGCCATCTCTAAATGAATAGTGTCATCAGTGACTAAATTCTATGAGTTTGGTTAATAGGTTACTAATAGTTACAGACGTTGTAGGCTGCCACTAGGGGTCTTAGTGTTGAGCAAAAGGTAGCAGCTCTGTGTAAGTTGCATTGCAGACATTGTGAGATGAATGTTATATATAGCATGGTTTATTTTACTTAGGAATGTGTTTGATTTAATCCTAAACAAGATTTTTAAAAGTATACTGAAGAAGAATGCTCCAGTAATGTGGTCTGTGTTTTCTAGAAGGGAATTCTTGTTCATAGGTGGTGTGTTTTGTAGCAACTGAGAATTACACCAGGCTGAGGGCAGTAATGTGCTAAGGATTTCTCCTCTGGTGTTCTGTTCAGATTAGCAAATGAAGATGAGAGAAAATGAAAAAAAAGTATTTGTGTATGATATAGAAAGACCCGTCTAGCCTTTCAGGTAGAACTTTTTTTCATATAGTAAACCTGTAAACAATGTGTTAGCTAGAGTACCTGGAAAATGACAACTTGAGCTTTCTTGGAATAAAGAAAAGATATGTGGACAGCTAGTGCAGCGTTGGCTGATGCACTTAGGCACAAACTGACCTAGTGGTAGATTGGTTGTGTACTTTTGCCCTTGTGTTCAAGATGTTACCGTAACTGTTAAGATGTGCATGAAGCTGATTGTTTTGTTGACTGCCAACACTAAGTAACTTTGTTTATATTTGAAAGTTATGCTGGATCTTTAAAAATGTGTTGCACAAACAGCACTTCTGTGTGGTTTGCTAGATACAGGAGGTAGCAGGGGTAGTGATCTCAAGCCTGCTGGAAAGCTCCTGCGGTGTGACCAGTTTGGCGTACTTAGTTAAAGACATGTTTGTTGTGTAGCCTCTCAGGCTGAATTTAAACTTCTGTCCAATGATAGCTTCTCCTTTGATAGCTGTCTGGCATTCAGGGCTGCCAGTGCTAAAGAAGATGTGAGAGCTAACACAGACAGGGTGTCAACATTATAATCACTATCTTATAATCTGGGCCAATCTAACTCTGCATGTTGTGTTGATCATAATAATTCTAGTTGTCTGAATCTAAACTACTGTGGTTCTGCTGCATAAGTGAGGAACAACGCAGGTTATTGTGACCTTGTGATATGCAGACACCCCGGCATGTGGATTTTTAACTGTAACCTGCATGTCTGAGTGTACTGATTGGCGAAATACTAGACTTTGTTATGTTGTATACAGCGTAATAGAGCTATGTTAAAACTGAAAATATTGAAAACCAGGCTGGGTCTGAAAAAAATGTGTTGCTTTATGTTCTGGCATGGCCCCAAGTTGTACCAGGGGAAGTTTAGATTGGACATTAGGAAAACATTCTATATGAAAGGGTTGTCAGGGTTGGAACAGGCTACCCAGGGAGGGGGTTAAATCACAATCCCTGGGCATGTTTAAAAATCGTGCTGATATGGAGTTTAGGGACATGGTTTAGTAGTAGCCTTGGGACAGTTGGGTTAATGGTTGGGCTTGATGATCTTAAAAGGCCTTTTCCAACCCAAATGATTATTTCATTCTATTAGTTACCGAGTTACAAGAGAATGAATGTCAATGGTGGGAGATACATTCAGCTGCGTGAAACTCGGCTGCTGGGTTTCTGTAATACGTCCAATAAGAGTTAGATGGGAAGATCTGATCACACAAATAACTTTACCTAACTTCTGAGGCACAGCTTCAAATGTGTGGGTTGAATAACAATATTTAACAACCTTACTTTATGGTAGGATCTTTGTGCTAGACTGTGTTTGAAAATACAAAGCCTTTTGAAAATTATTCTTATGGTTCTTTAATAATAGGTGTTCAGTGTTCCAAGTAGGTGTGTCACTGAACCTATTACTGTGCTTTTTCTGGCTTTGATGTAGTAAACACTGTATAATCAAATTGGGATAATGTTGAGGATATAATCGTTAGCTAAACCTTAACATTCCTTGGAGTGGCATTTAAAACAAATGACTCAGGAGGATACAGACTGCATTGAGTTGTGATTATTTTTAAAGGACACTGTATTTTTCTTGGGATATGTACGCTTGTTTCCAGAATAAGTAAATACCAAAAGGTGAGTATTTCACACACTTTTTTCACATGACTTTCAATTTGCTCTGGCGTTAAGGAAATATGTTCTGAAACAGAGAGAGATGAGGAGCTGTTTGCATTGCATAAGTGCTTTAGGTTTTGTGTAGGGCTGTTTTAGTAAATTGATGCTAGCTAGGACTTTTGATTAGTAGAAGAATTCTATTACTGGGTAATGATAGAATCCTTCCCCTGCATCCTTCTCATCCTTTGTAAATGCAAATGACAAAAGGTGGTATTTGCTGTTTAAAAAATGTAATGCCATACCAAATTGTGTATGTTCCCATGAGACATGGATACATAAACTTCTCTTGTCTCTTTGGCAAATCAAACTCTTTTGATTTGCTTAATGCTAGAAATGTGCATGTTTATCCCTTCCTCATCACTTGGTGGGAAGTCTGTCACTAAACTTCTCAGGAGTAATGGTTTGGAAGTAATTTTTATTTATATGATAACTAAACTTTTACCTGGAAAACGGGACTGTGCGACTGTGAAGTCAACACATTCAAATACAAACTTTAATATTTACTTATCAGTTAACGATTGAATCTTCTGTTATGAAGTAAAATAATGTATGGGGAAACGTCTCAGTTTGAAAATTATGTCACAGCATGTTGAAAAATTGAGATTCTTTTTTATTCTGATTAAACATTTAGCTGGACCAGTTATTTATGCTTATTGTGTTGAGCACTCATTGAGCTCTGAAAAGTTAAGGGCTTTATCCCCAAAGCAGATGGGAAGCTTAAGGTACTTATAGTATTTCTAAGTGCATAAGGAAATGAACGCATGTGACAACCCCTGTATGATCAATACAGCAGACTTGCCAGGTCAGAGGTTTCAGGCCCTCAAGAACACGATCAATAAAAACTTCTAACTTTTGTTTTTAGTATCAAGTGATTACATAGTCATTGGGCACCAAGGCACTTGTCCTGAATGCTATGAAATGACATAGATGTCTTTCTGTTAGTGTTTGTCTATGTTTTTATTTATGTGCACATGTTGGAGAAACCCTCCTTGCTGCTTAAAAACACCTGACTGTCTAAACTCAGGTGCTTGCTTGCTTTTTATTGCCTTTTTTAATTTTTCTTTCCAGTAGCTCTGAAAACATTGGGGTTTTTTATTGATTTTAAAAAACCAACAAAACCAAGATTTATATTATTTAGGCTATTAATTTACCAAATAATGTTGTTTTAAAAACCAATCTAGGGATCTTACTTGGAGAATTTTGTGTCAGTCTTTAGTTTGGCTTCTACTGCAGTACACTTAGGTTAGCTGTTTGGTTGTTAGAATTCGCTATTTTTTAACTCTGCTGTAGAACTAGTCGCTTCTGAACGGTACAAAAGCAGACTGAAATAATTAAGAAGGTTAAAGTTTCTTTTTAGGGATTTAATTTTGAAGTGTACCTCTTTCTGAATTGATTAGAATAATTTTTACCTGTTGTTTACTGAACCAACCCAGTCCAAAGCTGAGCTGAATTCACTGTTGCATCAAGCAGAAGTTCTGTATGCTTTCTGTGGAGACTTTCTTTGGTGCAGGTTCGATTATTGTAGGCATTTAGCTTGAAAAACTAGGGATGGAAGAAAAATTTAACTGATCATAAGGGATAAGATCTTTTTCAGTGTTGAGTTTCTGTTGGTTACTAAAGTAAATGTACTCATTGAGAACTCAACTTTTCTTTGAACTTTAATGTACATCCTAAAGATTCTCTCCTGTTCTCTCAATTTATGGAGGCTTTCCATAAAAATCAAAGAACAAGTAGTCTTGTTTGTGGAGCAGCCCTTTTGGGAAAAAAACCCAACCAACAAACCCAAAACAAATGGAGAAATCAGGCTGTTTTTCTCCCAAAGTAAGACTCAGAGTATTTCTTCCTGTAATTTAGTTCTTTTCATGTTACCTCTAACCTTAACTTCTTAATTTTAGTAAAATTTGTTCTTGGCTTTCATTGAGTTCATTTGTACATGGTAAGACCTCAGGTCATATAGTGTCATATGGCTAAAGAAGGTGAGCTGGGACATAACACTACAACAAACTAACCTTTGCCTTTTACCTTTGTGAGGCAAGCAGCTCAGAAAATGAGAACTTTTTAGGAATGCCTGCAAGTTCACTAGCTAACATTTACCTCTTTATTCTGCTGAAACATTTCAAGAAGCAGTGCAGAAGCTAGATGTGGAGGTGAAAGGATTCTAGACACAGGAAGAACGGATGTATGTCAGAGGAGGAGAGGCAGGACCGTATCCAAAAAATAGCTTACAGGGTCGGTGTGGAAGGAGTAGGATGGCAGTAGTGAGTGGTGTACTGAAGGAGAAGGCTAACAAGGTAGGAGTAGTTTCAGAAGGGGGAGGAGTGGAGGTTAAACCAGGCAAAAAGGAGAATGACAGTGGAAAGTCAGTAAAAGGAGCAAGAGAGGAAGCTGATTTCCTAGGACTGAGCTTGATGGAATTTCTCCCAGAGGGAAGGGTGGCAAAAGTTCACCCTGTGAAAACATGTTGTCTGACTTGTGTGCAGGGCCTGTAGGCAGGGCCTGTTACCCCTGGCTTTTGAACCTGTTTCAAAGTTAGTCTGGCAGGTAGAATATAAAATTTGAACATTAGGAAAGGCTGTGCTTGTAAGGTCTGTTTCTGACTGTGACGTCTGTGGCTGGTGTTTTGAGCTGTCTTTTTTCTGCAGTGCGTTTCTAAATTTGGTAATACCTTGAATACTTTAGTCTTACTAAGACTTGAAACCTTGAGGGCATTTACTGATTTTATTTTGTTTTGATTTTTCTTTTTTTAACTATTACCACGTTTTTAAACGCATGTAAGAATTAATGAATAATTATTTTAAATCACAAAAATAGATCTCTCAGTTCTTGCATGAGATGTTGAAATCCGTGAGAAAGACATTGAAGATATTCAAGCTTTTCAATGTCTGTGAACGAATTATTGTTAGCTTCCCTGAAGTTTGGCATCTTTTGGGTTTGGAGGTGGTAATTGGTGATGAGGTTAATAATAGCAGGTAAAACTAGTATGTACTTTAGGATATTGTTACAGTAAAGGGAATTCTCTGATCTTCCATTTTCAGTAACTACAATGTGTGAAGATGGGTAAAACAGAAAAGGAAATGCTGATCAATCATAACTCCTTATGTAGGTGACTGTTGGATTGTTTTACATATATAGTGATGCAATATTTTTGTCACCCCCTCCCCCTTTTGGGAAAAAATAACTGATGTTTGCTGTCAGAATTATTTGGGGACCTGTACCAGTATTTCCTCTTCCTGCTGTGTGAGAGTGTTGCTTAGGTTCTTTTTCTCATCCCCATCTCAGTACCCATGTCCTGCAGTGCTAGGAACTGAGGGACACTTCCAAAACAACCTGAACTGGCAGGCAAGTACCTTGTGGAAGCAGTTAAGTCTGCTTTGTGTAGCTACTAAATCTTATGGGTCCAACTTCTACTGTATCTGCTTTATGCTTTGCTTTTATTTAAAGGGACTGCATGCACTTTTCTTCTGTGGTGTGCAAGTTTTGTTGTTGTCCCAGATCAAAACTAACATCTGTTGTGCTGTGCTAAGCCTGTTTTTCCTGCATATGTTTATGTTACGCTGGCTCTTATTATAATGAATTACACTTTCATTAAATCTGAGATACACGTTGGTCGGCAGTTCAGAGTGATCTTCAGTGCGCGTCTGTGTGTGTGTGAGAGAGGGTGAAAACTACGAAGCTTGAGGCAAATGCTGGCTGGAAGCAAAGCTCCACATCCCTGACTGCTGGACTATCTGCCAACGGGCTGCCTGTATATGTGTTTTTGTTCTGTGTTTCAGTAAGTAAATACTTAAATTTAAGCAATTCCCTCTTCTCTCTCCTTCCCTTGCCTTCTTTCTTGTGAATGTAGGAGGTAGCTATTTCTCTGTTTACTTTGCTTGTTCATGCTTTTGTTTGGAGGGGATGCATTCACTGACAGCTGTGATGGGAGGCAAGAAGTTGTATCAGCATCCACCTTGAGACGTGGAAATTTGAGAATGGGATTTTGATAGCACAGGCACTCCAGTAAAGCAGTTTGAGACGGATCCCTGCTTTCCAGTATGGAATAGGACTGGAATTTCTACTTAAATAGTTCGTTGTGCAGTTGCATCTCAGTGCTCCAGAACTTTTAAAATTCTGTTTGAATCTTATTTTAAGTCTGTGAATGTTAAAAAAGGCTTTTAGAGAGCATTTTGAATGCCTGTGTGGCCTGTGATGGTTATATAGACAATTACAAAACAATTGCATATTTAGGAGACTTCAGAAACTTCACAGCTTTCTCCACTGTGACTTAGTGAAAAGCAATTTGTAAGGAATGGTATATTGCCAAGCAGCTTATCCTTTAAAATTAGCTTCCTGGGTTTTTCCCTTCATCCATTACCAATCGTG
>JAOXOE010000001.1:42394074-42425081 GCA_028565055.1 Phoeniculus purpureus
TAGAAACAAATGTATAAAGAAATAACTTTGTGCTTTATTAACTGGAAGGATTTCAGCATGTCAAACTGAGGGATCCGAGTAAACAAAAGTATTTAAAAAAAGAATAGTGAGAGTTCTGATTTTAAAATGCAGTCTCTGACATATTTCAATTCCAGTGTTTCATGCAAACTTATGTATTCTTTAAAAATTCACTGAATTACTAGTAGATCTACCAGTATTGTATAAAACCTGAAAAATGTAGCTCTTAAAGTTTTTATCTGAGTTGTGCTACTAGCAAAATACTGTGGTTTTATGTTTTGTCCAGTTTTGTATTAAATTCTACAGATGATGCAGCTGCCAATCTATGTCTACATCTTTCATGTTTGAGAACGCCCTTTGGCGTGCGTAAAAATAGGAGAGCGTCTTTAAAGTTTTTCAATCAGCTTAGTTTATCAGAAGGTCCAAAGGCTCACTTTCAAATACTTTTGTAGTCAACAGGAATCACAGAACGTTAGGGATTGGAAGGGACCTTGAAAGATCATCTAGTCTAATAGCCCCGCCAGAGCAGGATCACCTAGACCAAGTCACACAGTAAAGTCAATCTTTATGAATGCTCATTTAGATTTAAATGCTGCTCCCAAATTCCTTTTGGGAAGAAAAACCTCTTAATTCAAGTACTGAAAAGGATAGCTTGGTTTCTTGATGGAGATAATATAAAATTGTCTAAGACTTTGAGGTGGGGAGGGGGGTTTGTTCATTACTTGGTTGTTTGTACGTAAGGCTGCTTTATTTTGTAGTAGTCTTTCTTTTGTGTTGTGCACAAATTAAATCCACATCAACTTAAGTCTTCTTGGTTGGATTCTTTTGGTAAAGTTTGATAACCAAAGATTGAAAAAGAAGAAAACTGCAAAACAAATACCTGTTTGAGCAATCAGTGTCGTAATATCAAGTGTTTGAGGTTTTTAAACAATTTTAATCAGAATAATGATGCAAGTTCAACCTCATAAGTTCATATGAGCAGTAATGATCTTAAATCTCTTTTGTGGTACAATCTTGATGTTCTGTGCTTGATGTGGGTATTAGTTGCTTACATTGTCTGAAACACTGAGATGCAATAAAGCATATGAATGTTACTTTCATCTTTTTTTGTTGCCATTATTAACATTTCAGCTGTTACTGATACATCTTTATTATATACGCAGAATTGAAAGTGTTTGACTTTTGAAGGAATACATTTTTAGTTGGCTGAATTGAACACCTAAGACAGACATCTCAAGTACTCTGTTCGCTTTGGGGCACCTTAATACATGGAAAGACATGGAGGTGCTGCTGTGGGTCCAAAGAAGGACAACAAGGTTGGTAAGGGATCTGGAGAACAAGCCTTATGAGCAGTTGAGAGAACTGGGGCTGTTTATTCTTAAAAAAGAAAAAACAAAAGGAGGCTGAAGGGAGACCTCACTGCTGTCTACAGTTAACCGATAGGAGGTTGTAGAGAGGTGGGTGTTGGTCCCTTCTTACAAGTAACAGCTGATAGGACAAGAGGAAATGGTCTCAAGTTGCACTGGGGAAGTTTAGGTTGGACATAAGGAGAAACTCCTTAACTGAAAGGGTCATCAGGCTTTGGAACAGGCTGCCCAGGAAGGTTGTTGAATTGCTGTTCATGGATGCTTATAAAAGTTGAGTGGATGTGGAGCTTAGGGATATGGTTGAGCAGTGGGCTTGGTGATCTGAGTTTAATTGTTGGACTCCTCGATCTAAAAGGTCTCTTCCAACTGAAAACATTGTTTGAATCTTTGATCTCAAATAATCAAATTCACAGTGATTCTGTAGTCAATTTTAGGCGTGTAGATCACTGAATTTACCTTTGATCAAGCAGGAGGTAGTTATTAGAGGCAATTCAAATGTTTTAAAAAAATATTCAGAGTTTGGGAGCCTGGATTGTTGGGAGTCTTGGGCCATCTCTCTGTAATTGGCAGTCAGTAAGGAAGGAGTTTATCACCTCTTCATACAAGCATTCCTAGGAACTACACCAGGCCAATGTGCCTTGATATACTAGTATGTTCTGATCTCTTCCATACAGGCTGTCTCTTGCTTTGGTCCCTCCTTTTGCTCAGCTTCAGATGAAAATGAACTGACAGTGAATAAGGCCACTTAATAAACCTTACCTTGAAGTAGTGTGCAGATGAAACTAGAAGGAAGCAAAGTGCAAATTGTGATAGTACTGCTGGAAAAGGTGGTTTGACTTCTGTACACGCTGAGCCTTGTATTTCTTCAGCTCTTGTCTGATAATTCAATTACTAAACTGAAGTAGTTCGTTTTTTCTTGACACTTATTTAGAAACTGTCTTTGCCACAAATAATATGTAAGAAAAAGTTTGTTAAAAGTAGAGTGACTTAAATCTGTGTCATTTTATAGCTGAGTGCAATGGATTGTCCATAGCAAACAGCATAAAGGGCGAAGCCTTAGAATTATTTAGATGGGTGATGCCTACTGGCATGGCTAAGGTGACTTCTTGTTTAAATATAAATGAAGTGAAACAGGATCTTGGCTCTGTCAATGCTAGTAGTGGGTTTTTTATATATACTTTTGTGTGTGTAACATTTATACCTGTTTCAAGGACCTCCCCACTGCTCACTTCTTACATGAAACATGTTCTGCTTCCCTCTCAAGACAGAGAGAGAATTCTAGACATCGGGAAAAATCAGTACATCTTCCTGAGGTGTTCTTCCTTCATATAATCTAAGCTAATGCAAAAGAGGTTTTGCAATACACTTCAGAGTGGAGCTTGCTATGTTGTGGTTTTTGTTCAGCTTCAGGTGAGAGTGCCAAACCTGTCTAACAAGAAATTCGGGATTTCTGTTGCCTCCAATTGCTCACTTTGTGGTTTAAAAAAATAAAATGTGCTATCAAATACAGCAGTCAATTCAAATGCCAGAGCTTTATCCTCTTCATTAGTGTCTTTTGTTTGGGTGCCTGCTCCTTCAAAACATTTCTGAGCTCAATTATGTAAGTTCTGTGAAAATGTTACTGTTTTGTAGATGAAAAAGAACTATGTGAATTAAGCAGGAAGTTGAAAAAGTCTGTTGATAAACGCAGTGATCTATTAGCTTGTCAGTTTCAGAGCTCTGAGCGATTTGAGCATGAGCTACCGGAGAGACTGCATCAGGTTGAGGAGCTGGAAGTATTGCCGTCCTGGTTTTAAATAATAGGGGAGAGCATCTTTTGTAGTCATGCAGTAATGGAGTTGTCTTTCTGACTTTCGATGATGCTATTTGTATGTCATTAAAGCAGGCAGTAATCATTAATGAGAATTGAAGGTACTGTCATTTTAGACAAGTATTGCAATCAGCATTAATTTGTATGAGAATTCTTGCATTTCAGCTCTTTTACTTTGTTTAAAAATTGCCTTGTGCAATTGGAAATACAATTTTGAAAACAATTATGGTAACATAAGGCTTTTATGTGATTCTTAAAGGAGGTGAGGAAATTAATCTGAAGCTGGTTCAGGACCTGTATCTCCTGTACTATTCACATATAGCTCTATAGGAGATTATGTAGCTGATGGAGGGAATATGTAAGACAGTAAACATATTTTTTCACTTGTTCAAAGATGGGTTAAGCACTTCCAGGAAAAATGGGAGCAGGATTTGCTGGCTGACCTTTGTATTTGCAACAGTAGGGACGTGTTGTAATTTGAATTTGGTTGAACTGCTTGATTTGACAGATATCTGTATTACAGCTATAGTGGGTTGGTGTTACGGTGTTGGGTTTTCTTCCTGTCCAAATTTGTCAAAGGTATGGCTCTCACAAGAAAAAAGCGAGCACAGTGCAGAGAAAGTTGTAGTTGGCAGTTGTAGATTTATTTTGAGCAGACACGAGTATTTCAATTCTTCTGATAAGTTTGTTTTCCTTGAGCTGACATAGTTTTCTTTTTACTAGTTGAAAAACCTGTCTGCACTACTAGTTTGGAAAAAAATTAGTGACTCCTGATCACTATCAGAAAAACATCAGAAGTCAGAAAAACATCAGAAAAACAACTATCTCCAACTCTTGTCTCTTCAATTCTTATTTTCTTATGTTGTTTTACCTTCTTGTCCTATTTTTCCTTTTATTTCTATGTGTGTTCTCTACTCTTTTCAGTGTTACTCTGCTTGCTTCTAGCCCTGATAGCTCAAGTAGTATTAGACATGATCTTCCCCAGTTGGACTGCATGCCAAATTTTCCTGAGGGGAATGTAAATACTGTGAGGTCAGTTCAGTATAAATGCCTGCAGCCTGAAATGAACCCTGCAGAATCTTCTGCTGTTCAGTCAGAGTTAGGACCTGCTCAGGATATGGTACTGAATATTGAAAAGTCAAGACTTTAAACGATATGTTATGCTTTACAGAAATTCTTGTTTTATTTTACTATAAGCTTAGTTTTTCCCCCACTAAACGAAGAGCAAAAGAGTGAGCATTAGGGACAACTAAATTTAATTATATTAATTTGAAATTACCATTAATAGATGTGTTTAATAAACTGCATACTGATGGTTTACTTGGCATACTTCTTGAAGGTCCTAAGCCAGAAGAACCAGGGTGCATGTGTGCACACCTCACCTGCAATATATCCAAAATGTTGATACTTAAGTGTTGAACTTACATGCTTTTGATACCAAAGAAAACCCTCAGCTCACCTTTTGCTCCACGTTTCCCCTCTATCCCTGAAAAATAATGGTGGAAAGAAAGGATAGGGATAAATTCCTGTAGAAGAGCCAAACCAAACTGCTGTTTATGACTTTTTTTCTGTACTTTGTGCATCCTTGTTTTAAGGGATAAATTAGATTCCTGTAGATCAGTTATGCTTCTTAATTTGCCCTGTAGTAGTTTGAATTACTTGAGTCTGTGTGCTACTGGGGACTTGAAGCAGCACTTCTAATTTTACACAGAGTGAAAATGCAGATTAACAACTGAACTTGAATTTTTTCATTTTGAAGTGCTGACAGTAGATTGGTCACTTTAAGCATGTTTGTCTTTTAGGTTGTTGTCTGTAAATAACCAGATCCTATTAGTTTTGGCAAAGGAATCAATCTAGTTGATGGAACAAGAAGAAAATAAACTCTTGTTAATGGACAGTTTAGAGGTTGAATTGTTCTTTGCTCTTGTCATGATGTTGCCAACAGAATACACCATTCTCCATTTTATTTCCAGGCCTCTGTGATGTCACTGGAGAATGACAACAGAAAAAACATGATTTGTGGTTGAGGAATTTTTGCATTCATTTTATCAAAGTTGCTTTTTTATTTTTGTGAGAAGATGGTTGTGTGATCACTAGAGAAGTCCAAACTGCTTTACAGTGCTTTTTGTAATGTTCCTGCTGAAGCTTTACCAACAGATCTGTGGTTTTGTGTGGGAGGCTTTCATGAAACTCAGATGAAGAAATATTTGGTTACTGAATGCTATGCCTCAATCTTCTTTGTGGATTAAAGTGGATACTGAAGTTAGCTGTTAGAGGTATTCATGTAAAAGTGCAGTGCTGAACTGAGAAATAAAATATCTCAAAATGGAAAACCTTTCCAGCTGTCTTGCAACTATAGTAACGTGAAGTTCAAATTAATACATTATCCAATGGCTCATTTTAAAACAAGGATAAATATAGTATGTAGTCTAAAGCCATCTTTGAAAACTGGTAGTCTAATACATTTCTTGAATGATTTTATTAATCGTTAGTCTTGTGCCTTTGAGCAGCATTTCATATACTTGAGATTATTTAGAGATCAACTTTACATATAGTTTCTTTCTAAACATGGAAAGCATAAGCATGTCTTCTGGTAGGACTGCTTAAAATATTCCATTTAAAATTCAGATTAATGGCTCTGGTAACAGCTCGTCTTCCAGTTGTGTTTTTTTTCTTTTTCAAAATAAAACAAGCTAGTATTTTGCATATCAAAATAATTTCTTGGGTTTTTTGTTACTGTTTATGAAATGTAATAGCAATGTTTAATTCCCATTTAAAAATTATAGCAATTTCTTCAGCGGGATTACAAGTAGTCGGATGTGTGACTAGCTCTGTAGGGTTTGTGAGGTGTATTTGGTTATTTTATACCACTTGCAGCAGTGCTGTTGAATTTCTAGAGCCTTAAAGTCAGGGCGTAAGGATGTTGTAATTACTAATACATGCATAGCTTCACTGTATGGATTGACTGTTCTGGCTTGTGGAGCTGCCTGAGTGAACGACACAATGTCCGTTCAACTCATCATTGCATCAGTGCTTCTCTTGGCCTAATAATAAACCCCAGGGTTTGTTTTGAGAAAGATCCAATACTGTTGGCTGAGAAGCCTACAAGGGAATGTAGGATGGGGGTTTTTTTTATTTTATACAATAGAATGTTGGTCTTTTTATGTTTCCTTTGAAGTATTTAATGAATCCTTCTCATGAGGTGTAATAATTAAACAGTTTTCCTGTGCATCATTAAAAGCTGAAAGCAAAGTGCTGATATTTATTTTTAATGTCAGTAGGAAAGGATGCAGGTCTGTTCTCTCCACTCTGGTTGTGTTTGCTGAGTTTCCTATAGGTATCTTCACATGAAAACACTATTTCTTACTGTTGCTGAATGAAAAATAGCTGTATAAGCACTCCCAAGAGTGCTTCCTCCACATCTGAACTGTGGGTCCGTTAAGTGTTCTCAGGGACTGACATTAGAGCATAGTCTCTTCAGTGTTGCCTCTCTGCAAACTACTGTCAGCTGTTACACCTGTGCTGAAGCAAATCAGATATGCCCCCTTTGCTGCAGATTAAATATTAGCCTGTGCAGTAAGTGACTATAGGTTCCTGGAGTGCTAAAAGCCAGTTTCATTGCAATACAGAGAAGAGGATGGCTGCAAATTCTTGTACTCCAGGTGTACTTACAAGTTTTACTTAATTTTGGCATTTGAAAGAATGTAATACAAAGCTAGAGCAATTTGTTAGCATCCTTGAAAATATGTGAAACTGGTACTGCAAAATACTGGTAAAGTATTTTTTCATATAATGTGGGGATTTTTTTATAATAAATGTGTAAAATTAACTTGTAAATGGGAGGAATTAAACTGAAAGCAGCTAATTGTTTCAAATCCTGATCACAATGTAGACAGCGAAGTGATGTATCCAAGCAACTACTGAAGTATCGTAACTTGAAAATTAAAGTTACAGGAAATTATATTACTGTGGAAAAATTAGTTTGCTTTATTCCCACAGGCATTAATTATCATTGTTCTAAACTGAAACATGTACTTTTCTGCAAAGGATCCTTGTAAGGGAAACATAATCAAGAGCCACTACACTCTCTGGTCTTATTTTTAGAGATAAATTGGACTATTTCATTGCTTGATTTCAAAGTTTTGTATTGAAATGGAAAAAAGAAAAAATAGTTGCCTGGCTTAATTTCAGCTAATGGTATATGGCACTCAGTGCTCAACTAAAAGGAATGGGAAGAGAGAAGACTCTTAATTTCATAGTACATTCCCATAACTTAGTAACATGGATTTCAACTATGTGTTTAAACACTTCACTTTTAAAAGTTGGCTTCTAAGCCACTGTTCTTGTTTCTTCATTTTTCAAAGAAGCTTGGCTTTTCATACTTTCAGACTGTGTCTTGTACTGCACAAAATACCATGGAAATGCTTGTTCTAGAGGTCTGTGTTGATACTACTTCAATTATTTCTGTGTATGTTTAGATCTTGTTCTCTTTGGTGGTCTGATATCCCTTGGGGCTACCAGACATTGTATGCGTTCACAGAATCACAGAAAATTAGAGATTGGAAGGGACCTTGAAAGGTCATCTAGTCCAATACCCCCACCAGAGCAGGATCACCTAGATCAAGTCACATAGGAATGTGTCCAGGCTGGTTTTAAATGTATCTAACGGAGGAGACTCCACCATCCTGCTGGGCAGCCCCTTCCAGTGCTCTGTCACCCTCACTGTGAAGAAGTTCCTTCTCATATTTATCTAGAACCTCCTATGTTCCAGCTTACACACATTGCCCCTTGTCCTGTCACTGTTTGCCACTTGAGCAGAGCAAACTCCATCCTCCTGACACCCGCCCTTTCCATATTTGTAAACAATAAGGAGGTCACCCCTTAGTCTCCTTTTTTCCAAGCTAAAGAGACCCAGCTCCCTCACCCTTAGGTTATTGCTAGTCTGTAAGCTATACTTAGATACTTAATGAATTAATACATATTTACTTGCACAAAGTGTAATAGGGTATAAATATTGTGTGGAACAGTCTTTGAAGCTGTGATTTTCTGTAATTAGCTGTAGTCATCTTCCAGTGCTACTACTCTATGGTGTTATGATTCACCTGATCACTGTAGTACTGGCCAGGATAATAGGGAAAAACTGACTGTCAGAACGCTGAGGAGCTATTAGTCCTAAAAAAGGTAATGGTATCAACATAGTAGTTGATGTGCATCAGTAATTGTAAGCAGCCTCCTGAGTGATACCAATGCTTCGTGAATTACATCAGTAAGTAGGCAGGGTGGAGAGGCAGCACGCTTCTGAATGGACACATGGGGGGAAAGATTGCTTTGTGCTTCTACAAATACTCAGGAACAGGACTGATGTAGCTCAGGAGAGAACAATTAATACTCTGTAGGAAGTTAGGACTGGAGTTTGCACACACTGTTCTGGTGAGCTTAAAGAGAATAGATATGTTCTCAAGATCTGACCTGTCTGGGCACTGGGTGAGCTGAATGGTTCAACTTATCAAAAGGTTGTGTATCTTTAAAACCTGTTTTGAGGCAGCCAAAGTGGTTCATGTTAAATGTCTTAAGTGGCTTTGCTCTCCTTTTGAAAGAGGGGGGTTTTTTTTCCTGTCTAACCAGAATTAGCCATCTGCTCATCAGAGACCCTTTTTGCTACAAAAATAGATTGAAGGTTTTCGTTGTGGTACAAGATTAAGTGGAAGAATATGAATTTAGAGACCAATTAAAATATGTTCATGTTTGCCCTATATAAGTAGTTCAGCATTAAAAAAAAAAAAATCATGAGGTCTGTAATGACATTCTCTATAGAACTTATTTTGGTGCATGTTTTTTCCTCTTTGTATACTGCCTAATTATGACTACTTAATTGACTCTTTTTTTTAATTTGCCTGAGGAAAGGGACTTTCCCAAAGTAAAATAATAACCTAAAATATCACATATGTGTAGCATTACTACTGGCTCAAGGGGCATTTGGAGCTCGCTTGTTAATCCTTTAGGTAGTCATTTCAAAATCGAGATCCTTCAACAACAAGAAGAAAGTAATAATCTGCTCTTTAAAGTAACTAGGAAGAAAACTGCCTGCTCACTCTAAATATGTCATGTTGAATACTGTTCAGCAGTAACATGAGGTACAGAGCATAAGCTGCTTGTTTTTTCACACTTGCTTTCAAAGATTGCCGTAGAAATCCCAGTTGTTGTGACTAATAGTGAAGTTTTAGAGAAGTGGGCACTAAAGTTGAGCTATGAGGCTTGTTTTTCAAGCCTGTACTTTTTTTTTTGTTGTTGTTCTCTGATTCCTTGATGCAAACTTCTACACAGGCAATCTGCAGATGATAGTTGCTGTTTTATCACTCTGTGGAGTTCACTGCTCATAAATTTTACTGATGTCTTTCTAGAGTTATATTTTTTTTCTTTATATTTCCTTTTGAGACAATATCTTAATTGAATCTTTTATTTCCCCTTTGTTACAATAAATGTAGAGCCAAATGTCTGTTCGTAGAATGAATATTCTTTAAGTTTTAGTAGGGAAGCTCTGCATGTGTTTAAAAAAAAAAAAAAATCTGCTGGTAACTAAATCAACTTGTTGTCTAACTAGTGTTTCCAGAAAGTGGTGGGAACTTACCAAGAGATGGTCAGCATTCTCACTGCAGTGACAGGCAAGTGGAAATAGAACATCTACACATTGCCAGGCTTTTGTTGGCGTGAGCAATGTGACCAGTGCTGTCCAGACGTATGGAATGATAGCCTGTTTATTGGAAAAAGGTTATTTTCACTTTCAGCATTTGCCACGGCATCATCCTGACAATGCTGGGAGCATCCTGAGCCTTTCAGGAGCATCCTGAGCCTTTCAGGAAAGTGTTTCGTTAAATCATTTCATTTGTAAAGTAAAAGGACATCATTCTTTTTGATTCTTTTATCTTGTTTGTCGTGTTGTCTCTGCATTTGACTGTCCTTTTCAAGCAAGGATATCTAGCTCTTTTAAACAAGATTTACAATTTCAAAGACAGCACTGCTTTCTGAAATTTGACATCATCGTGTTAGGTTTATCAATTGACAGAATTGCATGCTCTCACGATATAAAATAATACAATCCATTGACATTCAGATGATATTTTTTCAGGTTCATTTGGGCAAAACATGGAAGCTGTAGCCTTGTAGAGAAAACCAATTTATTAAAATCAAGACTTGAGTTGAAAAAGTCCTGTAAAAAATCAGACTGTCAGTGCTTGACATCTGAAGTAATACTGTTTCAGATAATCATGTGTAGAAGTGTGAGCATAGTTTTATGCTAAAATAGGTCTGGTTTAACAGGAGGAGGATGTAATGGAATTAGAGAAGATGCAGAGAAGTTTGACAGGTGTGATCCCAGATGGAAGCCCTTCATTTGAAGAACACCAGAGGTTGATGCATAGAGTCTGAAGTATTAAATTGGAGAAGGAGAGCAGAGAACACATTTGCTGTGTACTCCAATAAAAGAATGATTAGGAGGAATTACAAATCAAGACCACTTGATTCTTGTGGTTCAAAAGACATGAAAGGAACATATCTAATTAAGAAAAGTGACTGAAAACATGTAGAAAGGAGATAGAGCTAAATGTAAACTATAAGTCTGCATTAATCGAAGAAGTGTATGTGGCCATATCTTTTGTTTAGTATCCCACCTCTGAGATTTTAATCTGCCAAAGCAAGGCATCACTGTGTCTCTCTCTCCTGTTTTGATGAGCTCTCCGAGGCTTGGCTGCTAATCACAGCTGGAAACAGGGCACTACAATATGTGGACTTTTGATCTGACCTAGTTCAGCTGCTCTTAGAACAACACTAATCGCCAACTTAGAAGTATTCATTTAGTAGTAGTAAACAGATGAAAGTTGTTTTAATTATGGGTATGCTTATTCTTGAGAATGGCCTCACAGAGTATTTCTGACTAAAGTATCTGATGGGTATTGTGCACACAAAACAGTGCTGTATGGAAAGACTTAATACATTATTGCAATCTATTGGTCTGAATCTGTTTTGAAAATAAGCTGTGTAAACATGAAAATGCTACTGATCTTCCTACTTAATCTCTGTCTGTAGTAAAGCTTGAAATCATAAGATACTGTGTGCTAGTTGATTATTGGTTTAGATGGATATAACTGACTTAGTTTATCATAGAATCATTAAGGTTGGAAGAGACTTCCAAGACCGTCAAGTCCAATCATCAACCCAGTACCACCTTCCCCACTAAACCATGTTCCTAGTGCCACATTAACGTGGTGTTTTGTTTTTTTTTTTTTACTACTTCCAGGGATGATGACTCCACCACCTCCCTAGACAGCCTGGCTGCTCTGTCAGGGAAGAAATTGTACCTAATATCCAATCTAAACCTCCCCTGGAGCAACTTGAGGCCATTTCCTCTCACTCTATTGCTAGTGACTTGGGAGACCTCCACCTCTCTACAACCTCTTTCTGTAAAGAGCAGTCTCACCTTAGCCTACCTTTCCTCCGTTCCCTCATACACTCCTTGTAAGGCCTGTCCTGCAAGCCCTTCACCAGCCTTGTTGCCCATTGGACCAACTCCAGCACCTTGATTTCCCTCTTTTATTGAGGTGCCCAAAACTGAGTGCAATATTTGAGCTTGACGTGAGGCCTCACTAGTGTCCAGTAGAGGGGAATGGGCATCATCACTTTTCTAGTCTTCCTGGTCACACTGCTGCCTCATTTTCAGCCAGTTGTCAGTCAGTACCCTGAGGTCTTTTTCTGCTGAGCAATTCTCCAAGCAGTTATCCAGGCACTCTTTCCCAAGTCAGTATTGTTGCAGGGGGTTATTGTGACTAAAGAGTAGGATGCAGCCTCTGGCCTTTAAGCCTTCTGCAGCTGACCTCAGCCCCCTGATCCAGGTCTCTCTGTAGATCTTTCCTACCCTCAAGTGGATTGACACAGCTGTGCAATTTTGTGTCATCTGCAAACTTGATGAGGATGCACTCAATCCCCTCATCCAGAGCATTGAGAAAGATGTCAAACAAGACAGGCTCCAGTACTGAGCCAATACCTGTTACTGGCCACCAGTTCAATTTAACTCCATTCAACACAGATCTCTCAGCTTGGCCATGCAAACAGTGTTTCACTCAGCAAAGGGTTGACCTGTCTAACTGTGAGTCACCAGCTTTTATAGCAGAATGTTTTAGGAGACTGTGTCAAATGTTTTGCTGAGGTCTAGGTAAACAACATCCACAGCCCTCCCCTCATCCACCACGCAGGTCACTTAATCGTAGGAGATCAGGTTGGTCAAGCAAGACCTGCTTTTCCTAAACTTATGTGGTTGGCCCTGATCCCCTGGCTGTCCTGTACTTGCTGTGTGAGCAGGCTCAGGATGAACCACTCCATAGTCTTCCCCAGTACCAAGGTCAGGCTGACAGGCTTGTAGTTGCCTATAGCTATTGATTTGCAGCACTCCAGTCATGAGAGTTGTCCCACCGTGTTACAATGATGGTGGCTAGATCATAGTTATCCTGTTGTTGTCCACACTGTGTGCGTTTGAGTAGAGGCACTTGAACTGGGCTATTAATTTAAGCCCCAATTGTTGAATGCCAACCCCAGGCTCACCTTTACTCAGCCTCAGAGTTTTATCCCTTTCCCCCTTCAGATTTAGCTTAAAGACCTTTTGATGAGCCCTGCCAACTCACTAGCAAAGAAACCTTTTCCCCATTGAGACAGCTCAACTCCATCAGTCTTCAACAGGCCTAGTGCCCTGTAAACCTCCTTGTGATCAAAGAATCCAGGATTCCACTGATGACAGCAGTCTGAGCCATGTGTTAATCTGGTGAACTTTCTCATTCCTTTTAGTGTCCATTCTTGCCACTGAAGGAATTGACAAAAACAGCACCCATGTTCCCAATCCCCTAAGCAATTGCCCCAGTGCCCTGAAGTCCCTTTTTATTCATTCTGTGCTTTTCACACAAAGAGTGTGAGAGTTTTAAAGTTGAATTGCTTTTCACTTTGTAAATGGAATTTAATTCTAAACTTGTACCTGCTTTCAGAAAGCCAGTGAGACATAGTTGGAGGTTAAATTATATGATAGAAGCTTGGAGAGGGTAGACCAAGATATTTTTAGTGTAAATGGCAGACTAGTTGCTTATTTGCAAAATAAATTTAAAAATTATGTTCTCCTGTTTTCCCTTTCTTCGCAAAAGACAGGTGTTCTGTCTAAGCTTGTGGGTATTTGAGGAATGTTTTTTCTTTAAAGCAATACTCTAAATAATGATTACAAAGAAATAATTTTCATTATTACTCTCTCAAGAAATAAATTCTCTGGAAACAGAACAAATATAGTAGACCTCAATTTTGCCACTAAACTACAGTTGTTGGAACAGAAATGTAAACTGTCTTCATGGATAAGAACCACATCCTAAATTGGCTGAATGTGCCTCTGGAATATCTTGAAAATGTAAAGAAAACACTTTCAAGATAACTTAGCTGGTAAAAACTACTGGGTGTAGCACCACCTGGCTTCCTAGTCATGGGTTTATCTACATGTATTTGTTTCGCATTTGCATAGGGAGGAATAAGTTTAGGAATAAGTATGTGATAATACTAGAAACCTGGGTTCTCCTCAGTGTTGTCTAGTAAACAAATGGAAGAGAGCCAAGTAACAAGAACATTGGAAAATAGCAATTTATAAATCAGATTTGTTAATTTCAGCAACTCATCACCATGAATTCAGTTGTGAAGCATTCTACCAACACTGTCTGAATTTAATACACTCAGGAATTCAGCCAAGCTTTTAAAGGCATTTGACTTTTTTGCATGGCTTACCCATTTCTGAAAAGAGAATAAGAAAAGAACAAAACCAAAGAAAAATTGAGCAGGTTTTCAAATATTGATAAATTCTTGCCATGCTTTCACAGTTTTCAGACTCTTGAGTTTGAACTGGTTTTGTGACTCCTGCTTTACCCAAAAAGATGTCAGTGTATAGGTCCTGAAAAACAATAGAATTGTTTGGCACAGCAATCAGCAAGCAGTGCCTTGGCACCATCTTCAGCTTTTTAAGCCAGGTTGCTGACAGCAAAAGCTTGAACAGAAATGTAAGAAGAAAAAACCATCTTCCAGAAGTAAATCTAAATGGCAAATGTAATTATTCTTCTGTATAAAGTAATAACACTTAAACAATTTTACTTGAAAATAGTGTTTGTTCTTTACAGGTTAATTAGGTCTTGTAATTACTTGTACTTACTTTTAAAGGCATGTGATGGTACTTCCACATCAAAGATGATAAATTATTGGGGTGCAGCCACCATTTTTTTCTAATTCTCTTTCACTACAAAAAACTTGTAGGACTTAATCCTTGCAAAACTCTTTGTAATAGATGAAGGAACTTAAATACAGGAATTATCTCAGAAGTAATGTCAAAGGCTGCCACTGTAGCATTTGCTCTCCGCTGCTCTTTGATAGATGTGTTTTAAGCAGGCTTGAAGCAAAATTAAATTGAGGCTGCTTTAAGTGCTGATAGTAAGTATGAAAACAACAAAAAAAGCCCCACAAACAACATGAATTCTGTAACAAAAAACATCCCTACACATGAAATTGTCAAAGGAATTTGTTAATCATAACAATTTATAAAAGAGTGGGAGTGCTGTGTGAAACAAGTATTTCATGCTTTGTACATTCTCTATGAATCACCCATGAAATCAGTTACTCTTTCGTAACTGTGGTCAAAGAATTGTACAGTATGAGTGAAGGCTTGCCAAGTCCAAAGTTAATAGTTTGCTCCAAGGATGAAGACTTTTTGATAATTTCTTTGTAGTGGAATACTTTTTTTTTTTTATAGTACTTCCCCAGGAAATGTTTTATATCAGCTTTAATTGATTTGAAACTGTCTAGGAAAGATCGGTCCTACAAATTCCTTTCCACCTAGTCATGTAGTCATTAGTATTACAACTGTTTTAGCAGTCATGCAGTCATAGGGCAAGTCAAGTCAAACTGAAAATTTCTCTGTTGTAGGAAGTGTTTTCATTCACGTGTGTGAATGAAAAGTGATACTTTTCAAGTGATGCTTGAACCTGTATCACTTCCCAGAAGTACCTCTGCAAATAGCAGTTCATCAGGCTGTTCCCCAGCTATTCAGAAAATGCTTTCACGTTGGTGTAGCTCCATCTGTTTTAAGAGAGTTTGCTAATGCTGAAATGTTCTCAATATATAGACTGCTGCCTGGTTGGGCTATATGGGACAAACTCCACTGTGCAGATGTGCTTATTGTTTTTGTGCAGTGTTCTTACCTGTTTGCTTCAGTAACACCAGCTCAGTATTCCCCTGCATCTCACTTGTGTTTCTATTTATACTTAGCATGTTCTTTGATTAGCTAAAACAGTAAGTAGGTGCTATTTCTAGCAGAGAAGGCATATTGAAATGGTGATGTAAAAATAGTCTTTGAAGTCTGCTTCTGTGCCTGCCTCCAACAACAGCAGAAGCTTTAGGATCCAGCAAATTGTTAATACTGTTCCTTGAGTTGAACAACTTTCCTGTCGGTTCACAGAATGCTGTAGTATATAGCTGAAATGGTAGATGAGTTGAGTGTAGCTGTACTAACAGGAATTGATTAGAGTAGTAGAATTATCTGTTCTGTTTTAGCAGTGCGTGTTGAGATCTGTAATGACTGGAACTGTTTGATGCGACCTTAAAACCTTAGCTTACACTTTTTGCTACAAGTCTAAACTTTCATGCATTTCTGAAGTGACTTTGGGAATGAGGGAAGGTTATCTTATACCCTTGTTTTTTGCCAGCAATCGTGTGTGTGTGCATGTGGAAGGAGGAATACTAAGCAAGAAACGTAAATACATACACAGATTGCTTTTCTGAGAATTGCTTGGTGTCAGGGTGAGTGGAGGTTGGTCAGCTGCTGCTTTTGTGTTTACCAGTATGGTTTTATCTTACAGGGTTGTAGATGTCTCTGAAATGGCACAGTTCATTTGAATACAAACTGAACACCTTCAGAGATCCCAGTATCAAGGAGAAGTCAATTTTCAGTTTAATCTTGAAGTAAAAAAGTCAATTTTGATTTGAATGTGGAGATCAACAGTTTTGTCTCTGTGTACCTGGGAGAAAGAACTGAAGTTTAAACTGAGGTGATGGGCTCAAGCTTAGTTTAGAACAGACTGGTGTGACCCAGTGTGGGTTGAGGTGAGTACTGTAAGCAAGACCATCCTCAGGCTTCTACTAAAAGAATCATAGACTCATAGAATGGGTGGGGTTGGAAGGGACCTTAATGATCATCTAAATCCAACCCCCCTGCATAGGCAGGGACACCCTCACTAGATCAGGTTACTCAGGGCCCCAGCCAACCTGACCTTCAACACTTCCAGGGATGGGGAAGCCACAACTTCCTTGGGCAATGTGTTCCAGCATCTCAGCACCCTGACAGAAAAGAATTTTCTCCAAATGTTCAACCTTAGTCTCCCCTCTTCAAGTCTGGAACACTTTCCTCTTGTCCTCTTGTTATGGACTCCTGTAAAAAGCCCTAATGCAGCTTTCTTGTAAGCCCACTTCTGATACTGGAAAGCTGCTCTGAGGTCACCTGGGAGCCTCCTCTTCTCCAGGCTGAACAACCCCAACTTGCTCAACCTGTCCTCATAGGGGAGGAGCTCCAGCCCTCTGATCATTTCAGTTGCTCTCCTCTGGACATGTTTCAGGAGCATTATGTCCTCCTTATGTTGAGTACTCCAAAACTGGACATAGTACTCCAGGCGGGGTCTCACCAGTGCAGAATAGAGAATGCAAATCCCCTCCCTCGACCACCTGTCACTGCTTCTTTTGATGCAGCCCAGATATGGTTGGCTTTTTGGGCTGGAAGTGCACACTGATGGCTCCTGTGAAACTTCTGGTCCATCCCCACCTCCAAGTCCTTCTCCTCATGGCTGTCTGCAATCCTTTCTCTTCCCAATATGTATTTGTGTATGGGATTTCCTCGACCCAGGTGCAGAACCTTGCCCTTGTTGAACTTCACACAATTTGCACAGCCCGTTTCTGGAGCCTGGCAAGGTCCCACTGGATAGCCCCCCTTTCCTGCAGGGTCTTGATTTCACCACACAGCTTGGTGTTGTCATCTGTAGTTTGAATTTGTTTGCAGTCCTGGAGTTTTATATGTTGACAAGAAAATGTGTTTTAGGTGAGAAGAGCCCTTCATATCAGAGTGGATATGATGAAAAATCTTAAATAATAATTGAAATATAGATGAGAAGTTAATGAGATAAGGAACCCATGTGTTCTGAATGTTTTGAGCTGAGAAATTGATGGTGCTTTTTCTTTGGGTGGTATTTTTAGTGTTTCTATTACGTTTCTTGAAGGCAAGGATTACTTAGTTTGTATAATATGCATGGACACTTCAGGTGCTACAGTAACTGTTGATTAAAATACATTTGGAACTTAGAACTTTTAAACTTATAAGAAACTTAATAATCAAGCTTCTCTGTCCCTTAAGGACCCAGATCTGTTTAAGACAAAGCTTTTTGTCTGGTTTTGTGCTTTAACTGCAACTCAGAAGTAAGTGTGACAGCAGAGGGAGCTTGGTTGCTTTAGTGTTGTTCCGTCATTTAAAAACAAGAGCTGAACAAAAGAATCTGATTCTTTCATATCTTTGTGGTGCGCTTCACAAAAACACAGAGCACTCAAAGCTGCAGAGCACAACTAGCAGTTGCCTCAGAATCACACAGAATCACAGAATTATTGAGGCTGGAAAAGCTCATCCAGCCCAGCCTGTGACCTAACATCAACACATCAGCCAGACCAGGGCACTAAGGGTCACAGCCAGTCTGTCCTTAAACACCTCCAGGGATGGGGACTCCATTCCTGGTTTGGATCCTGTGAACTGTTAGGTGGTACCAGTAAGGTGCAAGGGCAGGAAAAGCTCTTTGCAAACGTTTTTAGTACTGTGGATGATGATGACGATAGCATTTCTCAGTTTGGTTCATATTGTTGTGGTTTTCTTCATGAGTGGATAGCAGAAATATCAGATACTAAAATCTATTTTCATCCTTTTGACTCTGTATCATTTAAAATGCAGAGGAATAAGTATGGCAGCTTTGCTGTGTAACAGATATTTTTTGTGGCATGTCTGGGTTTTAGTTGGGGGCTTGGGGGGGGTTGAGGAGGGAGTGTTGTATTTAATTCAATAGTAGTTGAATATTTGGTTCTGACTATAAGCAGAGATGTTTCTGGTTTGCTGTGTATTATTGAAAATGTTGTTATTCTGTAATACAAACACGGAAGACAGAGGAATAATAGGTTATGCTATATGTTTCTTTTTTAACTGGGCTCCTGAGTGCTACATGCATCTGGGTTTGAGAGTATCCACGCTGTATACGTGAAGTAAGTGTATTCGATAACACTACATAAGAGTAGTGCTCCAAGTATGTGTTGACAACGTAGACTTAAGCCGCCATTATGTATTTGAGTTAAATTTTTGTTGATGCAATGCATTCCAACAAACTGTATGTCGTGAAGTCTTGTGTGTGTGTAGATTTTTCATTTTCATTACAGACTGGAAAGTTGCGCAAGGAGAAAGGTAATGAAATACCACAAAAGCAAGTATACAGTCTGGCATCGGGGCAAGAACAACCTCAGGTACCAGTATAAGTTGAGGACTGACTTGTTGGAGAGCAGCATAGGAGAAAGGGGCCTGGGGGTCCTGGTGGACAGCAGGATGACTGTGAGCCAGCAATGTGCCCTTGTGGCTGAGAAGGCCAGTAATGGCATCCTTGGGTAGATCAGAAGGGGATTGAGTAGTAGATTGAGAGAGGTTCTCTGTGTCTACTCTGCCCAGGTGAGACCGCATCTGGAATATTGTTTCCAGTTCTGGGCACCTTAGTTCCAGAAGGACACAGAACTGCCTCAGAGAGTCCAGCATGGAGCCACAAAGATGATGGAGTGAAACTTCTCCCTGATGAGGAAAGGCTGAGGGAGCTGGGTCTCTCTTTAGCTTAGAAAAAAGGAGACTAAAGGGTGACCTCATTAATGTTTACAAATATGGAAAGAGTGTGTGTCAGGAGGATGGAGCAAGGCTCTCCTCAGTGGCATCAAATGATAGGACAAGGGGCAATGTGTGTAAGCTGGAACATAGGAGCTTCCCCATAAATATGAGAAGGAACTTCTTCACATGGAGGATGGCAGAGCACTGGAACAGGCTGCAGAGGGGGTTTATGGAATCTCCTTCTCTGGAAATGTTTAAAACCCGCGTGGACACATTCCTGTGCAACTTGATCTAGATGATCCTGTTGTGACAGGGGGCTCTTTTGAGGTGATCTGTGATTGATTCTGTGACCTCATACAACTTCTGGTCAACCAAAGGGAAGCCAGGCTAAAAGATTATTAGGGGCAGATGTGACCCCGGAGAGATGAATTAATAGGAGAATGTAATGACACTTGAATACTGTAAGTAATTTCAAATGTGTTTTCTGTGGCATAGAGCTCAAAGATGAATAATTACAACAGTTTTGGGAAAACAGGTAGAGGGATCTATTATGTATGGGCAAAACATTATGGAGAACCTCAAAAATTAACTCATGTGTGAATCTCCTACTTAATCAAGGAGTGCTTCCTGAGTGAACTTTATGGAGCTAAAGAGGATGAGTGCAGTTGTTGTGTTTTTGCTTGGTTTGTTTTTAATCTCTTCCATGCTTCGGTGATAGATTCAGACCAAAGCTGCATTGCTGCATAGTTCCTGTGGTGTGTGCTCATTATTTCCAGATTGGTCACTGTGCTTTCACATTTTTAATGTGTCCTAAAGTTTGTAACATTTAGAGTAGAGCAGTGAAGGCTACCTAAATGTCTTCCAAAGCATGGTGTTCAGCAGCGTTCAGAAAATAGAGCAAGCGTGAACTTCTGGGTACCACCTATAGAGAATCTGTGTTGGTGAGATCACCACCACAGTTAATTTTAGTTTGTGCTTCTGGAAAAAGAATACTGTGAGTGTAGATGAAGAGGTGCAATGAAGAATACAGTAGAAGAAATTCTAAGTTATTTTTAGGGTGAATGGAATGAAGTTTGACATTTTGGTGTAAACAAACCCAGCTGGCTGTACCATGGTGGCAGTAGCCACTCTACATAGTAGAGCGGGAAAATAAGTGAGGTATTCCTTCCCTGCGCTAACCTCCATGGAAAATGAAATTAGAATGATTCTCTTTAAATGGAGTAGTTTCATGTGGATAAGGCAAACTGTTAGTAAGAATGACAAAAATACTACTTATTTATGGAGCAGGATATTGAGAATGCCTTACCTGTTGAGTGTGCAACTTGTTCACTTGATAAGCCTGTTTCTTTCTGAACCTGAGTAAATGTGAGTCAGCACTGCAGTTCTTTGATCTTTTATCTAACTCATGCTAATTTCTTTGGTGGTTTTTGAAATTAAATCAGTGTACATGTGTTGTGGGGTTTTTGGGTGGGTGGTTTTTTGGTGAGTTGTTTTGAGTATTCAAGATAGTGCTCTCCAATTAGAAATGTTGTTATTTAGGGAAAAATTGTGGGAGTTTACCAGAGGACAAAGAATTGCAAATACTCTACTTAAGAGCTGCAAACGATACAGGGCTATTAAGGAGATCATCACCTTTTGGTTTGCTTTATGGGCCCTGGACCTTAGCTCTAGTCTGAGAGCTTGTGGAAAAAAAATACAATAGAAGTTCTGTCCCTGTTCTAAAGGAACATCCCAGTTCTGAATACAGTGTTTGGGCTTTTTTACCTGGCCATCACAGACAGCTGAGAAAGATCAATTTGAGAATTTAAAGATGTGAGTTGGTGTTTTTTTTTAAATGACTCAGGTACCAAGCTATAGCCTTTTCTCTCAACAGGAACAATATAAGATGGGATAAAGTGGAGTAAACACTTATGTCTTAGACTAATAATATACTTCAAAGCATAAAGCAAGGCTTGCTTGTTTTCATCTGTGGGAAGAGTCCTGTTATTATGTCTGTTGTGGCAATATGTGTGACAATGTCTGTGCTGAGCTTCAGAGAGCTGTCTTGTCATGTGTTCCTCTTTCTTTGATTTTATTACTTTTTCAATGGCCTGAAAGGTATCTGGATATTTAATCAGCTTTCCAAATTAAGAACAAATGTTTTTCTGTATAACACCTATGGAAAGTTATCTATCCTGCGTCCAGAACTTACATATCTTTCTCATTTGACATAACCAAGTAGCAGGTGATAGTGAAACTTCTTCCATAGGTGCTCAGCATCTCTTTTGATCCATATTTAATGAAATGCAGAAGGAAAAATTAAGCTTTGGGAGCAGAAAAAATAGTCAGTTGCTTCTGTATGATTCATTTTACCTGAACTTAGTTGAGCAGTGGAGGACGTTTGTCAGCAAAGTTGTATTTATTGCAGGGAAGCTGTGGTGCACGTAAGGTTTAGTGAGGTTTGTGTTCAGATCATTAGTATGTTGCACAATGTATGTGTGGTTGTAGCTTTCCTGGGTGGTGATGCAGGTAATGAATTTACAGTTTACAGCAATTTAGAACCAGTTTAGGACCTTGTCTTTCAAGCCTGTAGTCATGTGTAGTTAAATTAGTAGGGTAGTAGCAATAAAACGCTAGCTATGCTGTTGTATTGCTTTGATTCAAACAAGGTGACTCTTAAGCTTTTTCACTGTTTTGTTTCGCTTCTCACTTAAAAAAAAAGGAGTGCCGCTGGAGTAGAAAAGTCTTGGCAATGCATAACATCACCTCATTTATCTTTCCTGTGAGTGGAAACAGAAAGAAATAAGGAAACATCCTTTTTGTAGACCACCGCTCTTAATTGCAGTGTGCTCTTCCTTGCTAAACTATGAACTTTGCTGAACTAAACTATGTTGGTGTGGTCAAAACGAAAAACTTGTTCTAAGCATCAGGACAGGTACCTGATGACTTCTGTGAAGGTCTTCAGGGATTTTCTTTTTTTTTTTCTTTTCCTCTTTTTAAAATCATTTGGATTTCTATAAACTTTAATGCTAATGTTGACACTCATGCTTTCTTCAGAAATAATGCATTATGCCATGTGAAAGGAGGAATGAGTGAAAATGATAAGACTTCATAAACACAGCTCGCTCTAACTGGGATTTATCACTTTTCAGACCAAAATATTTAAACAAAATTGGTTTACTGAGATTAAATGTTAATCTTTTTGGAAGAAGATACAAGAAAAATCCCTCAAGGCAGAAATTAATTTTGTGAAGGTGTGCTTTTTGATTTATTTTTTTTTTTTTAATCATGGGAAATGTTTTTCTGGCATCTGCCAGAAAAAGGAGGATAAATGCAACTTATAATGTGACAAGTCATAAACTAAAATAAAACCAGCAACAACAAAATATAAAAAGAACAAGAGAGCAAGTACATGATAAATATTTTAAACAATGTAATGCTTATAGAGCTTGTTCATCTTTTAAGGATTTTGAGATTAGTGATTATTTGGGTGAAGGGGTTATTAAGTCTAGAGAAGAAGAGGCTGAGAGGAAACCTTATTGCTCTCTACAGCTACCTAAAAGGAGGTTGTAGCGAGGCTGGTGCTGGTCTCTTCTCCCAAATTACTAATGATAGGACAAGGGGAAGTGGCCTCAAGTTGCATCAGGAGAGGCTGCCCAGGGAGGTGGTGGAGTCACTCTCCCTGGAGGTGCTTAGAAAAGAACTAGCTAAACCACTTGAGGCAATGGTGTAAGGCTTAGGGAGCTGTTGGGATGAGGGCTGGACTTGATGACCCTGGAGGTACTTTCCAGCCTTGATTCTATGATTCTGATTCTAAGGGAAAGATTCAAGCATTTTTAAGCACCAGCATGAGTCTTGAAAGATTCACGTTTTGCATTGAATTGCACTTGCAGATGGATGCTTATTTAGCTGCGATGTTGGTGATGCAATGCTTTCTCTTCTAGCACATACCACAAGGGGTGGCTCATATATATCCATCTGCTGTAGCTATCTGCAAGTCAAGATACAAACATATTAATTAGACCATACCCAAAAATAATCACCCTTCCCAAAAATAAAGTCAAACCAAACATAAACCCCTCAATAGGATAAAACCACAGAACACCCAAACTAAATTAAATAAACCCACCAGTAACAGCAAAAGCATGCCAGTTTTATTTTTGGAAGCAATGGGGGAATTAAGAGTTCAAAAACTGGGTCCAGCATGATATGATCAAATATGAAACTTGTACACATTTTCACCAGTGAACAGTCCTTTTATTATGAAGTCCACTGACCCTGCTTAATTGTTTTTAAGATATTTTACCTAAGTGATTAGAATTCACCCATGTCAGTGAAATTAGCATTTGAACTTATGAAATAATGAAGTTACATAGCTATGAAAAGTAGTAGATAGCTCAGAACTACTTTAAACTCAGTTTTCTGGGTGAAAAGGCACTTAAAAGTGGCAGGTGTAACCTGAAGCACTCGGTGGTTTTCAAAAGGAAGTCTCTACTCTGAATATGGCAAGAATGCCAACACTAATGCATTACATAAGCATAAAGAACCACTGTAAAGATTGGAAATATGTAAGGTAAAGGACACTGAGCTGATCCCTTAATGATCAGGGACACTTCAGCAATTTGTCGTGGTTTAATTTAAGAGGTTTTCTCACTTAAGAGGTTACCTCACCAGTCTTTTATAGAAGATTGATATTGTTTTAGGAAAGCAAACACAGCAAAAGATGGCTCTGTAAGCTATTAGTATATGTATTGATAGCTGAGTTTGTGATAATGATATTCTTTTTGGAGAGATAACGTAAAAGAACAAAAGCCAACCGACACAAGTTGTAGCAGAGAATTGAATGAAGTGTTAAGGAAAAAAAAATACTGTGAGGGTAGAATATGGCTGGATAGGACCTCTGGGATCATCAAGTCCAGCCCTCATCCCAACAGCTCCCTAACCCCTACACCATTGCCTCAAGTGCCCTAGCTACTTGTTTTTTAAACACCTCCAGGGATGGTGACTCCCCCACCTCCCTGGGCAGCCTGTTCCAGTGCCCAACCACTCTCTCAGGAAAGAACTTCTTCCTGAGATCCAGTCTAAACCTCCCCTTATGCAACTTGAGGCCATCCTTTAATAAGAACACTAGAGAACTTTGATAACAGGCACATCTTTATCATCATCTACTATAAGAAGAACATACTCTTAATCACAGAACCACAGAATTAGTGAGGCTGGAAAAGACCTGCAAGATCACCAAATCCAGATGAAGAACATTTTAAAATCCGCTTTGAATCCAGCATCCTGTGTCTACCCCCGACACCTCAACAAAACCACCACAACTGCAACCCAAATAAGATGATTATTCTATTATCACACGAATGATCCCTTCTCCAATGTGGTTAAGCAAGGCAATTCCAAATTATTTGCAGCTATTTAGACCAAGACAACTATTTTATTAACATGATTATAGAAGAGCTTATTCACACCCAATACATGCGCACGGTGAAACATATATAAATCACTCTAGTTTTGTCACCTTGGTTTCTTCTAGAAGTTTCTATGATACAGAAGATACAGGCACTCAAAAAGACTTAAATAACTTTCCACCTCTGGGCACCGAAAATTATCTCCTTTTTTTTTAAAATGAAGGACAGGGTTTTAGACAAACACCCCAGTTCTTTGGTAGGAAAAGCAACCACAGAGCAATGGATTTGATGCAATTCTGACCTCATCAGCACTGAACAAAGAATTTGAAGCGAGACTGAAGAACATTCCTTTCAGATGGGTGTTTTTATTGTGTTTAAGCATTCTGTAGATCAAACTGCTTGCTCTGTGACCTTGTTCTGACTGAAAACTGGCCTTGATAACAGAGCTGTGGTGTTTGTCCCTGGTGTCTTCAGCAGAGGTTCTGAGTATCACCTTCAGCTCACCCTGGTGATTGTTTAGTCTCCACGAGCATGGTACAAACCAAACAGATTAGAACTGAAAGGCAAACTAGGGCAGTGTTGCTAAATTAGTACTGCTTCCCTTGTTCATTATGGTAGAAGTACTAATCCAACAGGACTAAATCAACAGAATAGCTAAACCAGAATCACGCTTCTCCCCAAAACACTTGTTAAATTACTGATTAAAATAGTCCATGTGTAACTTTGCAGAGCCCTTCCTTCTTGCACAGAAGCTAAACAAGAAACTTTGCTGAGTGTGAACAGGCAGCGCCCTGTAATTCCCCAGATCATAAGCACCCACTCCAAGGTTTCTTGATTATGATCTTCCATCAGATACAGAAGTGAAAACTGAAGCCTCAAAAGCAGGGCACTGCTTGGTGCCTGTGCTCAGTCGTACGCACACACAGAGCTGTAACTGGACACAAGTGGCCCTCTGGATGTCCCATGTGCACAGGGAACTGCCTGGCTCAGCTCAGAGCATTCACTCACCTTCCACTTCTTTGAACCCCTCTGCTTCTCCCTAGGACAGATTTGTCCTTGTCACTTGGCTGAATGACAGCAGGCACAGAGCTCAGCAAACTCCTTCTCCGACTGTTTAGTCATAAGTGACTGCTCGCAGCATCCACAGTCTCTCACACGAATCCCATGCCCGCTTCCCTCCTTCCTGCATCTACCTGCACATGTAAGTTCTGTTTTTCAGTCCCTCAAGTGCTTTTTTCAGTTTGCACAGTAGTTTTCGTTTTGTCCCAATGAGACCCCCCCGACTGACTCACATGACAGCAGTGCCGAGATCTCAGCTGATGTTCAGCGCTGCCTGACTAATGATAACACTTCACCTCCCTCAACTCCCTGCCTTCGCACACAAACTTGCCAAGTGATAACTAAGAGCCTCTAGCCCACTATGTGCTGCTTCAAAAGCATATTTGCTTATCTTGCAGTGCTTGAACACTAATTTTCATGCAGCTTCCCAAAATGGGTGAGAAATTGAACCAAAACATATTCTGGATGTGATAAAAGCCCAATAACCCAAGACACACCCAAAAAACGAGGGCTGATGTGTTTCATTGGGTTTTTTCCCTTTCAGTGAGGCTGAATCATTTCTTTGTTCTACATTAGGGTTAAAAATAGTTCTCTGGTGTCTTAAGCACTTCAGACAAGCAAATAAATGTCACAGAATCACAGAATGGCCAGGGTTGGAAGGCACTTCAAAGATCATCTAGTTCCAGCTCCCCCTGCACAAGCAGGGACACCTTCACTAGAGCAGGTTACTCAGGGCCCCTGCCAACCTGGCCTTCAACACTACCATGGATGGGGCAGCCACAACTGCCTTGGCCAACCTGTTCCAGCATCTCACCCCCCTCACAGCAAAGAATTTCTTGCTTGTGTCCAACCTCAATCTCTGCTCTTCAAGTCTGAAACCCTTTCCCCTTGTCAGAGGACTTCAGAGCAGTGGGGGGTTAAGAAGACACTAATTTAACCACCTGTTGTACATTCACAGAAGCTGAACACTTTCCTTTTGCAGCATTTCAAAATAGTCCTTATTAACGAGATCTTATACATCGTTTGTAAAGCCAAAGGGCTCTCTCGGGGCTGGGGTTAACCAGCTGCCCGTGGAACACATTAATGAACAGACCCAGGGTGTTAATTTTAACCACTGCACCATACTATAATAAGCAAAAAAGTTAAGAAAGGCTTTATAGACGGAATTCTTGTGGGTTTTTTTAAATCTCACATTCTTGCTGCTAGCTCAAAGCGGGCAAAACAAAGGCGTGGGGCTTTTTTGCCCCCAATACCTAAATGAGGTCATTTTACATTTCCAAATAAAGATCCTACAAACTTGCTTTTCAACCCTACAAGATACAATAGGTGACTTTCATGGCCGAGAAGCACCAGGAGATGAAGAGAAAGCTCATTTTGTTTCAGATGCATTCCCATGGACTACTTAAGCTCAGCCAAACCGGAGGGCAGCAGACAGAACTTGCAGTCCCACGACCCTGCTTTTTGCATTGTTAACATTTTTCCTTACATTACACGTCGCTCTCAACCCAATGGGAGCTCCAGTATGGATTTTCCTGATTTATTAAATTCCTGGCAGTTCTGTAAACAAATCAGTTCCAAATGTATTTCTTGGCAAGACCTAGAGTCATTCAGAGAAGGAAAAAAAAAAAGGAAAGAATAGGATCTTGGCTATATAAATACATGATAGTATGTGAACCTTTTCAGAGTAAAAATAATAAAGAATTACAGAATTGCACAGAATCACAGAACGACTGAGACTGGAAAAGCCCTCTGAGCTCATCCAGACCAGACCAGGACCTAACATCACCACAGCAGCCACACCAGGGCACTAAGGGCCACAGCCAAGCTGTCCTTCAACACCTCCAGGAATGAGGACTCCAGCACTGCCCTGGGCAGTCCAGTCCAGGCTCTGATCACCCTTTCCACGAGGAAGGGCTTCCTAACATCCAACCTAAATCTTCCTTGGCAGCTTCAGGCCCTGTCCTCTCGTCCTGGTGCTGGTTGTTTGGGAGAAGAGTCTGACTCCCAGCTGACTCCAACTTCCATTCAGGGAGTTGTAGAGAGGGACAAGGTGCCCCTCCCCGAGTCTCCTCCAGGCTCAACAGCCCGTCTCCCTCAGCCTCTCCTCATCAGCCTTTCCCTCCAGTCCTATCCCCAGCCTCATTGCTCCTCTGGACCTGCTCCAGCCCCTCAATCTCTTTCCTGAAGTGAGGGGCCCACCACTGCAACACAGTTGGTCTGTCTTCATCTGCAGCTCATCTGCACAGCGTGCAGTCCCACAGTGCATGCTTGATGCTTCCCAAATCCTTAGCACAAGTTGACAAAATAAATAAAATTAAATAACAAGCTGATTCACACGTTTTCTCGCTCTTAAAGCATTTTTTGGGGGTGTGGGCCATGACTCATACACAGCCCTACACTACATCCGCTTGTGCTATGGTGGTTGAGTTGACTGTGGGTTTACAGGATGCAGGAACCTTTTTCTCTGGTGTTTCTCTGCTGTGTTGAGCATTAGCCAGTATTTAAAACACAGAATAAATATCAATAAGGAAATCAAATGAACAATCAGCACTTACAACCTTCACTTTCTCCCACTTCAAGTTAATATCAAGGAGATGATGGGCAGGAAGAACTCTGGAAGCTCTGAACAAGCCCTGCATCTGACACCTCAGTTTTCTCTCCTTCAGTGACCAAGATATAACTAAGTAAAAACAGTCACACTAAGGTGTTTGTGAATGGACTAGCTTGTGGAGAAAGAATAAAATTCTCTTAATAATAAGCAAAGGCAACACTTATCACCGAGGGTAATTACAAAAGGAACAGAATTGCTCAGTTTGCTCAGCCAGCCTGCCTGGTCCCACTGGCATTCAGTCCCTCTCACACCAAGATGACCCTGTATCCCGTGCTCCACTCTTTGCTTCCCTCCTGCTAGTGAATAACAAACCCCAAGGACACAGGTGTGCAGTGCTATTAAAAATAGATACCACTTTTCAAAACAGCCCCTAAAAGAATCCTATCACCGGAACGAGCCTCCGCCTGTGTTAGCTCATCCATGAAATACTCTGGTTTTCAGCAATGAAAACCCCTGCTTTTGAGAGGAAGAGATTCTTTCTCATCCTCCTTTCCTTCCTTCTTCCTTCCCAAAATAAAAGCTCTGTGAGCAACTTGAAAGAGACAAAGAAGTAAATGTCACTTTCGCATCTAAAGTAAAGCAAATACCTCCACATTCATTTGGTGGTTAGATGACGCCCTTTGGTGGCTCAGGCAAGAGTAGGAGACTGGTGGATTTCATACTTCACAAAGAAACAGCAATATGACCTCAGAGACTTATGTTTAACTGCTAAGAAAGCTGCAGCCTAGAAATGAGTCTCTATCAAACTGCAGAAGGGGCTGAGTGGGAGGACTGCACAAAGAAACCAAAAAGTAGTGGTCAAAGGGGAATCGAGCAGACTCTTACACATGGAGTGAGAAGTGGGGAGGAAGCAAGTTCATTTTCTCTCTCTTTTTTATTTCTTTGAAAAAAATGACTTAGAAATATGAACACCTAAGAAAACCAGTAAAGGAAGAGGACAGATATCATCACATAACTCAAGCAGAAGCTATCAGATAGCTGCATTTGCAGCTGGTGGGGATTATGTGTAACATATAACCTGCTGCCAATTCCTTTGATGAAACCAGTACTTTCTTTATGCTATGCTTGCAAATAAATGAGGTGGTGACCAGTTACCATTAATCTTCTGAGAACCACAAATGAAGGCCAACAGTTTTCTATCAGCCTTCTCAGGAAAATCCAGTTGAGGTTAAGATCAAAGCTCTGGTGTTACAGCAGGAATGTCAGATTTTGATCAAATCTATCTGGTCTTCAAACACAGGACTGGGTTTTAACAGGTCTATCAGTGTGGAGGTGGCACACCCAGGACCCTGAGAAGTCACCTCCTTCTCCAAAACCATTGGAACAGGCTGCCCAGGGACATGGTTGAGTCACCATCCCTGAAGGTGTTTAGAGGCCACTTAGATGTGGTCGTGGGGGATCTGGTTTAGGGGTGAACTTAGTAGAGTAGGGTTAATGATTGGACTCAACGATTCCGAGGGTTTTTTCTAACCCGAATGATTCCATGGCCTTCTCTTCTCCTCTCCATCCTATACTTCTCATCACCAAGTCCAGTGATCTGCAAAGGTTTCAAATCTCACCCTTTCCTGCAGAAGCAGGCTACAAGCAAACCCCTCTGTGTCCCTCTCAGCTTTGTTGATTACTTGTTTACACATTCTTCATGCCTACACATTAATATTGTTCATTTCCAAATCCTTCTCATGCTCATAAACCCCGTTCCCATGATGCCAGGAGGAAAATACTGATTGGGAAACTGAGAAGCCCATCACCAACAATCTCCTTTTGGCAGCCTCAGAAACAGCTTCTTTGTCTTTCCCACTCATGCTTCCCCTCTCCTTCTGGGGCTGCTTCCCCTCTGGGTCAGATCAAGTCTCCCTCCAGATGAGATCAGGTATCATATTTAACAGAGAAAGAAATCTGCATCAGCAAAGACACGAGAGCTCAAAGCTGCGCCCATTCCCACAGATGCACAGCTCTTTAAGAGACTCATGGGTGGTGTCTGGAAGAGATGAGGGGCACCAGGCAGGCTTGCTCTGTATGGGAAACAGGAATTTGTTCTGTCTGGTGAGCAAGCCAGTAGGCTGTTATGAAGAAACACCAAACTCATGAGCCAATTCTTTCTTTCCCCGCACTGGGACAGCTTACGAGACTCTGAAGTTTTGCTAGCTGACAAGCAGTAGTGTGCTGGGATAGCTGGCAACGCATTCCAGTAGGTAAGGGCTCTGGAGTGAGTAAAATACACATACCTGTGCAGCTGTAAACACATCCTTTGGTTTGTGAATTACATCCCAGGTACTTCTGCCAGCGTGCACCTACAGAATTAAAGACCAAATTAAATCACAAAAGATTTCACAAAGCATTTTTAAAAATCTCAGAAGACTCTACCTATGTCCTGGGCTGCATCAAAAGAAGCAGTGACTGTCAGTCAAGGGAGCTGAATCTCCTCCTCTACTCTGCACTGCTGAGACCCCACCTGGAGTACTCGGTCCAATTCTGGAGTCCCCAACATAAGAAGGGCAGAGAGAACCTGGAACGGGTCAAGAGGAGCGCACCTCCTCTATGAGGGCAGGCTGAGCAAGTTGGGCTTGTTCAGCCTGGAGAAGAGGAGGCTCCCAAGTGATTTTGAGCAGCTTTCCAATCTCAGAAGGGAGCTACAAGAAAGCTGGGGGAGGGCTTTTGAAACAGGTGGTAGTGAGAAGAAAAGAGCAAAGGGTTCCAGACTTGAAGAGGGGAGATTGAGGCTGGACATGAGGAACAAATTCTTTGCTGTGAGGGTGCTGAGATGCTGGAACAGGTTGTCCAAGGAAGTTGTGGCTGCCCCATCCCT
>JAOXOE010000001.1:42425181-42459204 GCA_028565055.1 Phoeniculus purpureus
CCCCTTCAGATACTGGAAGGCCACAAGAAGGTCACCTCAGAGCCTCCTCTTCTCCAGACTGAACAGCCCCAATTCTCCCAGTCTATCCTCATAGGAGAGGTGCTCCAGCCCTCTGATCATCCTCGTGGCCCTCTGCACATGCTCCAGCATTTCCACATCTTTCTTGTAATAAGAGCTCCAGAACTGGATGCAGTACTCCAGGTGGGGTCTCATCAGAGCCGAGTAGATGGGGAGAATCACCTCCCTCGACCTGCTGGCCACACTTGTCCTGATGCAGCCCAGGATCCGGTTTGCCCTCTGGGCCGCAATTGCACACTGCTGGCTCATGTTGAGCTTCTCGTCCACAAGGTAATGTCAAGATTTTCCATAAAGCAGCAGAGGCGATGTCTTGACTGAAGTACTGCAGGCATACCTCTAGGGCAGGAAATATAACTGCTTACTGCTAGACATACTGCTAGAGTGAAGGAGGGGGAACCTGTTGCTAGAAGCCAGTCACAAACAATGCGTACTGGTCCATAAAAGTAAAGACAGGAGTCACCTGCGGAAGGCACTAACAGAAGGAAAGGTAGCCATTCACAGGGGCAGTGGGGTTTGCTTCAGAGCACCAAGAGCTCCACTGCTTGTGATGTGAAAGGGGCAATAGGCCGCTTCCTAAAACCGCTATAGGATCCCCCCAGCGTCCAGACACGAATTTTGATTATGCTTACTTTATTAAGTAAGAAAGTTTTGAGTCACATGGTGGATTCTGAGAGAATATTCTGGAGGTATAAGCATACGTTTACCATGTCTTAACATCTTCTCTAGGCATCTCCTTGTAGCTGTGGTCAGAGAGTGAAGACTCTTGCTGAGAGCTGTTGTGATTCTCCTTCACATCCGAGGCCTGACTGAAATTGACAGTTGAGTGTCAGAGGACACCGATTTAGAAGGTGAGAGGTTAACAGATGCATATGAGAATGGAGTTTTTTAACTGCTAAGAGTATAGTGTCAGTTTCCCAATGCTGTGAGGTTTTGTACAGCCATTACAGAGCCTCCTGATTTGCACAAGGTTCCTGACAGATGAAACAGCTACAGCGCTGTTAGTTCAGGACTTACTGTGCTATGTGAACTGCATCACACAGTCACTTGTTAGGAATGTTAAAGAGCTGGTGATACCTAAAGCAGCACCATCAAGCAATCTAACACTAATTAGAATTGTTTGCTATTGTTTCACAGTATTCAATTTTAATTATAGTGCATAGATCTTTGTCTTGACCATGGCAAAGTTAAATAATTAAATAATAACGCCTTCGTTCCAAATACTCACTGCCATCTCACTGCGCTCTCAACAATTTCAACGAGCTTTGAAACACACTGTAAAATGTTTTTTAAAACCCCTAACAAGCCTATATAATGAAATACAAAGATAATCATCTTTATGTTGGAGTGAATTCCTCTCTTATTTCCTCAAGTATTTCTGAGATTCTCATCGGCGCTAGCTATCTGCTGTGATATGTTGAGTCATCCAGGAAATTGTCTGTGTTTAACAATTAACCAAGCTTGGTTTTGCTCCTAGCAATAAGCATTTTAGACTTTTGAACTGCTATTTGCCTCTGAACTTCTAAAAATGTACCTTTGTATAGCAAATAACTATCACTGAATTCAGATCTCTCACACATCTAGAGACCAAAGTGAAGAAATCACTTTCTTTCAAAAGTATCTCCCAATAACCAAGAATTGCTTAGCCTTAAGGGCTCGTCACTCTAAATGTACTCTAAAAATTCATTAATGTCTTATTCAAAATGGAGGATTTATCAACAAACGCATGGAAATTTACTGAGAGCTTCCAACTGTGGTAACTTAGCAAAGCAACACATTTTGGCATTTTATTCTCTCTGTACATATGTTTCACTCACTTAAATGTCATTGAGAATTAGGATGCACATTCATCAAGAGAGTCTACCACTTTAGGACCAGATTTGTCATCCTTTATCTAACAAGCCATCCAACTGAAGTTAGTGGGTATAATCTCAATTCTGAAATAGTTGAGGGGTCAGTAGGCACACATTTTCAGTAAGGACTGGGAGTTGGTATCACACACTGTTTCCTAAGGAAATAAAGTGTTTAAGCATAGCAAGCTAATGTTATGGCTCCGTATTCATTTCTTCAGTTTATTTACTTAAATTCCTCTGGAGTTTCACTTGGACAGCCCCATATTTCTCTTCACTGTTCTCTTAGCCCAAGTAGTTTATAGTATCATCTCTGGTTAATTGGGTTTATTTTCAAATATGAAAGGGAAAAAAAGATAACCATGGCCTTCTTTCTTTTTTCCTGGTAAGTTTACAGCATCTTAATTAACCCCAAACCAGAAAACTTTCAATTTGCAACTGATGTGCATGGTCTCTGCTGATAAAAGCTAATTCATCTTTAGCATCATGGTTGGACTTGATCTCATTGTTGGACTTGATAATCTTAAATGTCTCTTCCAACCAAAATTATTATATGATTCTGTGGTCCTGTGATAAAGAATATACTAAAATAAAATAAGAAATTGTCTCCTTAAAATAATTATTTTCATAGCATCTTAGAATATTTTGGCTTGGAAGAGACCTCAAAGTCCACCTAGATCCAACACCCCTGCCATGGGCAGGAACACTTCACATTACGCTAGGTTGCTTAAATCCCCGTCCCACATAACCTTGAACACATCCAACAATGTAGAATCACAATTTCCCTGGAATAACTGTTCCAGTGCCTCACCATACTCACAGGGAAAAGCTTTCTCCTTACGTCTAATCTAAATCTACCCTCTATCAGTTTGGACCCGCTACCCCTCATCCTATCACTACAAGCCCCTGTAAATAGTCCCCCCTCAGCTTTCCTGTATGTCTACTTCAGATGCTGAAAGACCACAATAAGTTTCCTCAGAGTCTTCTCTTCTGCAAGCAAGGTGGAGTTCCACCTCTCAGCCTGTCCTTGTAGGAGAGATGTAGCAAACTCCTGATCATCTTTATAGCCCTCCTCTGGACCCTTTCCAATTTATCCATGTCCTTCTTGTGGTGGGAGCTTTATAGCTGAACTCGGTACTCCAGGTTATGTCTCACAAGAGTGAAGAGGAGCGGCAGAATCACCTTTCTTGACCTTCTGGCCATAGGTTATTTTTATGCAGCCCAGAATACTGTTGGCCTTCTAGACTGCATTCACATACTGTCAACTCATGTGCAGTTTTTCATCCACCAGTATGCCCAAGTCTATCTCCACAGGGCTGCTCTCATATTCTTCCCAGTCTTCATTTTGTGCTTGGGATTCCCCTGACCCAGGTGTGGGACCTAGCACTCAGTACTGTTGAACTTCACAAAGTTGACCTGGGCCCACTTCTCGAGCCTGTCCAAGTCCTTCTGGATGGCATCACTTCCCTCCAGTGTGTTGACCAAATTACACAGCTTGGTATCATCTGCAAACTTGTTGAGGATTCATTCAATCCCGCCGTCCATGTTACCAACAAAGATGTTAAGAGTGCTGGTCCCAGTACTGAACCTTGATGTACACCATTCACTACTGTTCTCTACTTGGACATTTCGCCATTAAAGTCAGCTTTCTGAGTGCAACCATGCAACCAATTCCTCATAATTACATATAATCCCTTATAATTTAGTCAGCATTTTTTCATGAAGACGGATACTTCAGCTCCCCATATTTGCATAGGCAAGTTTGTGCACAGCCAGACAGTGTAATAAAGGCTCGCAAATGGATGCCTACTCTGTCAGCACACATTACACAGCAGCATACACACTGCAGTAACTACTAAACACTAACGCAATTCTTTGCTCTGAAGCAGCAAACTGATCCTTTCAACTACATGAAATAGCAAATAACTTATTGTGTATGAGCCTCACATTTAGGGACTCCTTAAATTAAAAATAAACTGTTTCTGGTTTTCATTCCAACAGCGGTAAACAAAAATGTATCTGCATATGACTCACACAGACTTTGGGGCTTAGTCTTAGTCACTGACAATGAATGTGAGCGTGATAGTCCATCCAAAACAAGTCCATTTATATTATTCAGTTTCCTTCACATCTTTCTTATTCTTATAAATCTATGCTAGTACTTTTATTATGGAAGATAAAACGTGTACAACCCAGTTTACAAGAAATTCTTCACGCACCTTTCTTAATGCAATGAAAAATTCCAATTTTTTCAGTATGATTTACCCATTCCTTTTAATACAGGAAGTTAATTATTCTTTTATTACCTCTGTTGCAAACAGGTAAATGGAAATAATGTCACTATTTGGCATTGGATTATCAAGAAAATACTGAAGAGAAATAACAAATGAATCACAGGATCACAGAATTGTTTAGGTTGGAAAAGACCTTCAAGATCAAGTCCAACCACCAACGTGACTGTACCAAGTCCATCACTAAACCATAGCTCTAAGCTTCACATCTATACAACTTCTTAACACTTTCAGGGATGACAATTCAACCACCACGCTGGGCAACCTGTTCCAAGGCCTGATGATCCTTTAATAAAGAAGATTTTCCTAATGTCCAACCTAAACTTCCCCTGGTGCAACTCGAGGCACCTATAACTTGTTATTTCCTCTCATCCTATAACTTGTTATTTGTGAGAAGAGACAAACCCCCACCTCTCTACAACCTCCTTTTCAGGTATCCCTTCAGCCTCCTTTTCTTCAGACTGAATAACCCCAGCTCCCTCAGCTGTTCCTCATAAGGAATTTTCTCCAGACCCTTCACCAACCTTGTTGCCCTTCTTTGGACCCACTCCAGCACCTCAATATCTTTCTTGTATTGAGGCATCCAAATCTGAAGACAGCACTTGAGGTTTGCTTAATCTAGTCAGTGTGTTTGTGCAGACTATCTCCAGTTTCACTTGTGAATATTTTATCCATGGCCTAGTAAAAGTCTTCTTAGTGATATAATGACATGATGATCACTAATGTGTGATCTCTGATGGAAACAACTCACATCTAACCTAGTCAGACTGAACTGCTATACAGGCTTATTATTCACATAGCACATTTCAGGTAGACATTACTTCCATATTTTGCATTCCCTGACTTATACAATGTAAAGGTGACCTAACTGACAGAAAACACTGAGCACCTTTATTTATAGTACTACTCGAGTAAGCAGACATCAGAAACAGAGATGGTAACAATCTAGTTAAGTTTTATATCGCAATGTACTTGTTTGGCGGTAGCCTGAATATGGTGACCGCACTTCTGTACTTTGGGAAACCCTGGTCCTTTAAGACAAGAACAGGTATTCCACACAGCAATACAACACCCATGGGAGCACAGCACTTCACAAAAACTTACATAAAAATCACAGAATCACAGCAAATTAGGAATTGGAAGGGTTCTCAAAAGATCATCTAGTCCAGTCCCCCACTGAGTGATGAGTTGGTACTTTTTGATTTCTAGAATGACAGTGTTTGTGAAACTTCTTCTCAATTGACAGAAGCAACCCTAATTTTAAGCTCATTCTCCTTCAGATGTTACCGTAAGGTAGTATGTGACCTTTCAGGATATTTATGATGTGAACTGAAGTGCCTTTAAAATTATAATCCTTCAACTGTCAGCAGATCCTTGCAAAGTTCAATAGATTCATAAATACTGGAAGGTAATATTCCACTGTGATGCTTCTGTAAATTATAAAGGCAAATATATATGGGCCAGAAATAAAAATACAACACTTGTATCCGTTAGTATTACTTCAGGTTCAGAAAAGAAAACATTCCAAGAGTCATATTCAGAATAAGATGGGTACTTCTGATGCCAGTAACATCTTTTCCTTTTAAGATAGTTCATTCTTGCATTTTCCAGTGTGCTGATTTAGTCCTTTTGGCACTTACCCAAATTCAAAAGTAAAATAAAGCCTTGATAACATTTCCAGCCTCCTCTTTATCTCCATTGTATTACAAATATTTATCCTTTGCTCTCATGCTGCCTCCCACTCAGAATAGTCTGCCAATCTTTTTAAATGCTTAGGTCAGGAGATTCTTCTCGGCACAGCAAAGCTTCCTTGGAAACACAGGAAAGGTCATACAACAATAAGAGTAGCATCAACATTTTGGCTACAGGCCTTCATACCTAAACGGTTATGACTACTACTAGCACAGTCATTTGTTCCATAATAGATGCTTACAGTGTGGGTTATAATTTAACTTTCCTAAACCAGTCGTGATTTTTCCACAGGAATTGTCTTAGTAGGATTCAAAAAGGTATTGTTTGCATATATTACTGAGCATGAATTAATATGCTCATTTTACCTTTCCTTTATGGAGCTGAGAACTGAGGTCCAGAAAGATCAAGGGTCCCTATCAAATAATGGCCTTGGTTATCTAGAAGTAGAGGTCTGCAACTTCCAAGCACCTGCCTCTCCCTAAACTGTGTTAGGAATATTAGTTGTCAACATGCTGTACAGAGAATATGATGTATTTCATAGTAAGACTTAGAAAGACTAGTAGGCAAAAAATCATCAGCACATCTAAAAACCAGCACTTCTAACAAGATACAACATAGTGCCAAGCAGTAAGGGAACACTAGTCACCAGTCATGCCTCTTGGAGGTGCTGGGAAGGAGATTCCTTCTTTGAAGAACCACTTTTTTTTTCCATTTGAAACATTGTCTGAAGTAAAGGGGGAAGATTTGGTCCATTTTCCAGATTCTACTGTGGCTCTTGAAGGAAGGCTTTGTCTCACAGCTGCTCATCTGCACTCGTCTCATAGAACATGAAGACAGACAGAAGCGAGAGTCAGTTCTTTCAGTAAATTAATCCTATTGTATGATAGAAGACTAAGCAGACTGAGAACACTGTCACCAGAGACACCTGTCACATCTGGTGCAGCAGAGAATATGAATGAAAGCTGAAGAAAAGTGTATGCTGCACCTGGAAAAAAGGCTACACACAGGTCTTGCCCAGGCAGAAGCAGACTGACTATCTGTATTCACCCACACCCAGCCTTGGTTTTGCCCAGACAGACATGGAATGTCTATATTCATCCATACTTAGCCTTGCTCACAATGTTTACTCCTCTGTCCCTTTACCTAGGAGGGAGCAGTAGCTGGCATTTATGCAGCTCTGACTCAGGCACTTTGAAGTCAACAGAGGTTTGACTAGACAACTGCCAAACATCACAAATCACACTGACCACATGGGAACTCTCTAAACTTTCAAATACTTCATGAGGACTGCTCAGCCATTTACAGCTGCTCTGGTATCTTAAACGTTGGTCACTCGCATTCTTTTCTGTTGTTAGTAAAAGAAGCTGGAAATACAAGCAAAAGAAGTATAGGTCCATTGGAAAAAAAATGTCATAACTGGATGTAAGTTAGAGTTGGGAGAGTAAATGATTTAGCTTTCATGGTCTGTTTATCAGAGTACATTATCAGGCTATTTCACCAGACTATAACTTTGGTTATAGCCCTGGTTTAGGGATAGACTGATTATCAGAGAATCATAGAACATTAGCGATTGGAAGATCATCTAGTCCAATCCCTCTGCCAATTTCATCATACACATCAAATCACACAGGACATGTTCAGGTGGATTTTAAACATCTCCAGAGAAGGAGACTCCACAAACTCCCTGGGCTGCCTGTTCCAATGCTCTGTCACCCTCACAGTGAAGAAGTTCCTTCTCATATTTACGGGGAACCTCCTCTGTTCCAGCTTACACTCATTGCCCCTTGTCCTGTCATTGAATGACACTGAGAAGAGCCTGGCTCCATCCTCCTGACACCCACCTTTTCCATATTTATCAACATTAATGAGGTCACCCCTCAGTCCCCTTTTTTCCAAGCTAAAGAGACCCAGCTCCCTCAGCCTTTCCTCATAAAGGAAATGTCCCACTGTCTTCATCATCTTTGTGATGCTTCTAGGATGTCCAAAGTCTTGAGGAATCCTCTTTCAAAGACTAGCTAAATCTTGGGGGTTTCAGTTTTTCATTTTAAAACACTCACCAGGCATAATTTTAACTAAGCTTACAGTAGTCTTGACCACCCCTAAAAAAGGTTTTAGACAAGAACTTCATTGCCCAGTCATATTCCCAGGTACTGTCCATTTCAGACAAACCCCATTTTAAAGAAACAACCACTTCCTAGGCTGGATTCAAGAAAGGGCGATTTTAAAAAAATTCTGCAGGCTGTAAATAGCCCATTTTATACACAATGAAATCTCTTCTGCGTTTGACTTTCACACTATTCAGACGGGGGGGCAAGACTTCCTGCTTGAAGAGCTTCCAGCAATTCCCATACCTTTTCACCCCCAAAATTTTAACTAGCACCTGCCTGTTGTAAAAGGAAGTGTTGTAAAGCAATTTTCTGCTGCCTGAATGTAGTCATCAGTCTGGAGGCTACTCATGAGCACAGCCATTTAAAAATCAATGTTTTAACATTTATTAAAAAAAAACCCCACAACTGGCAAAAGGAAATAAATAATTGTTTAATTAATGTAAAGAAAAATACAGAGCATACAGGGTATACCTGTATGTTTGCTTTCCAAAGTGAATAATAAACCTGGTTAAAAGTGTAATATGTTACCACACAACACTAAGACCATCAGGTTTGTGCTTTTATTCATGAGACACCCATCTCAGCCTCATGGCCAAAATATGAGCAGATTTACTGTTCAAAGAGGTACTAAAACAACCCAACCTGTAAGGATAATTATAGGTCCATAATGAACATGAGCAAAAATAAACCAGTGAAACATCATGCCTTCCTTTCTTTTAATCAAACTTTTCACTCCTTCATTTATATAACAGTTGCTGCTTCATGTTTAATAGGGACAGAAAAACTAGAAAACTTCTTCAGTGTGACTGAAATTTCAAAAAGCTATCGGACTTGCATTAACACAGAATGATTTGTACAGGAGCTTACAATTTCACTCCAATTTTGTGGGTGATGCTGACGTAACAAGGGCAAGTGTAGAGTCTTCCGTCTGGGCAAGAACAATCCCAGGGACCAGTATAGGTTGGGGACTGATCTGTTGGAGAGCAATACAGGAGAAAGGGACCTGGGGGTCCTGATGGACCCCAGGATGACCATGAGCCAGCAATGTGCCCTTGTGGCCAAGAAGACCTATGCCATCCTGGGGTGGATTACAAGGAGGTTGGTTAGTAGGTCAAGAGAGGTTCTCCTCTTCATCTACTCTGCCCTGGTGAGACCACATCTGGAGTGTTGTGTCCAGTTCTGGGCCTCTCAGTTCCAGAAGGACACAGAACTGCCTGAGAGAGCCCAGCACAGAGCCACAAAGATGATGAAGACAGTGGAACATTTTCTTTATGAGGAAAGGCTGAGGAAGCTGGGTCTCATTAGCTTGGAAAAAAGGGGACTGAGGGGTGATCTCATTAACGTTTATAAATATGGACAGGGTGGGTGTTAGGAGGATGGAGCTAGGCTCTTCTCAATGTCATCCAATGATAGGATAAGGGGCAACGGGTGTAAGCTGGAACAGAGGAGGTTCCCCATAAATATGAGAAGGAACTTCTTCACTGTGAGGGTGACAGAGCGTTGGAATGGGCTGCCCAGGGAGTTTGTGGAGTCTCCTTCTCTGGAGATGTTTAAAACCTGCCTGAACACCCTGACCTAGGTGATCTTGTGATGGGGGGATTGGACTATATGATCTTTCAAGGTCCTTTCCAATCCGAATGTTCTATGATTCTGTATTTTATGCTCACTAACTCTGACAATTTAGCCATATGGACACACCTGCACTGCTGCAGGTAATGTCCCAGCAGTGCTGTCAAAATCTAACCTGGTACCTGGCCACAGGAGATGAGATACAGAGTACTCTCAGGGCCAGCTCTGGAGAGGACCTCCTGTAATTACTCATGAAACCTTGACACATAGAGCACTGCTCAGCAATGTCCAAACCATAAAGCATTCACATACAGTGTGAAAGGGCTCTGGACCTCAAGCTGTCCCATCTACCCTCTGAACTCTACATTTCTTTGTGAAAGAGCCCTAATGGCACCTGCCACCAAGACAGATAAGATTCCTGAGTCCTGCAAAAGAAAAGTTTCCAGGCATGCCTCCCAGAAAAGCACTTTGATGGGACTAGTAGACACGAGCAGAGTGTCACAAGTTCAAACCATTCCACAGTTTAGCCTGTAAGTGATGGCACTTGAATTCCGATTTTTCTATACACCTTGTATAATACTGCCTGCCTCCATTGAATCTTGTGAGAGTTAGCAATTCTAAAGCTCTCTGGAGGTTCAGAAACTTAAAAAGATTTTAAGAAAAAAAAAGAAAAAAGGGGAAAAAAGAAAAGAAAGAACATCCTCTTCGCAGCAGAGAAAATTTACACTCTTCCCTCTTTTTTTTAGTGTCTGAATGGATGCATCTCTTGAAGCAGCTGTAACGAAACTAATACTTAATGACGGACTGACATGCAACCCACGACTCTTCAGCGTTACTTAGCCTAGCTTGCCCCAGCCTTTTATTTCACCTAAGTCTGGGCACAAATTCTGTAAGGTTTTGTTTTGCTTTTAACAATTGGCCATGATTTTTGTACTACTTCTTCCAACGTGGCCACAAAGGGTTGTCTTTGCAAATTCATTGCACAATAAAATGATTTGTCAGTCTATCTCATATTTTATTCCGTTGGCTTCTGGATACTTTTGCTTTTGAGCCTCAGTATTTCCTAGTATCACAAATTATACTTCTCCTCCTGGTGAAGGATTATTCAGGAGCCTGCTTTGGCTGACAGTTAAAACAAGGCAGTATTCCCCACCACGCGCTACCATGCTTCAGCACAAGGAGAGCCTATTTCTTTGGTTCTTCATCAGATTATTCTGCATAGTTTTTGGATGCATGGAACTGATGCATAAAACTCTGATGCAAAGAGCATCAGGTGGACACCTTGATCTCAAGGTGGACACTCAAACACATTTCACACTCAGCCTGTCCTGCACTGCCCTAATCACTCCACAGTGAGTGGCTTGTGATTTATATACTTCTAAGAGCTACCTGAAGGAAGGTTTATATGGCCGCTGTTCGAAATGCTACAGCTCCAGAATGTGCATCTATTCACAGGCAGCAATTATAGTGACATAGATGCAGACCTATTCATCTTTGCTATTTGTAATCTCACTCTGTATATCAAAACCACCTTCACAAAGTGAACAATTAGGTTCAAAGTTTGCTTTGATGTGAAGACAAAGGGCTTGATTCTTCTTTTGGAGTACTTTAAAGTAAGCCTGTTGGAATTCATGTTGCACTTTAATTCAAACAAATAAGCTCAGTCTTAACCTCACACCTATTTTCTATTGTTTACTTTTACTCAGTGACACAATTTTAAATGTATTATCATGTAAACACTAGAAACAAAGATACTACTGTCATAGTACTTCCCTCAAGAAATTACTTCTGTCTAGAAGTAACTCGATTAGCTTGCATTAATTTAATACAATTTTTTATTCCTACACCCTTGTATTTAAATGTAATCTCACAGTGCAATCAATACTAATCACCAAGAGTTGGTTTTTTGGGTGGGTTTTTTTTCAATGAATAACCTCTTGGAAGTTGGTATTTTAAGTGAAGGCAAAGATGACTAAATTCATTTAAATTATTTCATATTAGGGAGAAATTCTTCATTCCCTCACAAGCTTGTGTGAAAAGGAAACTGGTTAGTTTCTCTGGAAAGTAGCAGATGATCTGATAATATCTAGAAAAAAACAAGTTAGTGGTATTGTCTTTTCCTCCTGTGCTACAGCTGACACAAGACTAGAGTGTTAAATCACAGAATCATTAAGGTTAGAAGGGACTTACAAGATCACTAAGTCCAACAGTCAACCGAATGTCACCATGCTCACTAAACCCTGTGTCCAAGCGCCAGACCTACCCATTTTTTTAACCCCTCCAGGGACAGCTACTCCACCACCTCTCTGGGAAGCCTGTTCCAATCCCTGACCACTCTGTCAGTGAAGAAGTTTTTTCTAATATCTGATCTAAAACTCCACTGGCACAACTTAAGGCTATTTCTCCTCGTTCTACCGCTACTGGCTCAGGAGAAGAGACTGACCCCCACCTCTATACAACCTGCTCTTAAGTAGTTGTAAAGGGCAATAAGGTCTCCTCTCAACTTCCTTTTCTCCAGACTAAACAAGGCCAGTTCTCTCAGCCGGTGCTCATAAGACCTGTACTCCAGACCCTTCACCAGCTTTGTTGCTCTGCTTCAGATCCGCCCCAGCATCTCAGTGCCTTTCTGATACTGAGGGGGATGATTAACTCTCTAGTCCTGCTGGCCACACTATTTCTGATGCAGGCCAGGATGCCCCAGCTTTCATAGCCACTTTGGCACACTGCTGGCCCATGTTCAGCTGGATGTCAAGCAACACCCCCGAATTCTTTTCCACTGAGCAGTTCTCCAGTCAGTTTTCCCCAAATGAGTGTTTGCAAAGCAGTGCTGTGACTGTAACATGCTTATTACTTCCTGTTACTTAGGGTACCCTTGGAGTCCGCACTACAGCGACCCAGCCAGCATTTCACAGCCACAGGTCCCTGGTCAGAAGCCTACACTGACTTTGTCCAACACAATGGTTGACCTAACACCCTTGCTTTAAAAAGTAAGACTTTCCTGTGCTGTGTGGAACCCTCCGCCTTACACTTCCCTTACCCTGTGGTTTCCTTGCTCAACACAACACTTGCTGTAAAGACATGACAAGTATCTCTCCTATACAGAATAAAATATACTCCTGTAATTAGAAGGAAATGAAATGATAGCAAGGAAAAAAAGCAGGAAGAAATTCTAAGAAAAGATAATAGAAAGAGTAGGAACTTTCATTAAAGTGAAATCACATATGCAAAGCAAATTGTTCAGCAAGGGTATCATCAGACACCATCTGTGGATTCTGTGGATACTGACTTGCTAATCATTTGTAAATGGAAAGGGATAATTCTGCACAAAGACAGGAGAACACAGACTGGAGTAGAGGCAGCAGGTTGCTGGCATGAAACTAATTATTTTGGACTTCCCATAACACATTTAACTCAGAAAGCCAGAGACCATTTAGGATACTCCTACAGAGTTTATATGGAAGACTTATAAACAGAAAACCTGTACTATAAAATGAATGGATCTTCCAACTGTGCTTCTTTAACAAAGCAAAAGCAAGAGAAGAGTAAAATTTACTTATTAGAAAAACAAACTGCAAGGATATGTAAAACCATAAAAGCTGCGTCAAAGCTTGAGCACTGCCTTTCTTCTTTGCTCACCAAGGATCACAGGCTTTCTGCGAAACACCTAGAGAACTTGAAAGCTTGAAAACGACAGTCAAAGCAAACCTACCATTACAAAATCAGATGACAATCCTGTTTGTTGGGGGCTGGGAAACCCAGGATGTTACTCTTGTCATCTCAAGATAAAATTTGGGGTTGGTTTTTTTTATCCTTTCTAAAAAAGAGACAGAACACATTGTTTTGGGAAAATTAGCAGCAAACCAGAACAGATTGTGAAAATATTCCAGAGAGATTCTCCAGTTTCAGTAACTCAGTGTCATCCAGATATTGAGATGAAAAGATGTGACTGTTAAAACTGCAGTATAACACATCTTCGAACAAAGGAATGATTTTGAGAAGCTGAGAAATTTTAATTGCCTTTTAGTTTAATCAAAACAAAAAGCCAGAGAAGAATAACTATAAAATCTGAATCTGAAGTGACAGAGTGTATTTCCAAATGAGAGACAAGAGTAAGTGCAAGCAAAGAATTACTGTTTTCTGCATTCCGACACACTCTTAAAGACAAAAAACAGCAAATAAAGGGAAAAAAATCATTTTAGCTACAAGCAGCTCAAATGTAACCTCAGCATGCCACTGGAAGGCCCTATATCCTACAACAGACTTGGGTTGTTCAGCATTGCTAATTTTGAAATCAGGATCTAGCATTTAATATCAACTTGTGTCAGAATGTAAGAGGGTGCTTACAAGATACACTGAAAACAGTGTCTGAAGACTGGAAGAGAGATCATTAGCACTCCACAGCTTACTCTAATATGCACCTTCAGTAAGTTTGCTGATGACACCAAACTGTGGTGAAGTCAACACACTGCAGGGAAGGGAGGCCATCCAGAGGGACCTTGCCAGGCTCCAGAAGTAGGCTGTGCAAACTGCATGAAGTTCAACAAGGGCAAGGGCAAGGTTCAGCACCTGGGTCAAGGCAATCCCATGCATGGATATAGATTGGGAGGAGAAAGGATTGAGGACAGCCATGAGGAGAAGGATTTGGGGGTGGGGGTGGACCAGAAGTTTTGCAGGAGCCATCAGTGTGCACTTGCAGCCCAGAAAGCCAAACATGTCCTGAGCTGCATAAAAGAAGCAGTGACAGTTGGTCAAGGAAGGTGATTCTACTCCTCTGCACTGCACTGGTGAGACCCCACCTGGAGTACTGGGTCCACTTCTGGAGTCCCCAAAATAAGGAGGAATGGAGCTCTTGGAATGTGCCCAGAGGAGAGCAACTTCCCTATGAGGACAGGCTAAGCAAGTTGGGGTTGTTCAGCTTGGAGAAGAGGAGACTCCCAGGTGACCTTCTAGCAGCTTTCTAATATCTGAAAGGGGCTTACAAGAAAGCTGGGGTAGGGCTTTTGGCACAGGTGCGTAGCGAGAGAACAAGGAGAAAGGGTTCCAGGCTTGAAGAGGGGCGACATTTGGAGAAAATTCTTTTCTGCAAGGATGGTGAGATGCTAGAAGAGGTTCCTCAAGGCAGTTGTGGCTGCCCCATCCCTGGAAGTGTTGAAGGCCAGGTTGGCTGGGGCTCTGAGTAACCTGATCTAGTGAAGGTGTCCCTGCCTATGCAGGGGAGTTGGAACTAGATGATCTTTAAGGTCCCTTCCAACCCTGGCCAGTCTATGATTCTATGATTCTATGATTCTGTCTCAGTATCTTCATCAAAACATTCCTCAAGGATAAGGAGGATGTCAGTCATCAAAAAACCCAAAATCTCAAATGTCTACAAATGGTAAATTTTCCTGCATGACTACTGTGTGGAAGGGACACAGCAGGCTGTGAAACGCAAGCAAACATTTTTAGGAATGTCAATGATGCTTCATTCCAAGTGTCCGGTACATGCTAAGCAGTGATCTGTCTTAGGGAATAGCTGGTTTAAAGGATGGGTATGTAATTAAGATTCAGCCAACATTGGGCCACTCGTACTTTTTTCTTTTTCTCTTTGCTGAGCTATTCGTTAGCTTATAAATATTCAATCTTGATAAAATATCTGAATGAAAGGGATGACTAAGTGTGTGCTAAGTTTTAGGTAACAAAAAAAGTCATGTTATGACAGGTCTGAACATTTTGTTTTGCTGACAATCTATGACAAAATCCAGAAAAAACAAGAGCGAATTCTATCAATACTTAAAATTAAATCAGCTCAATTTTCTCTTTGTCTTAGAAAACCAGTTATTGCCACTATCAAGCTGAGCAGGACAATGCCTGCATAGCCTGGTTCCAGCAGTGATCTTGGAGTGTAACACTACAGCACTTCACAAACCAGTTTAACCTTCATTGACCAGCAGCAGAGTTCTATCAGTAAGCAGATGAGGTTGCCAAAACTGGTTGGGCTTATTATGTTGCCATAGGGAAAGTCTCATGAGGACAGGCTGAGGTTGTTTAGGCTAGAGAAGAGGAGACTCAGGGGGGACTATGTCACTCTCTATACAACCTGAAGGGAGGCTGTAGTCAGGTGGGGTTCGGGCTCTTCTCTCAGGCAACTAGCACCAGGAAGAGAGGGCAGGGCCTGAAGCTGCACCAGGAGAGGATGAGGTTGGATTAGGAATTAATTATTTAGGAAGCGCTTCCTCATTGAACGAGTCATCAGACACTGGAAAGGACTGCTCAGGGCAGTGGTGGAGAACCCATCCCTGGAGGTGTTTAAGAACAGACTGGATGTGGCCCTTAGTGCCATGACTTGGCTGATGTGGTGATGGTAGGTCATAGAATGGGCTTGATGATCTCAGAGGTCTTTTCCAGCCTCAATAATTCTGTGATTCTGTGACTATTATCTCCATCTTAAATTTGAGGGGAGAGGAAAAGTGTAGATATGACTCACAAGCAGCAATATTTACTGGTTTTTTTGTAATGAATTGTTGGAATTCTGCCTACGCCTAACATTAATGTTAAATTGCGTGAAAAGCTTCAATATTCCCATAATTTGACTACTACATACAACTTGATGAGACAAGACTCTGCACTGAATGATCTATAACCATGCTACTGTATCAAATGACTAGAACTTGCCCAGGGCAGTGGTGGAGTCTCCTTCCCTGGAGGTGTTTGAGCACACTGGCTGTGGCACTTAGTGCCTTGTTCTAGCTGATGTGGTGATGTTAGGTCATAGGCTGAGCTTGATGATCTCAGAGGTCTTTTCCAGCCTCAATAATTCTGTGATTCTGTGAAAATTAGTGAATTGATCAGATGCATTACTTCTGGTTGTTAACTACAACAGGTAGTTAATTAACTTCTAAATTCTACTAATCATGCTCATCAAACCATTTTTGTTTTGCTTTTTGCAATGCCAGAACGTAGTTGTGATACAGACAGCCCTCAACTTTGTAGGTTTGTAACAGCAGGCACAAAAAATTATAAGAAACTTTATGTGGGCAACTATGAAGGATAGAGAATTAATTGAGGAAGTTCAACACAGAGCTACAAGGATGATTGCAGGTCTGAAACAGCTGCCTTATGAAGAGAGATTGAGGAAATTTGGACTTGTTAATTTGGACAAAAGAAGGCTATGAGGAGATCTAATCCCTGTCTATAAACACATGAGGGCTGGGTGCCAAGAAGGAAGGAATCCTCTCTTTTCAATGGTGTCAGACAGGACAAGGGGTAATAGATACAAGCCTGAACACAGAAGTTTCACCTCAGTCTGAGGAAAACGGTCTTTATAGTCAGGGTTATTAAAGATTGGAATGGGTTGCCCAGGGAAGCTGTGGAGTCTCCTTGTCTGGAGATGTTTCAGATCCATCTGGATGCAGTTTTGTGGAGTTGATTCAGGCTTTTTAGGCATTTATGCTTTTCAGCAATTTGTATCCTGCTTGAGCAAGAGGCCAATGGCCTTTGAAAGTCCCTTCCAACCTTAATAAACTGTGTAAACACTGTAAACTGGTTGATTCTAAAAAAAGTGAATGGAAAGAAGAAATATATATTTAGGTTTAAATTAGTTTTCACTTCTAAGTCAAAAATTTTAAAGTCAATCTGTCATTCATTTGCAAATCTTGGGGATTTTTTTCCTTCTGGACTAATGGATAACATTTCACCCCCAGAATGGTAACAGATGAACAAGAGAGACATGAAAGAGCAACCTGACAGAAATGAATCAGTAGTTACACAATTGCATCTGGCCTCGGATGGCAATGTGACAGAAGTAAAAAAAAAAAAGACTGGAGAAGTAAAACACAATTCTTTAAAACACATGAAAATGTAAACGGCCTCTTATTATACTGGGCCTTGACCCCTGAAGTTCACACTAGGCTTCAATGTGTTACAAGGATTCTTCATATAACGTGTTTTCTTTGTAAAAAATATTGCAGCCTAGCTGCAGTCTCACCCTGCACAGAGAATGTAATGAGCGCCTGCTCTACTTACCATGAGAGCATCAATAAAGGAGATAAAAGCCCTCCCTCCAGATGGAGACAGGATGGAGTCATGTGTTCAGCACGCTGAAAACAAAGACGCTAATGTTTTTCAATTTTCACACTCTCTGACTCATTGATAACAATTTGCACAACCAGAGCTTGCCGAAATGGTTACGTCAGAGAGGAAATCACTCTTCACAACCCCTGAGGCTTGGCAAGCCTCCTCCAGAGAACTGTCAGGAATAGCCACACTTCCACCTGAAAGTCAAACTCCAAAGACGTTCTGTAAGGCACAAAGAAAGCCTCTCGGATGGCAGTCTCTGGGTAGTTAACAGATATCCTAACCTTTCCCAGTATTAAAGTCCCTTTGGTGTTCCAGACACTGGGCAATTAGAAAGGTATCCAATTATCTGGCAAACCTAAGGCTGAGCTTATGTTTGCTTTGCTTGTTTACTTGCTTGTAGTAGTCTGACTGATATCCTGGCATTGAATCTTGTTCTATAAATGCAGCTGTATGTGCTTTGGTGATTGCTAGGGTGGAGTTATTCTAGCTACTACCCTTGACTAGTATTTGGAGTGCAAAGTGCGGTGAGGTGGAACAGGCAAACTCAGGTTACTCCACCTCCATGATGGTAGTAAATTCAAATAAAGCCAACTATGTGGAGAATTGTGAAGGTTCCACAAATTTGCAGACATCTCATAGACATGGTGGTGTCTTTGCCAAGACATTTAGGGCCAGTGTGAGGGCTGGCACACAAAAATATTGGGTGCTAGGGATATTTCTTCTCTGGCAAGCATGAACTGGAGCAACAAGCAGAGGAGTTATTTACTCCTCCTGCTTTATGCAAGTCCAAACAAAGCTCCTCATTTGCTGAACAGAGTGCAGAAGGTGGAAAATACAGTTCCAGACTTCTCCAATGAAATACTTATTATTTTCACTGTATTTCCTTATACAAACATAACTACTAGAAATTGAGCCAAAGTAGAACAGAGGAACACTTGTGTCCTGATCTCCAGGTCTCTGGCCAACATAAAGCAGAAAGTTTTGGTACTCCTCCAGGATATAAAATGCAATGCAGTGCTCCACATTATGAGTGCTAATAGCCAGAAACTCACCTGACCAGACACTGTAATAACGGCTTTCGGGTGCTGTTCACCAACCATCAGTATGCTGGGTGCAAGTACTGAATGTGAACAACTGGGTGAGATGCCTGGATTTCCTGGAGAGCAGGAATGCATTCTGTTTGCACTAACCCTAATGGAAAGACTCAGAGGCCCCACACGTCAGCATCAAACCTGACGACAGCCGCACGTAGGTTTACATAAACACGTTGCCATGCTCTGTTTTGCAGAAGACAACCCTCTGTGCAGTAGGATACATTGGCAAGGAAGACAATATGGAAAAAACAAGGAGGCCTGGTTAAGGGGCATGGTTTTCTTTATTTTGTCACTTGTTGATACTTCACATCACAGCACTGGGCGAGGGTGGCTGAGCCACAGGAGGAGTTGTGAGAGCTATGCAACAAATCACCAGCTCACCTGCAGCAGCAGCAGCAGCAGCAACTCTGCACGTGTTTGTGGTAAATGTTAGTGGTGCAAAATGAAAAAGGAACAGAGGAGGAACTGCTGTCAGTAGAAGGTTTGCAGCATACCTGTGTGAGTGTGAAACAGGCATTCTAATAGATTTTTGGTGGACAGCTGGGAGTTTGAGGAAAAGGCAAAAATTCCCCAATGTGTGCCCTCAAGAGTATTGTCTGTCTGCAGACTTGCAGGAGCAAGAATCCTTTGTCTTATTTTTTAGCATGAAGTTTTTCAATTCTTTTGTGTTTGTTTGCCTATTCAGTGTGGAATACGGGGTCCAGAGGAGAGCAATGAGGCTGGTGAAGGGACTGGAGGGAAAGTCTGACGAGGAGAGGCTGAGGGAGCTGGGGTTGTTTAGCCTAGCGAAGAGAAAACTCAGGGAGGACCTTCTTCCTCTTTACAACTCCCTGAAGGGAGGTTGTAGTCAAGTAGGCGTCAAGCTCTTCTCCCAGGCAACTAGCGACAGGACAAGAGGGCAGGACCTGAAGCTGCGTCAGGGGAGGATTATGTTGGATGTTAGAAAGCCCTTCCGCTGGAACGGATTGTCCAATGCCATGGTGGAGTGCCCATCTCTGGAGATGTTTAAGGACAGAGTGGATGTGGCACTTAGTGCCCTGATCTAGCTAATGTAGTGATGTTAGGTCATAGGCTGTGCTGGATGATCTCAGAGGGTTTTTCAGCCTCAAAAATTCTGTGATTCTGAGATGCTGGTTTCACGTTTTGTCTGCCTTGCCAATCAGACAAATGAATGGTTCCTCTGGCTTCCCTGAGTTTTTGCTATTTTTTTTAAAACAACCTCCCATACAAATGCAACAAAAAAGCACAACAGCTGGAGATGTCACAATGGATGTCCCTATATAGTTCATTTTCACAAACACAATTTGAGATAGAACGAGGCAAAGGTCTGACAGTAGATAGACTATGATCGTGTGCAAATAGACAGGGTTAGTCTAGTTGACCTATCAGCACTACTGCTGGTGTTATGGCTGTCCTGGCGCTGCCATGGCTGCTGGAGCAACACAGCCAACATCTTAGTAGGGTCCTTTCTCCTCAGCCCTGGGAAAAATGTATTGATGGGATGGGGAGGTCTGGAGTTGAAAAACTTCAGCATGTGGGGTCATAGAGAGGTTTCCCTTCTGGCAGGTGGGCTGGGAAGTCCCAGGACCCCCAGCACTCTGCAGGGCCAGGACAGAGGCAGGAGGAAGAGAATCTACCCCTGGTAGTCCTCCAAGGGTGGAGGACTCAAACCAAGCTAAGTATGTTAACACTGTGTGAAATGAGGCTAATGTTTTCCTGCCACAGGGAGGGAGGGTGAAGGCAAACATGTTGAAGATGTTCACTTACTGCAGCGCTGGCAGCTATCTAAGCTAAAGATGGATGCATAGATTAAATGCCAAAAAAGCCCTTCAGCAATGATTAGTGTGAGGCTGCACTGACTGCTGTTTCAGCTGCGATCACAATCACCTCCCTCTGACTGACCGCGTACCACCCCTTGTCTGCTCTTTAGTTGTTTCTCATATTCTGCTTATCTATTGGTTTAGAAGAGTTTTACAATGAGCTGCTCAATGTGTTTATACAGCACATACACAATAGGGCCCAGTCCCTGACTGAGACCTCCAGGCACTAGAAGAGTGCAAATGGAAGGAGTAATTGCATGCTCATTGAGGACTCAAGCCTCTCACCTGGGAAAATATGAACGACGACGGCAGGCAAAGGATGCCAGAGAATTGGGCTTGTTTTCTGCCCTTCTTTTGAACTTTTCTTCAATAGTAGCAGTCCTTCTTTTTCAAGCAATACAGTCGTTGCCTCTTCGCACTTTTGTTTTACTCTTCCCGCTCTTGTTCCCCAATTCTCCACATTCAACTGAAGGAGCCTGGAAATCTTTAATCAATACAAGAAAAAAAAAAAGTGTTAGAATTTCAGGTATAATCTTTAAAATGTATTTTCAGAGGCAAACATCACTCTTAATTTTCGTCTTATAGGACATAAAAGAAAACATTTACCTTGCTCTCATCTTTAATCTATGTAATGGCTTTGAGTGAAATCTTTCTGGTCTTAGGGATTTCTAAAATATTATGGGGTTCTAGAAACTGAATTTCAGAATCACAGAACATTAGGGATTGGAAGGGACCTTGAAAGATCATACAGTCCAATCCCCCACCACAGCAGGATCACCTAGATCAACTCACACAGGAACATGTCCAGGTGGGTTTTAAATGTCTCCAGAGAAGGAGACTCCACAACCCCCCTGGGCAGTCCATTCCAGTGCTCCATCACCCTCACTGTGAAGAAGTTCCTTCCTAAAATCTCCTACATTCCAGCTTACACCCATTGCCTGTTGTCCTGTCATTGAATGCCACTAAGGAAAACCTGTTTCCATCCTTCTGACACACATCCTTTCCATATTTATCATCATTAATGTGGTCACCCCCTCAGTCTCCTTCTTTCCAAGCTAAAGTGAAACCCAATTCGCTCAGCCTTTCCTCATCAGGGAGATGTTCCACTCCATCATCTTTGTGGCTCTGCTCTGGACTCTCTCAAGCAGCCCTGTGTCCTTTTAGAACTGAGGGGCCCAGAACTGGACACAATATTCCAGATGCAGTCTCACCAGGGCAGAGTAGAGGGGAAGGAGAACCTTTCTTCTACTGATCACCTCCCTTGTAATCCACCCCAGGATGCCATTATTGGCCTTCTTGGCCACAAGGGCACACTGTTGGCTCATGATCATCCTGCTGTCCACTGGTACCCCCATGTCCCTTTCTCCTGTGCTGCTCTCCAACAGGTCCGTCCCCTAATGATTTCCAAAATAATATGGGTTACTTGGAAAGGAATTTCAGGTCTTAGGGATTTCTAAAATAATATAGGGTACTAGAAAAGGAATTTTGCTCCATACTTGCTTAAAAACGATAATACCTTTTTTAATTTAAGGAACTATGCCTATGATCCTCCTATGCTATTCACCACTTCTTTTCTTTTTCTAGGCCTTGAATGACTAATAAAACATAAAGAATAGTTGCAAGATTGGTGACCTCTTTGAAAACTCTCTAAGGAGTTATTATTTCCCTCCATGCTTCCCCATGATGCCTCTGACAGCACCAAGAACATCACTGAACTCCTTCAGAGTCTCCCCTAAAACTACTAATTAAAAAACAAAATTGAAGGGTTCAAAATCCAGACTTCAAAAAATCAGTTTTGTTTCATTATTGTGCACGGCACCCCTCCCGGTTCAATTAAGACTTTTGCACATACGTGAAAGTTCATTAATTATCATATTTTGGGATCTTGGCAAACAGCTTGAACATAATCATAGAGCCTTTGGAGCTTTTGTTTCAGAGGTATACTTCATTATACCCTGAGGCTGATGTATAACCAGCATGCGAGGACAAGGTTATGAGGGGACTTTATCACTATCTGTAAGTACATAAGGGCTGGGTGTCAAGAAGAAAGAGGCAATCACTTTTCACCCTCACCCTGTGATAGGACAGGGGACAATGGGTGTAAGTTGGAGCACAGGAAGTTCCACCTCAACATGAGGAAAAACTTCTTTACTGTAAGAGTGATAGAGCACTGGAATGGGCTGCCCATGGAGGTTGTGGAGTCTCCTTCTCTGGAGACTTTCCAGACCAGTTTGGACACATTCCTGTGTGACTTGCCCTAGGTTTTATGGTCCTGCTTGAGCAAAGGTGTTGGACTCAACGACCTCTGGAGGTCCCTTCCAATGCTGGTGATAGCAAAACTGAGCATGTTTTTTGGTTTGCTGAGAAGGGTGGTTTAAAAATAAAATGCAGATATTTTGTCTAAGTTCAGTGTGTAGAGATGCCCATGAAAACTGCCACAATATCAGATCCCTGTGTGTAGTTCTTTCATCTCCCCATCAGCCCCTATGATGCATGATTCACCCTCCAGATGAGAAACAGTGTAAAGGGCATAGCAAGGCTTGGGAGCTAGTATGGACTACACAAGAAAAGAGATGCAAGGTTAACAAAATACCAAATTAAAAGACCCTTAGCTAACTCACATAGCTCTAAAGGAATTGTTTTGCCAGAAGGTGGGAAAAGGTGCTCTGTCTTTCAGCAGATAGCCAGGATACCCAGTAAGAGGAGAAGGAGGTCGTGGCTTTTCAAAGCTCTGCACATAGCTCTGGCTTTACCCTCCTTCCCATTCCTTGTTCCATTTGCTTCTCGGTTTTCCTTCCATTTCTTATTTTTTAATGACAACAATCTGCAATCTGGTCATTAAATCCACATTTAAATCACACATTTCTTCTCATCAGGTGTCCTAAGATGCTTTTATTTCTTTATAACCAAACTGCCAGTGTGATGAATGGAGATATTGTGGCATGGGAAGAGAGGGAGGTCTGTATCTGTCTGATGGTAGGCAGATAGGAGAATCTAGTGTTCTTTCGGGAGTACCACTCTTGTTTATCTCATAGCGTTGACAGAGTCGTATGTGGGAGAAAGGCCTGCCTCATTTAGTTGATTGAAGCTTTGGAATGCAGAACTTAAAACCAAGAAAATATCGGGATGATAGATCAGGGTGAAGTCAATTATTATAGACTTCAGAAAAGTTGGGTTTTGAAGTGCATGATACAGGTTGTCATAGGAGCATATTTAATGCTCAAACCTTCCTCTAGAAGTGTCTGGCTCATATTATTACATTATGTTTCATTTTTCATTCCAAAGGAACACAAATTACTTTACAAATTATATACACAGCCTGCCTAACCACTTAAAAGCAATGGCTGATGGAGACAAGCTCAACCAGTGTAAAGAGCTGGCAGAGGAACTGTAGCTGGTGGAAAACTGAAAGTGTATCTTGACTGACCAAGGTTCAGTTTGCTGCATGGTGTGATAACATAAAGAAGAACTGAAAAAATGTCAGCTGTGATCTTTACATTTCCTTTTATGTATAGCTGAAAAGGAGAGATATTTAACCAAAAATTACCTCAAGTTGCATTACTTGCTTTTCAAGATGACATGTGAAAATACACTAAGTAAACTGTATGAATCTCTGTGTCTGTATCTCAGAATAGTGTACGGCTCAGTGGATCTTGCAAGACTGACTGTGTCCAGGTATTTTAAATCCAATGCTTAGACAACTAAATTATTCCCTGTGGGAACTGAGTTAAAGTTTCAATTCCAATTCAGCTAAAAAATATCTTACTGGAGTGACAAGCTAGAGGAGCGTTGGTCCTCTAACAAAGGTATTCTAAGTTTTTGTGGGGGCAGGTAGTGCACTACTAAGTTGTTGTTACTTCACATTTCAACATGACAAGGAAGAGGTCTTTTCCAAACCTACTGCTACAGGTCCTGAAGGCCACTGTAGGCCTGAAGGTCATACACTGAAGGTCCTGAAGGTCATACACTTCTTCAGCGCTTTGTACGTGACCAAGTTGGTGGCTGTGAGATGGCTGTAAAGTGACTCTACAGTGATATACAGGACCCCTGTAGCTGACTGAACTGGAAGATAAACCAAAGGAATTCAGCAAACCGGATATATATTCTAGAGCTGTAAAAGACTATGAAGGAAAAACTGCTTTGGATAAAATCATCTACTAGTTTTCTAAAGGGGAAGAAACAATTGAGGGACTGAAATATTGTTGTAATAGTGGAGACTTTTTTCAAATCCATCTGTTGTCGCCCAGGGGAAATGCTGCACTTTCTGAAAGAAAATCAAGTTGTTTTCCAAGAGAAGGCGAAAAAGGGGGGCTGCGATTGAGATTTTTCCTACAGAACAATATGTTATTGTGGTCCTTTTGTCTTGCCTGCTCCTACTGGCCAAAGGAGCTTCAGACTCCAGGTGACCAGTGCAGAAGTGGAAACTGGTTTTTGTGCTGGCAAAGCCTGCAGTGGCTGTCACATTCTCTGAAAATACTAATTGCTACCCCCTAGTTAAAATTAGAGATATGCTAATTCGTCCTTTAAAATGTAGCAGCTTCATGCAAATTGAAAACAGACGTCTGTGTCTTCTGCCAATGCTAGTTAGTTCATGCACTTCACACAGCCTGTTTTACCACTTCCCCACAGCCATGACCTCCTAAAACACAGCTCCACCACTGATCACAGGGTGTGCAAGACAGCTCCCCTCATCACTTGTGCCTTATACAGACCCCTGCTGTGCCACACAGGTCTGTATCTTGGCAGGGACCATTTCTGTCATTTTGTTATTGTTTTCTGTGGTGGGATGTTAACCTCCAGAATATGAATAAAACTCAGTGTAGAAATGCTAGTCTGCACACATACACCCAGGGAGCAAAGCTGGGTTTTTGCTTTTTGCATATCCGTGTCACTAGTGGAAGTTTTGGAAGCTAGATGAGGTCCTTGGAGATGTAAGTGCATTCCTGCTGCTCACAATGTGCTTGTGCAGTTGAAAAGGGGCTTAAACTGCTAAGGGATTCTGCTCAGGTGTGTACAAAAATACAACAGCCATCATCTTTGCCTGTTAGCTGCACTGGTTCTTCAGTGCTAAGAAAAGGAAAAATTGCATCCATAATATGAGGAATTGGGAGGTACATGATTCATGGAACACAGAAAGAGTTTACAGCCTTATCAGGATCGGAAGAAACCAGCTCTGCCTGGAGAAGCTATTGGCTTCTGCCAACAGAATACTTCTGCTAATTCTGCTCATTAAGAAACTGTTCCTGGAATAGCAAGAGGCCTCACTTAATAAAATGTCAGTTGGTTCCTGCATAATTTACATTTCATTTTGGTCAAAAGTCATCTGAGAACCCCAAAATACTATGGCAGAGCTGCATGCTAAATTCTGTCTTCATTTATACATCTGCAGTTCCACTGAGGTCCAGAGACTACTGTGCGATGATTAGGTTTTTTAAATTCATTTTACATAGAAGATAAAATATTGGAAAACTGAATAACTTGCCTTAGGTCAGTGACACAACGGGGAGCTGAATTACTAGGAAACGACAAGTTCTATTTGCTTGCTGAATTCACCAGACTCGCTGAAAAATTCACTTCTGCTCTGCTGACTCATACATAGCCACACGGGTGTGGCTTTAAGTCGTCTTTCTAGAGATGCTGCTGAATCACCTCTTCTTGTTTGGGCCCATTCTGTGTGTACACTGAGAAAGGATTGCCAGGTCTGGTCACAGCGACAGCAGCTGTTCAAACTGAAATATGATGCTGTTCATTCTGCCATCAAGCCCTGCAGCTTTTCCATTAGTTAATATACAGATATTGTCCTTTTAAATTTAACCCACAAAATGTCTATAGCTTAAAAAAAGATGTTTCAGTAAAGGTAGGAAAAACAAAGTTAGAGGTGTATATTGACACCTCCTCTGTGAAAAAAAAACATTTCAAGGTTTTAATGCACTCTAATTTTGAAGTGCACAGCAAAAGTTTTGGAATCTGTATGACTCAGGACAATCATAGAATCATCATGGCTGGGAAGGACCTCCAGGATCATTAGGTCCAGCCATCATGCCAACATGTCCCTAATCCCTAGACGGTGGACTCAAGCACTAGATCTACTCATTTTCTAAACACTTCCAAGGATGGTGACTCCACTACCGCCCTGGGCAGCCCCTTCCAGGGCTCTGTCACCCTCATTGGGAAGAAGTTCCTTCTCATAGCGATGTGGAACCTCCTCTGTTCCAGCTCACATCCATTGCCCCTTGTCCTATCATTGGGTGCCGCTGAGCAGAGCCTGGCTCCATCCTCCTGACACCCACCCTTTCCATATTTCTCACCATTCATGAGGTCACCCCTCAGTCTCCTTTTTTCCAAGCTCACGAGACCCAGCCTCTGCTCATCAGGGAGATGCTCCACTCCCTTCATCATCTCTGTGGCTCTGTGCTAGACTCTCTCCAGCAGTTCTCTGTCCTTCTGGAACCGAGGGGCCGACTTGAACAAAGCTCAGAGCTTTGAATTAGCAATTCAGTGATTCTGTTTGTACGGTGCTCGGCTTTCCAAGCCTTTATTTGTGTATCTGTGCTGCAACAGCACTAATGGGTCTGGTCCTAGACCAGGCTCTCTGTCCACTGCTCAAAGGCACCTGAGCCGCTGACTGGCTCTGATTAATCTACTGCCACCAGTGAGGGGTCACACTTGAGGAAAGGTAAAAAGAGGCTACAGAAGAGGATTAAACAACTAGAATGTTTGTCTGCACAGCTTCACTGAAACCACTGGGAGATGAAAGATGTTGCAGGAGTCTACTGATACCTCCCCGTGCTGAAGGTTTGTGTCATTCCTTGCGTTACCTCGTCCGGGGATAAAAGCCTTCCAAGTCTTTTGATCTGTGTTTTAGCCTCGGTGCCTCTGGTTTGAATTCAGTCTGTAAACACTCTCCATCGGGAACACTCCCAGGCTCTGAGAGCACGGCGGGAGATGGCAGCGGGCTCATGCCGATAAGCACGGGGCAGCACTCCTTGGCACAAGTCGTCTGGGTTTCGTAGCGAATGAGGCGGGTCTGAAGCTCGGCATACCCCATGTCTCTCTCTAAGGCTCTGCTGGTGTCCAGACAGTATCTGCAGTGGAAATTGGGCAGAAATCAGTGAGAGAAGGTCTCTGCTTACTACAGTCAGAAACAAAACTGACTTGAGACAGGAAGCTCCAGACCTTTGTTTACCGTGGACAGTACAAGAGGTGCTATGTGCAAGTCACAAGTGTTTTAGGAACCTCAGAGAGCACAGAAAAAGCCTGCTCTGGCCAGAATTGGGTTTCTCTGAGACTGCACTGATAGAAGGTGTGTTTGAGGAGCATAGGGCATGGCAACAGGTCCTTGTTACAGTCTGCTCTTTGAAAACACAACCTTTAGCTTCGCCTGAGATAAGGGCTGCTGTGAGAGAGTCCCACAGGTTTCAGAAGTTGAAAAGCACAGAAGCGCCCCTGGACAAGCACCAGCTTCCCAGCTTCCTACTGCTCACGAGGAGTAACTGGCTTAATCAGTCAAATCAAAAGAAGCTGCTGGTGGAGTTGAAAGAGAACAAACCAACGATGCTAAAGCAATGCAGGTTCTCTAAGCCCACCCTCCAAACTCCTCAGCAGTGTTTCCTTCCCCGAGGAGCTCCAGACACATTCTTTCTTTCCATCTCTTCACAGACTCACAGAACATTAGGGATCATCTAGTCCAGTCCCACCACCACAGCAGAATACCCTAGATCAAGCTGCACAGGAACGTGGCCAGGTGGGTTTTAAACGTCTCCTGAGGAGATTCCACAACCCCCCTGGGCAGCCCCTTCCAGTGCTCTGTCACCCTCACTGGGAAGAAGTTTCTTTTCATCTTGATGTGGAACCTCCTCTGTTTCAGCTCACACCCAGTGCCCCTTGTCCTATCATTGGGTGCCACTGAGCAGAGCCTGGCTCCATCCTCCCGACACCCGCTCTTCGCATCCACACAGTCACTCTGCTACACCCAGTTTTTCCTCTCTCTGCAGAGCATTTCCATATTCAAGGAGAAATTCACTTTTTTCATAACAGACCAGCAAATCCATCTCTACAGCTGAGGAAGCCTTTCCACTAGAAAAATCCATTATCTGATAAGAGCGACTCCTCGTAACTTACACATTTCAAGGTATTTAATTCTCCTGATTTGTATTCTCAGCTCTCTGAGTAATCACAACCCCTACAAAGATTCAAATGCTTTTATCTTCACAAGGGAAATTGCCATTTCAGTCGCTCTGCTTTAGCAGCAGCAATTACTCTCTCTTTGCAACACGGGATTCGAGGGCTGGGCACAGGTTCATTGCGCCAGGCACTGGATTTAATCGTGGCTGTTCCTCTTGGGTTTGCAGACGAGGCTTTGAGGGGGCAATTTGCCATGAGTTTGGTCTTTGGGATCCACTGCCTGGGTTAGGACCAGAGTCTGTGCTGACAAGGCTGTGCTGGATTACCTGCTCCAGCGTTTTGCTTTCCTCTTCTCCTCAGTGACAACACTGATGGCTTTCTGAGCAGTGTTTACACAGCCCCGTTAGGTGCTGTTGGCCCCTCTGAAGCTCTGACAAACAACTAATCGGCTGTCTGGAGCTAAACAGAGTCATAACCATATGGATCCTTTCAAAGACTCTAACTGCTAATTCTAAAGTAAATGAATTAATTCTGGAGTAAATGAATTAATTCTGGAGTAAATGAATTAATTCTGAAGTAAATTAATTAATTCTGAAGTAAATTAATCAATTCTGAAGTAAATGAATCAATTCTGATGTAAAGTTTTCAGAGACTGAGAACAGCTGCAGCAGCACAACTCAGAAAACAAAGAAACCTCCTCTGTTTTCCACGTTGCCATTAAGGCAGCAGGGCTGCAGCCTGACCCAATGAGCCCAACAGAGTAAGAAGCAAAGAGATGACTTCAGCAAAGTTGATCCAACAAAGGAAAACGATTAATGAAGTTTTCCACAGTTTGTGTCCGTGCTGCTAGAAACATTGACCTTGGAGCAGAAGCTGAGACAGGACTTTGGGAGAAGCAGTCAGGAAACTTACTCAAGTCCATGATAATGGCATCCAGCTGCCTCTTGAAAAGGCAAAGCTCTGAGCTTCCGAGGAGTAAGCTCTGGTGTCAGAAGGAATGGGTTTTCCCTGTAAGGAAACACACAGACCTGTTTGAGTGACTTAGAGTCGGGATAAATGAGACATCAGGAGTCAGAAACAAGGGTCTTGCCAGGAGGACCAAAATGGCATCAATGGGAAATGAAATATCTTCTGAGGTGAGAATTCAAGTTCAACTCACACTCACAGAGCCGTTATTAGTGTTATGAAAGCTCTCAGATGTTTCAGCCATTTTAGAGGTCACTGCTCCAAATAGTTTATCAATAAAACGAGGCAGCTGTCACCCAGTTCACGATGGGATGTCTGAGCAGAAAAGTGAACAAAGAGATACCAGGAATCGGTCTCATTTCTCAGTGAATTCTTCCTCTTTAGCTTCAAGTTGTCTCATCTAGCAGTCAACTTGCCCAAGCTTCATAATTAACCCCTTGTCTCCTGTGAGATCTGAATTCCAGCTAGCAGCTCTGCAACTAAACCACATGAAGGGCTCTGAAAGTATTCCAGCAGCATGAGCCACGGCAAGAGAGACGGTGCGAGGCCGCTGCCAGATCCCTGCACACCCTGTCGGGTCACAACCCATTTGTCTCGAAAGGGGAGAGATGAAGGTGAGGTGCAGTACCTCCTGATCTGCACACACTGCTTCAGGACCTACCCTCACGGCCCCTCTCTGCACCATCACCAGCTGGGAAAACCATCCCGGAGAAGTCGGCACTGAGCCTGGCAAGACAATCGTTTAGGAAGGCTGCCAAGCAAAGCTCTCATCGATCAAACCTCTACTTAAGCTCAAACTCGGGAAACAAGTGGAAGCAGCTTTAATTCACCAGTCTCACATAAAATTTGGTTAGGAAAATCTTTAGGTCTGTGTCCCTGTGCTGGTCCAGCTACTGTAGAAGCTGTTAGATACTACAGTCTGAGCACCCCAAATCCAGTTGGGCCACTTTGAAGCTCCCATTCAGCCATTACTCGCAGCCTGCTACGTCAGTTCTGAGTATGGGCTCCGCTGAGTTTAACAGGGTGGATTCGTACCGCTTGGGAATGTGCAGGGGCTGAAGCTCACCCACGGGAAGCCCTTCTGGCGTGAAGTATTTCAGTAATTCTTTAGCATCGAGCAACGTCAGCGACTCTCGCTGGCTGTCTTTGTGCCCCAGCAACTGCTCAGGTGTGTGTGCAAACATGGAAACTCTGCAAAAGAAGTAACAGAAAGCCATCTCCAATGATCTGTCTTTCGTGTAGTACCCTTGCATTTGATGTAAGTCAAACACCGCCAGTCTGACGCGATTCAGTGTTTCCACAGTGATGTTGCTCTTTGAGAGCGTTTACACAAACGTTCATAGAATCACAGAATGGCCGAGGTTGGAAGGGACCTTGAAGATCATTCAGTTCCAAGCCCCCTGCACAGGCAGGGACACCTTCACTAAAGCAGGTTACTCAGGGCCCCAGCCAACACTGCCAGGGATGGGGCAGCCACAACTGCCTTGGGCAACCTGTTCCGGCATCTCACTACGCTCACAGGAAGGAATTTATTCCTCATGTCCAACCTCAATATCCCCTCTTCAAGTCTGGAACCCTTTCCCCTTAGCCTCTTACTAGCACCCGTGTCAAAAGCCCTCCCCCAGCTTTCTTTCAGAGACTGGAAAGCTGCTTGAAGAACAGCTGGGAGCCTCCTCTTCTCCAGGCTGAACAACTGCAACTTGCTCAGCCTGTGCTCACAGGGGAGGTGCTCCAGCCCTCTGAGCATTTGAGTTGCTCTCATCTGGACACTTTCCAGAGCTCTGTGTATTTCTGATGTTGGGGACTCCAAAACTGGATCCAGTACTGCAGGTGGGAGTAGAGGGAAAGAATCACCTCCCTCGACTGACACTGTCCAGCCAAGGAACTGCAAAGCCACTACTGCAAGCAACTCTCCACTCTACTATCTTTCAGTGTCCTCAAGGACTACAGCAAAGCTCTTTCGTTCCTACTATTAAGCATCTCGCTGTGTGCTGATTCCAAATGATGAGAAGATACCCAGTTCAGAAGACAATGAAATGAACATTAACGGACTGCAAAGCAGAACAGTCCTTCAGGAAGCTTTTCCAAAGCTAATTAAAAGGAAGAATGTCACCTGCTTGAGAAATAGAAGCCAGTAATAGTAAGTAATAACCATAAGTAATGCTAATAATATAATGATACTGTTAGTATTTTTTATCATTACTCTGTGTTTTCCTACTGTTTCCTACTCACTGTGATAACACAGTTTTGGAAGTACGTTACTTTTAGTTAAGGGAGGTGCTTAGCAGATCGTGACTAGATCTTTCGAGGTCCATTCCAATCCCTACTGTTCAGATTCTGTGAGTTCTCTCTATACAAATCAAAGCAATTTCACTTTAATAAAATATTTGAAAATCAACAGAAACTCAACGTTTAGCCTTAAGCAACATTTGCTCTGAAAGGCTAGTTCACTACTTATCTAACCATTACCTGACTTTTTGTTTGTTTTTCTCAAAGTTCTCCAGATTCTGAAGAACAGGTCTTTCTGGCCACTCCAATGGATTTGGCTCCATCAAATCACGTTCTGCAAGAATTTTAAGGTGAGTAAGATCAATGGAAATCAAACTAATCTTATTCTTTAAACACATGCAATCCCTACACATAAACTCATGTATTTAGGTAAAAATCTCCCCTTCTGATAGTAAAAAATTGACAGCAGGTACGACAATACCCTGACCAAGAACAAGCAGTGTAGTTTGTAAATAACCTCCCTTACCAGAGGTCACAGTGCATGGCCTTGTGTTCTTGGCAGCTCTCTGTGGAACAGGTTTCAGGAGGCTGGTGTTGCACAAGCCCAAAAAACACTCTCTTGTAAGTTCTAACAAGGTTTTGAACTCAGCAGTGGAAATCACCGGAGGCTGCTCAGCCAATTCCTTTCTCTCTATAAGGAAAGAAAAAGCAAAGCTAAGTACCAGAGACTAACCAGAGCCTGCTCAAAACCAACCAAACAAGCAAATCCTGACTGCAAGACAGTCACAGAGGTTAACCTGATGTTTACAAGTAAACCCTTAAGTGACGCAGGGTGGGTTATTCCACAGGCAGTGGACAAACCCACAGCAGAGAGAACGTGAATCACCTTCCTACAGCCATTTCATTTCTGTGGGTGGGCATTTTCCGAGTACGGGCAGGTTTGAATCCCCTAGTGACAAACACCTGGACCTGCTGAGCCTGAACATTGAAACCTCCAGCCTGCAAACCCTCCTATCCACCTATTTTTACTGCTGTTGCAGGAGAGTGGCCCCAACCAACTGAGAGACTGCACCTGTCAGTCTCTTTGGTCAGAACATCCAGGGTCAGGTAACTGTCATACGATTTAGGATGACTAGCAAATCCCAACTGCTCCTACGCAGTCTTCATCCTAATGGAGATACACTGGAAATAAACAAATAAAGAAAGCAAAGAAAAAAGGTAATAATAAAAATATTATTAATTCATCATTATATTTAAATGCTATGGTAATAAAATAGAGCCCAGGCTCTAAAGCAGCCCCAAGCTCAGGGTTAAACTTAACAGGAACGAGAGACTGACTGCGAGTTGGCAGGGGTGGGGGATGGACGAGCAGGCTATTAGCAGCAATCTCTTCCTTTGCTGTCATTCTGGTGACAGTAATACACTGGAATTATCTTCCTCACATGCCTTTTTCAATAATCGAGTCCATCTCTCAGCAGCATTTTTGGTTTTAATTGAGTCTCTTTGAACAATGGGCTCAGACAGAAGAGAATCAGGACAGTCGAACGACTGTCTCTGCAAAGCCATGATAATCGACAGAAGATGCCCTTTTGGGGGGTGCTGTGAACGACGCCTTGTGGCAGATCTAACAAGTCCCCAGTGCTCCCCTCCTCTTTAAGGCTTTCGACAAGAAAAGAGTAAAACAAATCCCAAACCAGAATTCTCATCTGAGGAGAAGGCACAGACAACATTAAGGAGTTTGGGGATGTGGGAAAGCACTAAAAACCCTCAAAACAAACCAGAGACAGCAAATTACCGCTGCATTGTTGTTCCAAAACTATGCTCAAACGTTCTGAGTGTTAGTGTAACTAACACCCAGCAACTTTAAGTTCAGCATTCTCTTTGCCTTGCCACTCAGAAGTCATTATAACAGTGAATATGATGAAGGTTTCTTTTAAACCTGATGATAGGACAAGGGGCAACGGGTGTGAGCTGGAACAGAGAATGTTCTGAGAAGGAACTTCTTCACAGTCAGGGTGACAGAGCCCTGGAAAGGGCTGCCCAGGAGGGTTGTGGAGTCTCCTTCTCTGGAAGCATTTAAAACCCGCCTGGCCATGTTCCTGTGCGACTGGATCTAGGGGATCCTGCTGTGGCAGGGGGATTGGACTGGA
>JAOXOE010000001.1:42459304-42490406 GCA_028565055.1 Phoeniculus purpureus
AGACTCTGTCCCATTGACCACCACTCTCTGGCTTCTATCCTGCAGCCAGTTCATGATCCACCTCACTACCTGATCATGTAGACCACATTGCCTCAGTTTGGCTGTGAGGATGCTGTACTTCTGTTTTAATGTATTTTCAGGTGCAGAGAGCTAATCATGACTCTTGTCAGCTGTGAGTGTATATATGTTTTGAATGATGCAAGTGCAACACCTAGTCATTGGGAGAGGTGTTAGGGGCACAAAGTTCTTGCTATTCTAGGTTGGTACCAAAAAAAACCCAGCTATAAACTGAGCAACACATATGTCTTACTTCTAATCATATTTCACTACAACCCTTTATGCTGTTTGGCCTTATATGTCCTATAGCAGAATGTTTCTGAGAATTAACTGCAGGAGGCATTTTAGTAGAGTTAATCTTAACATAAGTGCCCTTACCTGACAACTTAACAATTGTGGAGCAGGAGATAAGCTTTACAATTGTCTTTATCCTACTAATTCAGGCCAGAGTTATTAATAAGGTGTGAAATTTACCTTAGGAGGTAGATTTGAATTTAACAGCCAAGAAAACTACATTTTATTTGCTCAAGATTCAAGGTAGAGAGCAATAGATGGGTTTGATTTACTTTCCTGTAAGCTACTTTACAAATAGCAATGTAAATTTTACACCACAGCTTCAATTACTGAAAACTTTAGGCACCTGAATAGAATAAGAAATTTGCATGCAGAAAATACATTCAGCATTCCTTTAAAACAAAGAAATAAAATGTCTTGCAATAAATAAAAATCTAGGATTCTCCATGGGTAAAGCCTGTCTCTTACAGATTTCGTGAGAGATATAAACAACACAAGGAAAAAAGAACAAAGTCATCATTCTTACCCAGGAATAAATAGGCAACCATCAGTAGCAGCTCTCACAGATTTCACTATTTATGATATTTATGTAATACCTTAATAAATACCTAAATAATGAAAAGGTGACTGTAACTGACACACTGAATACAATGAAGACCTACCTTCTTGTATGGTCTCTGGTAGACACTCACTTGTGCAAAATATTAAACTGTATTGACCTTTATTAAAGGCTTTATTAAGTACAAAAAAAAAAAGAACAAAAGGGAAATGCAAAGGGGAAAAGGGAAAAAAAAAAGCGTGTTCTTCCTCACTCGAGCCCACCCCTCCTCCCACCCAGACCTGGTAATCACTAATTCCTAAGAAATGCTAAAAGCCGCGGACGAGGAGGGAGTAAAAAGGAAAGACTGGGACTCTCCTAGGCAATACGTAAATATTCAATTTAAGCATTTTCCTATGCTACAGTCCAAAATTGTGGGAAAGGATGGAGATAAGCGATAAGGAAGATAAGGGGAAGTGGGGGTGAAGCAGAATAGGGTCACAGAGCCCCAGAGGGACAGAGAGGCTGCAGTGGGGCCAGAACGAAATTGAAACCACCCTCCCAAGACACTCAAACAGGGAGGGGTGCACCAAGAAGAGGGGAAAATGAAAACCTTGTCCTCAAATAAGGACCCCAAAATTTGTCTGGCCCACTCCACCGGCTCAACCTGTCCCCTTCGTCAGGCATCTCCCCACTTCACTTCCACCCACCAACCTCCTCCAGGTCCCTGCAGTGCACACACCCACTGCTGCTGTGCTCCCAAGGGAAAAGTAAACATTACCGCAGCTGAGACAAGTTAACTCCTTATATGCTGGAAGAGAGTTTGATGCAGGAATGCCATGAGCAAACATGATTTCACAACATCTATAACACTCCACCCCTGATTCCTGCATGAAACTCTCTTATTAAATTGAGAACGATCCTTCCATAGGTCATAAGTCTGATACAATTTCTATTGCTGGAATTAAAGTCTCTCAGCCAAAATGAGTTAACTCCTAACATGCTGGAAGAGAGTTTGATCCAGGAATACCATGAGCAAACATGATTTCACCAAATCCATAACACCTACTTACACTCTCTTAAATACACAGGAAAATGGGCTGGCAACTATGCCAGGCACCCAAAGACTTTAACTAAGGTTGTTACATGGCATGGTTTATGGCCCAGTGATTTGTGGGCTTTGTGACTTCTATAGCAACATCACCACAAGCCCAATATGAAAGTAATGATATGATAATTTGCCCTCTTGGAAAACTCACATTAAGGTGCAGCTATTCAGCATATTGAAAGTACAGCTTTACACAGTGCTCACTGAAGAATGAGTATGCTTCTACAATCCTGTGTCACACACCACTTCCTTGGAAAACTGTCCTGAAGTTACTCTGAAGTATTTGCCCAACATGACCCTGCTCTGTTTGTGAGATCACAGCTCACAAATAAACAAGCTACAGCAGCTTTAGGCATTGATCCTATTACTCCAGGACTTTACAAGAAGGCACCATATAATTACTCTTGAAATGCTGGGCTAAAGAGTGAGTACTAATAATACATCTTAGAATGCTGGAAGTAACTAATAAAAAGAGCCTAAAACTACTAGAATGCAGAGTTTAATTGTGTTGATGTTTTCTATCACTAGATCATATAATTAGGAATTCATGACATCACCAGATGTCAATAATTTTGGCTGACATATTCCAGAACACTTGCCAAAGGCAGGTGTTGCTGTGGCTCACTGTTCCTATGCAAACAGGAAGCCAGAATCACAGAACATTAGTGATTGGAAGGGAGCTTGAAAGATCATCCAGTCCAATCCCCCCACCACAGCAGGATCACCTAGATCTCACAGGAACATGTACAGGTGGGTTTTAAACATCTCCAGAAAAGGAGGCTCCACAAGCCCCCTGGGCAGCCCATTCCAGTGCTCCACCACCCTCACCATGAAGAAGTTCCTTGTCATTTTTATGTGGAACCTCCTATGTTCCAGCTCACACTCGTCCGTTGTCCTATCATTGGATGTCACTGAGCAGAGCCTGGCTCTATCCTCTTGACACCTGTCTTTTTAATATTTATCAACATTAATGAGGTCAGCCTCCAGTATCCTCTTTCCCAAGCAAGAGAGATCCAGCTCCCTCAGCCTTTCCTCATCAGGGAGATGTTCCACCTTCATCCATCATCTCTGTGGCTCTGCACTGTACCCTGTCAAGCAGTTCTGTGTCCTTCTGGAACTGAGAGACCCAGAACTGGACACAATACTCCAGATGTGGTCTCACCAGGGCAGAACAGAGGGGGAGAAGAACTTCTCTCAAGGTACTATCCACCCCCCTTCTGATCCACCCCAAGATGCCATTGGCCTTTTTGGCCACAAGGGCTCATGGTCATACTTCTGTCCACCAGGACCCTCAGGTCCCTTTCTCCTCCACTGCTCTCCAACAGTCCATTTAGCTCAAAACAAGGTCATTTATCTCCCAAAAATGTTAAGCACTAGTTCAATTAATGTTGTTTGGGCACTTAGCTATTGTAATGCAAGTAGAAAATTCCACATGGAAATGCAAAAGCGTCGTTTTCAGAATGAAGCTTGGATCTGTGTAAGGCCCGGGGCTGCACAGTGAACCAAATGTTGAAAAATCCCTAGGCAGCAGGCACTGTCCATTCTGTGCATGACTGCTTCTGGAATCTAGAGAAGAAATTACTATGAGATCATATAATTAGACTGTAGAATAATTAACTTGCACAAGGGAAGGAAAACATCAAATACAGGTAATCTTAATTCAATTTTCCCCATGTATTTAATTTTGCAGCCTTTATTTTCTTTCGCTATAGGTTTTCTCTGTGTAATGTATGGTATAAAGGAAAGCTGAAGTACAGTACTACTGACTGATTGTACTTCCCTCGATTAAATGTCACTGTAAAACCTGTGAAAAAGAATGCAATTTTCCATTTTACTATTCTACAGCAGCTCAGCCATCTTTCAGTTGGTCATTTAACCAAAAAGACCGCTCAGAATTTTTCACCTTATTTGCCACACTTCTAATTCTCTGAAGTATGTGCTCATACTTAGATATTCCTAACACTGGGTGCAGGAGATACGAAATATTTCCAGTTCAGCAGGAAGGACATGTCTCTATTGCAACTATAGCTCTGTTCGATTACTGCCTTAGAGCAATGTTATGCCACAACTTGGTCTCAACAAAAGTAAAGTCTGTACAGTTCTCAGCATTAGTTGTGTTGCAACAGGACTAAAGGGTAATCTTTTATATCTTAGTTATATGGACATCCAATGTGAAATTTCCAGTGTTGTTTTTTACCTTTCCTAGGATATGCTACTACCCATAGCTCATCCCAGTAAGAAAATCTTTGTCACTATGCCTTTGCAGGTAAAATAAGCACACACATACAAATATATTCATGGGGATGTCTGTCCTTATATTTCTATTAAGAATTAGTACGTTTTCCTTATCTTCAAGGAGGCTTTTGTTCACTGAAATTGCATTGTGCAGTTCCCCAGAGCTGTGTATTCAGTAAGCAACCAGCACTTGCCACTTCTCAATCATTTAACTCTCATTTGATGCCTACTTCTCAGGCAGTTTCATGTTGCCTCATATTTCCTAGAGTTCTGATCCTGCTGCTTATGCCCATATGCAAGACTCATTAACATTTCTCTTCAAAGGCTGCTGCGACAAAGCGTCGGTGCTGACACTACATAGTTTGAGTTCAACAAACACACTTGATAGTAAACGTTCTGAAATGCCCAGAGTACTGTCAGAATGTCTACAGAACACAGAAAGATCAGGGCAAAGGGGGCAGGAGATCCAGTTCTCTCTGCTCAGGAGTGAAAAGCAGAGCATGTAAAAAGATGGTTATTCATGTGTATCATCTTTATGGACAAGGATAACTTATTAAATTTCAATAATTTTTTATGGGTTTAAATACAGACATCGGAGATTACAGCTGTTTTCATTTTCCTGGTTGACTTTTTATCTTCTTACAGGACCAAAAATAAGACTCCACTGAAGCTGTAATTTCAGCTCCCAGTCCTAGCTAGCTTAGCTCAGAAAGCGAACAATTTGGGATTTGCTTTTCATCTCTCAGAAGTCAACAGCAAATATCTTGTTGAATTCAGTTATGCAAGATCAAGTTATAAATTGGAAAATTGAGCAGATATGCACCAGTAACTGTGAGAAGATTCTGACCACTTAAGCAGACAACTTTAAGGCTCTCATTTGTTTTTCTATACAGTCAAATGTCCCCACTATGGCAGTTCATGCTTCTGGCTGATAAAGAATTTGTTTAATAGCCTCAAAAATGTGGAAAATATCCTCTTATAAAATGTGAAATGTAGGACCTACAACATGCTGTTACAAAAAGAGCAAGAAATAGTCATTAACAATTCTTCAGACAGATTTGAAATCTTTGATAAACACACAGAATACTTTTGAAAATTCCAGTTCTTTGTTCAATAAAAGCAGACAAATATCCTTGACTCAGGTGTAAACTTTAACTACATAGAATCCAAGGTGTACGACTCAAGCACAAAGCTAAATAAACACCTTCACTGTTGTTTTGCTATTGCATTACAGCTAGAGCTGGGAAAACAAACCTGCTTAACTCTTTTACTAATTTCATGCTTTTCATGTCACAAGGTGAAAGTCATTTCACAGCAGTATTTTCAAATATTTATTAGGAATGGCTATTAATATTTGAGTCATTTTGGGTTTTACTATATACAAAGGTTACCCAGAATGAGACTCTTCTGCTCCTTCTCAATTGTGCACAAGCTTCCTCAACTGCATGCTGTAGTTGAGAATTGCTGCAGCAACTCAAAGAGTAAAGTCATTCTTTAAGGATTAAGGTCAGGAAACTATATGTGAATGTGATATAACTGTTCATGTTCTTGGTGCATTTTGGCCTTGTGATTGTCATCATTTGCATCACCTCCTTCGGTAGGTCTTTGCATTTGTTTTTCACTGCAGACCATAATGTTATCTTAAAAAAGACCTACAGGTTATTCAAGCATAGACATAATCATTGCGAAAGTGTAAGTGATGCAAGTCTCATAAAAAAGGTAAGTTAATATTGATAGAAAAAGTGTTGTGGTGTCTGCCAAGATGTCAGTGATGTAAAATCAGAGTTCTGTGATCGATCAGTTGAATTTTTCTGTAAACATGATGCAAGCTCTACACTTCCCCCCAAACCTCCTTGAAAATTCTGGTTAAACTTAACAAAAACTAGATGCTTTTAATTTGAAGATTGTAATAAAATGTGAACCCAAGTGAGTTTCCTATTGTTTAGAACTTTATAAGGAAATTGTGGAACAGAGCTGAACAGGATTCAATTTGTATTTATAGTACAGAAGTCAAAACCTTGGACAATTTCACTTACAGTGGGTAAGAAGATCTTTCCTATCATGGATTGCTATGGAAAAGACCTGAGCAAAAAAGAGGCTGAGACTGTTCTCAGACTCATTTAGACTTCTAAATGTTTATTGTCATTATCTATTACCATGCAATAATGGAAAGAACCTGACATGATATGGCCACAGCCTGTGCTAGGACTACAGTCCGTGTTAGTGCCTGGTGCTGTTGTCCTAGATACATAGCAAGCAATGCACATTGTTGGCAACACCCTGTTTTTCTGGTGAATGTCACAGTTCTGAATGTGACAGCAACTGATCACCAGGCAAGTATTTAGTGCTTATAAAGAAACACCTAATTCATGCAGTAAAACGTCAGGTTATTACTTCTTGTCACTGTGATTTTATTTAACACAGATTTATTCCCGTTTCCAGCCATATGACTGGATTCACAATTGAAGTCTTTGTTTCACTTCTTTAAAACATCATTCCTGTTTATACACGTTCTGCAATTCCATTTTTAAATGTAATTGCTTCTAAATCTCAGAGGATATTAATAGCTGCCTGAACAGATATGTTTTAATACTAAGAGCTGTGATTTAAACTACTAAAGCAAAAACTGAACAAAGCAAACTAGACATAATTCTAATCATGTTCTGGCAGATAATTCTTCCCGTTTTCTATCTGTACCATTTCTTTTAGAGTCTCATATTCAGCTGTAGGTTTGTATTACATAAGGCTACACTGCCTGTGTTTACATGAATGCTGTGAAAGCCTAAACAAGATATTCCTGCATCAGAAACCACCATTCCTTCACCTTTATTTAAAGTGAGGGCATGTTCTGTTGATGCATACTACATGAAATTGGATTGCATATTTTGGGTCATTTCACATCCTGAGTATTCTTCTGACTGGGGAAACTGTCACTGAGCTTTTAGCTGTCTGTGAGCAGGCAGCTCTGCCCAATAAAAACTTAGGCAATACATTTTTCAGTGTCTGCTATTAGAGTAAAGGATATCTCTGTTGTGCAGACACTCTACAGTGGCAGTGGAAGGCTCTTTCCTCTTTCACTGAGAAGTCAAATTTTCTGTTTGCTTCACAGTTAGGTGGTCGAAATGATAGCCTTTAACTCAGAGAATGCCTGTAATGTGTTTCAGAAACTGATGAGAATATTTTCTGATCACAGAGAAACAAAGAAACTACATCCTCTCTGAGTTGGTTTTTTTTCCCCTTATTCTTCCTGGTTGAAAACATGAGACAAGTAGGAATGAACACCTTTCATCTGGTATACGTGCTCATTGTCTCCAGCTACAGTATTTCTTAGAGCACAGTTCCTATTCTATTGGAAGACACTCATGACAGGATTTGTATGGCCACATTAGCAAAATCTTCAGAGAATGAATCTTGATACAGAGAAAGACATATCATCAATGCAGCTTTAATAGCAGCATGAGCCAACCAATCATTTCCATACCCAGGCTACTGAAGCTTCTAGATTATGAGGATTTTTAGCAGTGCATCTCATTACATCCTATCTTCGGTGCCTTGTAGTCAGTAAGCACAAAGCTCTGAAGCTCGGGGGGTTTTATGTCTGATAATTCATTTAATGTCCTGATCATTCATACCTGATTTTTTTTCCCTCCTGCTGTGGTAGGGCTTTTTACATGGGTGTGTAGCGAGAGAACAAGGGGAAGGGGTTACAGACTTGAAGAGGGGAGATTGAGGTTGGACATGAGAAACAAATTTTTTCCTGTGAGGGTGCTGAGATGCTGGAACAGGCTGCCCAAGGAAGTTGTGGCTGCCCCATACTTGGAAGTGTTGAAGGCCAGGTTGGCTGGGGTCCTGAGTAACCTGATCTAGTGAAAGTGTCCCTTGAAACTATGTGATCTTTAAGGTCCCTTCCAACCTTGGCCATTCTGTGATTTGATAGATCTATGATTTTCATAGAGGTGTACACATGTGTGTGTAACATGCAACTGAAATTATTTTAACACTTGTGTTCTTCAACATTTCTCATGTTCTGACATCGGTAACAGTCTACCACACAATAAGTAATCACAAAAACATTTTGCAAATTAGTTCCACTTGTTTTACCATAAAGACCTTTCTGGTGTCTACATGATCACAAGAAAAGGCATTTCTGTGGCTTATCCCTTAATAAGTTTCCCTAAAGAGTAGTTAATTTTATTTTTTTTCAGGCTTACAGAATTGCAGAATTATTGAGGCTGGAAAAGACCTCTAAGATCATCAAGCCCAGCCTATGATCTAAAATCACCACATCAGCCAGACCCTGGCACTCAGGGCAATATTTAGTCTCTCCTTAAACACCTCCAGGGATGAGGTACAGTCTCCATGGCTCTGTACAGTCCATTCCAGTGTCTGATCACCCTTTCTGTGAGGAAGGGCTTCCAAACATCCAACCTAAACCTCTCTGGGCACAGCTTCAGGCCCTTCCCTCTTGTCCTGGTGATAGTTGCCTGGGAGAAGAGCCCAGTCCCCACCTGACTACAACCTCCCTTCAGGTAGTTGCAGAGAGGAAGAAGGTCGCCTTTGGTTTCCTCTTTTCCAGGCTAAACAACCCCAGCTCCCTCAGCCTCCTCTCATTAGACTTTCCTTCCAGTTCCTTCAACAGCCTCGTTGCTCACCTAGGAACGTAACTACACCAAACAAGAGCTGTATATAGAGCAGCCCAAAGAAAGTGGAAAGGAAACAGCAAACTGGATGAATATTCTCAGGTCACAGAGTAGAGCAGTCTCAGTTACCCCTAATTATGTAGAGCTGCCTATGGCTCTAATGAATCATTTCAGTGACCAGGGGTCAGCAGTGGAGTGCTTCACCTGCTAAAGTACCTTCCATGAGACAAACGGCCTTTTTTGGATTCCAAAAACAGCCAGGCATAAATTGGTTTCATCATCTCTTCGAAACCTGTGAGTTTAGGCAGAGAGTTTGTGCAACACTGAGTCACAGATTTTACTCTTTAACACGTCTTTTCCCTTTACCCTGCCTTCTCCTCCAGTCCACCGCTACTTTCAGTCTCTAATCTGCCCTGTTGCTGTCTCTTCAATTGTTGTCTAAGTTCTTTCCCACGGCATTGCATTTTTCTGATTCCTGCTCTCTCACAAACGTATTCCATAGAGCCCTTGAGAGAGCTGTCTCTTCCAGTTCCATCATGACAATCTGTTCGCTTCCTTTTAACTTGAGTGGTGCTTTTTTTCTGTGTTGTCATTTTCTGATCCTCTCTGCCTTACTGCATCCTGATTGTGCTTTCAGAATACAAATGCATTTTCCATGTAGTACTCTTCCTTTTTGTGTTATATTTCTGGGTTGTTTGCAGTTTGCCACACCGGGGGACATGACTCAGTAGTATACACCAAATACCAATTGTCCAGCAGTCCACCTAATTGTACCACTCTAGGGACTCTGCTATGAAACCGAGAGTAATAAAGTTTTATAAGTTGGGGTTGTTCAGTCTGGAGAACAGGAGGCTCCCAGGTGACCTCAGAGCAGTTTTCCAATAGCTGAAGGGGGCTACAAGGAAGGTCTTTTTAGACTTTAGGGGTTGTAGCAAGAGGACAAGGGGAAAGGGTTACAGACTTAAAGAGGGGAGATTGAGGTTGGACATGAGGAACAAATTCTTTCTTGTGAGAGTGGTGAGATGCTGGAGCAGGTTGCCCAAGGAAGTTGTGACTGCCCCATCCCTGGAAGTGTTGGAGGCCAGGTTGGCTGGGGCCCTGAGTAACCTGATCTAGACTATGCAGGGGGGGATTGGAGCTAGATGTAAGGTCCCTTCCAACCCTACCCATTCTATGAGTTTATGATGTATATATAATTATGTAACATGTAACATATATACATATAAATGTTATGTGTGTATATAATCATGTATCATGTAACAATGACAAAAGTTCTGGGAATCTACAGTAGCTTATGAAATAATTTAGTGTAAGTAGTTTACTAGTATTACAGGCTTCCTTTGGGGAAGCCTGTTAGAGGTTATAGTTAGAAGTTATAGTTAAAAAAGCCTTATTTTCCAATAGGAATATTGGAATAAATATTCAATAGATATTTTTGATTGTAAAAGAAAACAATCCAGTTTTCAAAAAATAAAACTTTGTTTCTTTACTGATGTTTCCTAATAGTATTTTAGTTTCTTTGTATGATGTGTTTGCACAAACTATTACCTTTTGTAGGATGCAGTGTAGCTTTGTGTTAAATATCCTACATAGATCTCCACATCACACCAAATGAAAATGAAATGCAATGTGGGTAAAAAAGGGCAAATTAGCAAGTAGTCCAATGGTTTTGAACATCATTCTGAGAAGAAACATCTGGCATCCTGTGTTTCAGATGGTATTCATCAATATCCTCTGGGATTCCTGAGCTGTTATATCTGGACTAGTCAGTGATTCCTCTAGCATGGGCAAAAATTCTGTACATTTATCAGGAAAGTTAAGAAGCTCCCATCAGTTTAGGTGTTTCTTTCTCTGTCTTTTTTCCTTTCCTGCTTTTACTTTCAACTCACTTTTCAGTCTATCTTTTTTTCTTAGACTGTTGTAAGATTACTTGTAAAGCTTAGAAAGAAAATGCTTCTTCAATTGTCTTTTTTCCTGAGTAATTAGTACTGGGAATGATGGCCAAAGCATCACTTACATACAGGACAGCTGACTGAGTTTGTGCAGGGTGAGGAAAAAACCCCACCTAAGTCAAAACAAAGAAGGAAAAAATGTAACTAAATGTAACTAAATGTAACTAAAGTGTGTGGAGAACTTAAACAGTCAATTCACATTTCCTGTATCACTTCTCTTTGAACCAGTTGTATTCCTACCTTTCTTAGCTGTTTTCTTTGTTTCCAAACCCCTGCTCTGTAAATAGACGACACTATTTTCTGAGTCCCTTGGAGCCAGAGAACCATGCTCCAACCTTCAATCCAGCACACTGCTAATTTATTCCATGGAATCCATCTTACTTCAAGTCTTCTAATTCAGCAACTGTATTTTCACAAAAAACTAAACATTTTCATTCTCCCCAAGCCTTCTAACTTCAGCTGGAGTTGTCCACAGAATTAATTTTGCAGCAATTTCAGTGCATTTGAGGTCTTGAGGCAGAATTCACATTTGTTACAATCTCAAGAGCTGAAGTCTGTAAAATTCTTTTCTATAAGCTCAAGATTTCAGCAGCAAATGTTATTTCTTCCTGTACTCTATAAATCTGCTCTGTTTGAGCAAACCTTAGTCACTCTGTCACTTACCTCTTCCCAAATCTGTAATGTTGATATTTGTCCTTCCAATCATATTTTCCCTCCTTCATGAGAGTGGTTGAAGCACTAACATTCACTTGCCAGTTTTCCTTAAAAGATGCCATAGTTTCCAGTAGAATCACCCCATTGTGTTCTGGGCTTTTCATGTAACTTAGCATCTGATATGGAGTGAAACCACTCCCTTCCTCCATTCTTAGGCTGAGCCATGTGCAATATACCCTGGGTATCTGAATTTCTGCAGTCTAATTCAGAGCATTTGATGGCTCCTAGGCTTCTGGAAATAGAAATCATACAGAATTGGATGTAGCCACCAGGAAATTCATTTGGTCCCTGGCAGATGCTACGTACCATCTTTCTGGGAGCTACTTAGGCATGGTGTCAAGAACAGTATCTCATGCACACACACAGCCTCTCCATTGCTTAGGGAAGCACCAGGACTGCTGCTCACTTACAGCTGGACTGTCCTGTGGCCAGATAGATCTCAGGGAGATGTTAGCTAGGACATATGGTGCTTCCTTCACTTCTGCAGTAGCTGACACAGTTAACAGCACATCAGCTATAAATGTGACACACAGAGGGAGCCACTGGCAAATGTTCAACCAGACCAGGGCACAAATGCCTTTAAATAAACACATGGCATTTCAAGAGCTGGAGAGCTGGGACATCAGCAACACGAAAGGATGAGACACTAGTTTCCATCAGCATCTCAATCATCTCGTAGAACTATTTCCAATTTTGCCTCTTCTCTCTCCTCCTTTTCTGACCCAGATATACTTAGTTTGTCAGAGGATCGTATTTTGACCACATGGCTTCTTGTTTGTTTCCCTTGCCTGACCTCCAGAGAGATCTGTCAGGGATTCTTAACTTCAGCCCATAATCTCTTTAAAGTCTTTCCCAGTTCACGACACTTTAGTATATTCTATTTGAAAGAACTTAATAGCTGTATATGGTTAGCAGCTTGATTTTTTATGTGGTTATTCATTAACCTCATGTGACATTTTGAAAAACACCATGAGGGAAAAAAAAGGAAGAAAAAAAAGAAACCTCATACAAAATTACTCTTTGATGAAAGTAAAATCCTGTCCTATAGCATGCGTCTACAATAACAAGTTTTAAGTGCATATCAAAGTCAAAAATAGCTCTGCATTGTGATGTTCTGTTGTTGCAAAGTAATCGATTGCTTTTACTATAGGTAAGGTAGACCAGAATATTAGACACTATTTTATTTGCTATCATAAATAACGATGGCTTTTAGCTTTATGACTGGGAAATCAGGTCAATATTTAAATCTTGGAGGGAAGGCTGTCCTGTATGTGTGGATTCTGCAGTTAAATGCTCTGTCTGTGAGATGTGGGTTACACTTCCAGTTTGCAAACCCCTGTTCTTTCTCAATAATATTTATGTCTAAATAACTCAGGCTAAAACTCTAACAATCCCTGCCAACTCACTCCCCTTATAAAGGGCGGGGGAAAGGCAATCATTTGAGTGATCTGGCGTGCCTGGACATAACTATATAGAACAGTGAATAGTTCAGCTTTGTTGCTGCATTAGCCTTGGAAGGATAAGCCAAGAACAACAATAAAAATCAAATGCAGGCATTCATTGATGCTGCTATTGTGATTGTGCAGTTCAGTAGGTCAGAAATATTCCATAGTTTATAAATAGAATTTCATCTAACTTCCACCACTAATAAATAAATAGCTGTTTAACCAGCAAACCCAATGGTGGGCAAAATACCATAATACAGAGGTGCCTGCCAAAGGCATTTTTGGACTCTGACCATAGTTCATGCAATTGTTGTGACACTTTTTGTTCAATGGGAACTGACACACAGTTATTTCTAAAAAATCAAATATTTACCAAGCAAGAGAGAGTCCACACAACAGCAGGATTCCCCTTCAGCACCAGAGGACAGTCAAAAACAGTCCTAAAGAACTTTGTCTCTCTCAGAGTGTACTGAGTTACATCTGTACTTCCTCGTGTGCCCTTTTATAGAACATTCTCACAAGCCATGGGGCTGTGTCAGATTAGAGCACTACAGAACACGTGATCCCTAATGAAAGCCTTTTGAAGGTGGATTTTCCAAATGAAAATCCAGGCAAACTGGTAGGGAAGCAGAGCTAATGAGTTAGCTTATGTTTGCATTATATCAACTGCAGATGTGAAAAGATGACAGGAACAACAAAGAATCACAGAATCACAAAATGTTAGGGATGGAAAGGGATCTTGAAACATCATCCAGTCCAATCCTCCCACCACAGCAGAATCACCTAGATCAAGCTGCACAGGAACATGTCCAGGTAGGTTTTAAACATCTCCAGAGAAAGGAGACTCCACAACTCCTCTGGGCAGCCTGTTTCAATGCTCTGTCACCCTCACTGTGAAGAAGTTCCTTCTGATATTTATGTGGAACCTCCTATGTTCCAGTTTACAACCTTTGTCCCTTATCCTATCATTGGATGCCACTGAGCAGAGCCTGGCTTCATCCTTCTGTCTTTTCCATATTTATCAATATTAATGTGGTCATCCCTCACTTTCCTTTTTTCCAAGCTAAAGAGATCCAACTCCCTCAGCCTTTCTTCATAAGGGAGATGTTCCACTCCATCATCTTTGTGGCACTGCACAGGACTCTCTCAAGCAGCTCTGTATCTTTCTCGAACTGAGGGAGCCAGAACTGGATGCAATATTCCAGATGCAGTCTCACAAGGGGAGAGTAGAGGGGGAGGAGAACTTCTCTTGATCTACTAACCACACCCCTTCTTATACACCCTAGGATGCTGCAATGTCGTGCCAATGATACATGTGCATTTGGAAAGACACAGTAATTTCAGCTTTATTGGATCAATCACTTCTCATTCATTCAAAAATGAGTGCTGAAAATATGGAAAAAAAAGGACTGGATTTGCTTTTTCCAATAAAGTAATTCTCTACTTTATCAAACCATACCCACGAAAGTTTAAGAACACTTACAGCTCTTTAATAAATAAGCCGGTGATTTATATAATGGCACACTAATTATTTAATATTAAGCATTAATAGATCTGCTTGCAGTAGCCCCATGTTAATTAGCAGGCTTTTTTTAAAATTCCCAATGCAGTTTTATTCTCATTAATAACACTATGTTGTTTGAACAGAGAACACTTCCTTTTCTGGATTTCACAACTCTCTAGGGTACACTAGAGAGTGAATCAGTTATGCCCAACATGCAAAAGCTAAGCAAACAGGTGATTCATTGGTATTATTTTGGTGCCTTTGATTTACATGGAGTAATTTCAGCTAAATACCCTATAAGAAGAGTGCAAAACCTTTCTGCACATTATCTGCAGTCAGACTCATTTAAGAAAAACATACAGGTCATTCTCAGTATTACTACAGTGATAAAATAACCTAGAGATTATTAATTTGATAGGGGAAACTATGTAAAAGGGTTTATGACTATAAATGTCTGAAGAAAAGAGAGGCAAATCATTATGGTGTTTGGTATATATGCTCTAAGGTTTGGATTGCACATTAGTAAAGCTTTATACAGTCTGTTATGTAGATGGTTTTACCAAAATTTGTATACTTTGTGGGTAAACTGAAGATTTTAAACTACTGCGCTGGTTTGAGGGTTAAAGGCAGAATCCTCTAGAACAGATTGCTAGATTCTCCCTAGCTGTTCTGGGTCCTAAGACCTAACCCATCACAATTACCTAAATTACACTGCTAGTGTTGAAATCTTTGTTTCTGTTCTAATAGTCTAAGCAATAGGGTACTTCTCAGTGTAAACAGAGAATCAGAGGAATACTGAGGCTGGAAAAGACTTCTGAGATCATCCAGCCCAGCCTATGAGCTAACATCACCACATTGGTCAGACCGTGGCACTAAGTGCCACATCCAGTCTGTTCCTAAACACAGAAGGGATGATGACTCTGCCCTGGGCAGTCTGTTCCAGTGTCTGATCACCTTTTCCATGAGGAAGGGCTTCCTAACATTCAATCTAACCCTCCCCTGGTGCAGCTTTAGGCCCTGCCCTCTTGTCCACAGCCTGTAAATTCCTGCACACATCAGGGAGATTCTCTTTTAGGTTATAAGAAATGTTGAAAATTACCTGTGTATTAATATCCTGGATTGTAGACTAACATGTTTCTGGACAGTGTTGCAAGAACATAAACACCAACTTCGCCTATATTTCATTTCAGTACTAACTGCAGTAAGCTTTTTGAATTTTACATTCTCTCTTGACTTTCTAGTTTGGAGAGAAGAGCACAAGGGGATTTAACCATTGTCTATAAATCCATGGGGGTTGGGTGTCAAGAAGAAAGACACAATCTCTTTTCACTTGCACCCTGTGATAGGATAAAGAGCAATGGGTGTAAGTTGGAGAAGTCTCCAGATAAGGAGACTCCACAACCCCACTGGGCAGCCTGTTCCAATGCTCCATTACCCTCACTGTGGAGAAGTTCTTTCTGATATTTATATGGAACCTACTATGCTCCAGCTTACACCCATTTGCCCCATGTCCTATCACCAGATGACATGAGAAGAGCTGGCTCCATCCTCCTGACACCCACCCTTCACATATTTATAGACATTAATGAAGTCATCCCTCAGTCTTGTCTTCTCCAAGCTCAAGAGACCCATCTCCCTCAGCCTTTCCTCATAAGGGAGGTGTCCTACTTCCTTCATCATCTTCATTGCTCTATGCTGGACACCCTACACTATTATTATTATTATATTAATATCATTATGCTTTTTTTAAGATTGCCAGACACTATCTGTTACAACACAGGATTTTTTTATTCTGACAATCTTTTACTGAAAGAATTCAAATTTGCCATGCTAGATATATGCCTCGAGGAAATGTTAAGTACAGCCTGAACCACATGATCCAATTGAAAAATGGGAGCTGCAACGAGTTATCTCAAGCTGATGCAGCACTGGATCCCAGAGAATATTTAACAGGGACAAAAGATGCAGGGTAGGGTATAAAGAAGGAAACTCCCCAGGAAGCCATAAGAGAGCTGTGTGTCTGGGAACAGTGCAGTGTGGCGAGCATGGGAACAAAGGAGAAACGAGTTGGACAAGACACTAGGGGCAATGGACCAGAGGTTGGCTGGGCAAGTAGCCATGGGGAAATGCTGGGAAAAAGCTGGATGCAGTTAGGGCTGTTTTTGATTCTTCACATTTTTCTGTTATCAGAGATAAAACCCAAAGACAAAATGACTCATCCTACTACACAGCATCTCTGTGGAAAGCACTGGAATACATTAATGCTTGTTGACTATGGTGCTAGCATTCAATTAAGATTTAATTATAATCCCCTTCTTTAATTTGTTTTAGGTTTTTTAAAAAGGGGAGGGAAATGTCATAGTTTCTTTCCCTTCCTTGACACTCACTTAGGTAGTATATCCTTGGTTCCAGAGAAAGGCCACAGAAATGATCCAGGGCTGGGAAGCTGTCATATGAAGAAAGGCTGAGAGAACAGGGTTTGTTCAGCTCTGAGAAAAAAAGGCTTAAAGAATGCCTTATCACCATGTTCCAGTATTTAAGGGGTGGCTATAAAGAATATGGAGACTTCCTTTTTTACAAGGAGTCACATAGAAAAGATCTCAAGGGGTAATGGGTACAAGTTGCTTCTGGGAAGATTCCAATTAGACACAAGAGAAAAAATTTTCACACAAGTACCTTCAGCTGTTGGACTAATCTCCCCATGGAAATGGTGGAGCCACAAACATGGAACACTTTTAAAATTCAGCTGGACAGGCTGCTGGATCATCTAATCTAGACTGTGCTTTTGACAATACAGGCTGGAGCAGATGATCCTTGAGATAACTTGCAATCTGGTATTCTATAATTCTGTGATGATCCTTCATTCACATATTATGATCATTTGTATTCTCATTCTTTCATTCACCATCTATGAACATCATGGCATCCACAGAGTTAAAGTTGTGTTTCTTCTTAGAAAATCAAACTGATTTCCCCACTTCATAGAATCATCAGGGATTGGAAGGGACCTCGAAAGATAATCTAGTCCAATCCCCCTGCCACAGCAGGATCATCTAGACCAAGTCGCACAGGAACACATCCAGGCAGGTTTTAAACATCTCCTGTGAAGGAGACTCCACAGCTCCCCTGGGCAGCCTATTCCAATGCTCTGTCACCCTCACTGTGAAGAAATTCCTTCTGATATTTTCCCAAAGAACTCTGACAAGCACAATGCATGCATAGAAGCAGAAAAAAGTAGATTGGGAAAACAAGGTAATAGGAAGCAGGTTGCCCAATATGAGAGGCAGAGAGGCAGAGTGACTCAGAAGAACAGAGAAATCACAAATAAGTTTAAAGGCCAGAGCATTAAAGGCAAAGCAAGGCAAAAGAATGACCACATTTATGTGCATGAGTCATCAGAAATGGCATTTGACTGTCCATGCTCAGCCTTGCCAGAAGGTATATTAGCATTAAAATAACATCATTGTGCTACTTTCCAAATCTGGTAACATGAAAATATAAACATCTCCTCATGTCTCATTAAAGTCAATTATATTAAAGAATAATGAGATTTACCAGGATGTTGTGGTGGATTGACCCCAGCTGGACACTAGGAGCCCACCAAAGCCACTCTGTTATTCCCCTTCTCAACTGGACAGAGGAGAGGAAATACAAGAGGCTTGTGGATCAAGACAAGGACTGGGAGACATCATTCACCAATTACTGACATAGGTCAAAGAGACTTGGCTCAGGGAAAATTAATTTGATGTATTGCAAGTCAATTCTGAGTATGGTAACGTGAAATAAAACTAAATCTTAAGACACCTTAACCCTACCCCTCCTTTCTTCCTGGACTTAATTGTATTTCCAAAATTCCTGTTCCTCCTTGAGCAGCACAGGAGGATGGAAAATGGGAGTTGTGGGCAGTTCATCATGCATTGCCACTGCTTCTCCAGGTCCAGCATGGGGGAAGACAGCCCTTCAGGAATTTTGCCACTGGCAGTCCTCCTCGTGGGCTGCAGGTCTTCATTAACTGCTCCACCATAGGGTCCCTTCCACAGAGCTCAATCCTTCAGGAACAAACTACTGCTTGGGGAGTCACAAGTCCCACCAGCAAACCTGCTCCAGTGCAGGTTCCTCCCTCCACAAGTACTACCAGGAGGAGCCTGCTGCAGTGTGGGCTCTGCACAGGGTCAGTCTCTTTCAGTCACCTGCTCCACTATGGGGTCCTCCATGGGCTGCAGGTGTATGGGCTGTATGGGGACAGCCTGCCTCACCACTGGCTGCAAGGGAGATCTCTGCTCTGGTGGCTGTAACATGTCCTCCCCGTCCCTTTTTCACTGACCTTGGGATCTGCAGCGCTGTTACTCACATATTCTTCTTCCCTTTCCTGGCAACAGTGGCAGTTGTACCAGCTTTTTCTCCCATCTTAAATACTTTATCACAGAGGCACTACCACCACCACTGATGGTTTCAGCCTTGGCCAGTGGTGGGCCCTCTTGGAGCCAGTTAATATTGGCTGTATCAAATATGAGGGAAGCTTCTTGCAGCTTCTTACAGAAGCTGTCTCAGTAGCCCTCCCTACTACCTTGCCATGCAAACCCAATACAGGTATCTTGATGTCCAGCCCAAAGTAAATATCATAGATTCATACAGTTGGAAGAGACCGGCAAAGGTTATCTAGTCCAACACTCCTGCAACAAGTAGGGCCATCATTCACTAGAATAGATTGCCCAAAGCCCTATCCAGCCTAACCTTGAATGGCTCTAGGGATGGGGCCTCCAGCACCTCTCCAGGCAGTCTGTTCCAGAGATCCTCTACACTCAGATTAAATAAGTTTTTCCTGATATCTGACCTCAGTCTACCATTTTCCAGATTCAAACCATGACCCCCTCATTCTATCATTACATGTCCTATTGAATAGTTCTTTCCCAGACGACTTATAGGCCCCTTTCAGGTACTGGAAATATGTATTTAGCTGAGCATCTTATGCTATATTCTCTGTTTCCAAAAACAGGAGAACTGAGGACAATGTGAGTCCTTTACAATGAATATTTTCATTGTATTTCCACATTTTCCAGCCCAAATGTCAATCGTACAAAGATCTGTGTCACTTCAATTGAATAGATATTTTTAATGACATTATTTACACAATGGGAGTGTAAATGTTTTACACAAAAGGCCTTTAACGATGCCTTCAGAAACATCACAGCCCATTGTGCAGAAGTGTACTTTCTTCCAAGTGAAATTTTAATACAATGGCTTTTCACAGCAGCTCTCGAGCCTCTGTACTGTGCTGTACGAACTCTGCCTCCAGTACTTCATGCCTCATTTTCCCTGACTTTACTTTGAATGTATTTTTTGAATAATTGGGGAAAACATATTGTTGTTCAAAATGTTTACCCCCTTGTATTCTCATGGGAATAGCAATAAAATGCAATAGCAATAATCAAAGCAAGAACAACCCCAGGTACCTGTATAGGTTGGGAACAGATCTGTTGCAGAGCAACGTAGGAGGAAGGGACCTTGGGGTCCTGGTGGAGAGCAGGATGATCATAACCCAGCAATATGCCCTTGTGGTCAAGAAGGCCAATGGTATCCTGGGGTAGATTAGATGGGGATGGTTAGCAGATCGAGATTGGTTCTCCTCCCCATCTACTCCGCCCTGGTGAGACCACATCTGGAATATTGTGTCCAGTTCTGGCTCCCTCAGTTCCAGAAGGGCATAGAACTGCTGGAGAGAGTCCAGTGTAGAAAAGCAAAGATCATGAAGGGAGTGGAACATGTCCCTGATGAGGAAAGGCTGAGGGAGATGGGTCTCTTTAGCTTGAAAGAAAGGAGACTGAGGGGGTGACCTCATCAATGTTGGTAAATATGGAAAGGGTGGGTGTCGGGAGGATGGAGCCAGGCTCTGCTCAGTGGCAGGACAAGGGACAATGGGTGTAAGCTGGAACATAGGAGGCTTCCCACAAGTATAAGAATGAACTTCTTCACAGTGTGGGTGACAGAGCACTGGAATGGCCTGCCCGGAGGGTTGTGGAGTCTCCTTCTCTGGAGATGTTTAAAACCCACCTGGACAGGTTCCTGTGTGACTTGGTCTATATGATCCTGCTGTGGTGGGGAGATTGGACTAGGTGATCTTTCAAGGTCCCTTCCAATCCTTAATGTTTTGTGATTCTGTGATTCTGTGGTAGGGGCAAAATTATATCAGCGTACACAAAAAGCAGCGCAACTCCAGCCTTCAGAGAGGCCTCACAAACAACTAGGAAAATAATGCAGTTGAAAAATTATTTGGCTTGTTTCACTTTTTTTTACTGCTTCTATCTTTTTTCCATGTGGTGGATGTTTGCATGAAAACAAGAGGTCAAGTTCTGCTCTAAAATCAGCATAAATTTGAAATTCAACAGAGTTAATGTAAACAAATAGCAGTGTAAGCAAAAGAAATTTTTAAGCTTCCTGAGTGTGTTTTATGGCCAAAGACCTATATGTTGGAATGAATTTTTACCCGAAGTGCGCTGCACCAAGCCTTTGGAATTCTGCTTTGAACTGATTTTTAAAGGAATATCGCTCCCTTTTTTTCCCCTTTCCTTTCTATCTTTTTTTAATTTATTTTTTAACTAGTTTCTAAACAGTGCCTCATTGCTTGATTGATGGACAGCGTGTGTTGTGTCTGAAAGCACAGTCAGTGTGTGCTGCTGCCTCTTTTGCCTCTACCTTCTGTTTGACAAAAGACAAGTCAGCTGAAAATCATAGAATCATAGACTGGCCAGGGTTGGAAAGGACTTTAAAGATCATCTAATTCCAACCCCCCTGACCTTCACTAGATCAGGTTACTCAGGGCCCCAGCCAACCTGGCTTTCAACACTTCCAGGGATGGGGCAGCCACAACTGCCTTGGGAAACCTGTTCCAGCATCTCACCACCCTCACAGGAAAGAATTTTCACCAAATGTCCAACCTCAGTCGCCCCTCTTCAAGTTTTGAACCCTTTCCCCTTGTCCTCTTGCTATGCACAAGTGTAAAAAGTGCTACCCTAGCTTCCTTGTAGCCCCATCAGCTATTGGAAAGCTTCTAGAAGATCACCTGGGAACCTCCTGTTCTCCAGGCTGAACAACTCCAACTATCTCAGCCTGTCTTCATAGAGGAGGAGCTCAGGCCAATGATCATTTGAGCTGCTCCCCTCTGGACAGGTTCCAGGAGCTCTTTGCCCTTCTTATGTTGGGCACTCCAGAACCGGACACAGTACTCCAGGTGAGGTCTCACAAGTGCAGAGCAAAGGGAAAGAATCCCCTCCCTTGACTGACTGTCACTGCTGCTTTTGATGTGCCCTAGGACACTGTCGGCTTTCTGGGCTGCAAGTGCACACTGATGGCTCCTGTGAAACTTCTGGTCCACCACCACTCCCAAGTCCTTCTCCTCAGGGCTGTCCTCAGTCCTTCCTCCTCCCAATCTAATATATTTGTGCCTCAGTTTCCTCACCTCGGTAGGAACACAGAGTAGTTTTAGCACAGGTTTTGACAATGACTTAGTGAGAAATGAAAAAACACGCTGGTTGGAAGGGGCTCCTGAACTGCAGAACTGCAGAGGATCATTATTGCAGCAACGGCAGAATAGCTTCAGTCATTTTTTTTTTAATCCGAAGCATCAGAGTAAACAATACAAGTTGGAACAATATGCTCTTTCCAGCATGTGGTTTTAAAGAATGTGTTAAAAGACGATGTTGTTGCTATGGTTACAGATCCATCTAAAGAAGAGAGTGCACTACATGCTATTATAAAATTAAGGAAATATTAAGCAATAGTTTTTAGAAAAAGGTGTGTAGGAGTCAATGTTTTTAGTTTTGTCTTCTTAATTACTCTTAATATTTGTGAAAGCAGCAGGCTGAAAGAGCTATCTAGAAATGGGTATGAAGCCTGCTTCGTGCTTGGAAGGCATATTTCTAGGAAGCATATGGATGTCAATATCCATTTTGTGGAAATCCAGTACTCTTCACTGCTTCTCTCCATTTTCTCCTGCACTTATTTAATATGCACTGGAAAATCATGCTATAGGTAGAAATGTAAACACAATGTCGCTCAAACGCAGGATCTTTTAGGGCAGGTGACAACAAACTTCTTTTTTACTGTAGAATCATAGAGTGATTTGGGACCTTCAAAGATCATCTAGACCAACCCCATCCTGCAGTGATCAGGGACATCTTTAACTGGATCAGGCTGACCTGAGCCTTGTCCAGGGATGGGGCATCCCTCCTGGGCAACTTGTGCCAACATTTCACCACCCTCAATGTAAAAACTGCCTTCCTAATCAAAATCTCCCCTTTCATTTTAAAACCATCAGTCTTCTTTTTGTCACAACAGATCTTGCTAAAAAGACTGTTTCCATCTTTCATATCATCATAATCTTTTCCCTTTAAGCACTGGAAAGATGCAATAACGTCTCCCTGGTTTCTTTCTTCCTGAACAACCCCAACTTTCTCAGACTGTCCTTTTGCCAAAGGGGTCCTAGTCCACTGATCTTTTTTGGGTCCCTCCTCTGGACTCTCTCCCCTCTTGAGTTGAGGACTCCAGAGCTGGACACACCACTCCACATGAGGTCTCATCGGAGCAGTGGCAGGATTGACCTGCTGGACACACTTCTTTTGATGCAATCCAATGCTCTGTTGGCCTTCTGGGCTATAAGGACATATTACCATGGCTAATCTCAATCCATTCATCTTCAGTCTGTGTTGATATTTGGGATTTCCCTGGTGCAGGACCTTGTGCTTGGCCTTGTTGAACTTTATGAGGTTCACAGGGAGTGACTTTTTTATCTCTGGACAGCATGCCATACCTTAAGCAAGTCAACATCTCACAGGAGCTGACTTCTCTAGATCTGGACAGCACCTCATCCCTCAGATACGACAATTACACCACAGTTTGGTGTCACCTGCAAGCTTGTTGAGGGTGAGTTCAATCCCACTGTCTATCACAGAATCATAGAATCATCACAACTAGAAAAGACCTCCATGATCATCAAGTCCAGCTCTCATCCCATCATCTCCCCAACCCCTAGACCATGGCTTCAAGTGATCTAGCTATTCACTTTTTAAACAGCTCTATGTCATCAGTGAAGATATTAAACAATACTAGTCCCAGTGTGGACCTCTGGGGGACACTGCTTGTCACTAATGTGGACATCAAGCCATTGACTCTGAATACTTCAATCCATGTAATTCATTGTCCACCAAACAGTCCACCATTAAAACCATACCTCTCCATCTTGGACAGAAGGATGAGTCAAAGGCTTTTTTCATGGATCAGTGATAGGAAGTTCTGCAAGTTTCTATAGTCACAGAACTTGTAGTGTTTGTGTTAATTATCTGTTTGACTTATAGCTCTTACTATGGCAAGGCCACGCGATACCCTGAGAGGCTTCTGTGCTGTTAAGTAAGCAAACTCCTCAGCCTTTGTTACCAGATATTCACAGCAGGGGTATGCCAGCATCTTTCCAGGCTCTTTTCTGAATGAGTAAACATGTTTCCTCCAGGAGGAAACCAAGGGACAGTTGGCACAATAGTTTGCTTTAGGGTTCACTCCAGGCAGAAAACATGAAATAGACAGTGCCAAAATGGGCTCCTGCAGCCTGGGACAGACTTCTGAGATGATGCCAGCAGGCCCTGTGCCCACAAAACCAAGCACATACCCTCAGGACAGGCTACAGGGCAAACAATATATGCTTTTAGCATCATGCTCCGCAGGCTCTGCTCTGGTAGGCTTGCAGTATAGATTTCACTTTTTTTTCCACATTCCCTCACTTCATTACCACCACGAAAACACAAAATATTCTAGTTATGTCTCAGGGCCACAGAGTCAGCAACTGCTTCCTGAGGCTGATGAGTTTAGTAGTGTAGATTTAGCTGGACATTGCGCTCATCTTGAAAATCATAACAAATTTATTTATTTCTATCTGGAACCCAAAATTTGAGAAAATTACGAATCTATTGATTATTAATTACTCATGAATATTTAGTGTGAGTGCTCCCTTTCTGTGATCATAGGATCATAGGATCATATGATCATGAAAGGAACATGCCATTTATGGCATGAGCGTCCAGCATTGAGCAATGAGGATGATGAAGGAAGTGGAACACTTTTGTGATGAGGAAAGGCTGAGGGAGCTGGGTCTCTTGAGCTTGGAGAAGAGGATACTGAGAGGTGACCTCATTAATGTCTATAAATACATGAAGGGTAGGTGTCAGGAGGTTGGAGCCAGGCTTTTCTCAATGTCATCTGGTGATAAGACACGGGGCAATGGGTGTAAGCGGGAACATAGGAGGTTCCATATAAATATCAGAAGGCACTTCTTCACAGCGAGGGTGACAGAGCTCTGGAATGGGCATCCCAGGGAGGTTGTGGGGTCTCCTTCTCTGGAGACCTTTAAAACCCACCTGGACATGTTCCTGTGCAACTTGGTCTAGGTGATCCAGCTGTGTCAAGGGGATTGGACTAGATAGATGATCTTTCGATGTCCCTTCCAATCCTTAATGATTCTATGATTCTATGATTTATAATGCATGCATTCAAATACATGGCAAGTGCTTGTCTGTCAGACACTTATGTGTTCCCTAAGAGTTTGTACCTAAAAGAGTTGAGTTTTAGAAGCGACTCAGCATATGGTAGTTAAGGAAAAGCTGTTTTTAAAGTTGTACTGCCACTATTTCTAAATATAATCCTAAAAAGCAGAGACAGGGAAAAAATATCAAAACCCAGAACAGTAATTATGCTTACCAATCTACCTCATTTATCAAAGCACATTATGAAATGGACAGAGAACGTCACTCAGGGAACCTGTACCACTTTAAATTACCAGAGCTATGAATTACACAACCAGTGAAACACAATGACATCAAAGACACTGAACCATTTGATTTTCTTACACGTGAGAGAGTGACTACTGGGCACTGTGATTAGTCACCAGGGCTGAATACTGGTACAACATTGAACTCTATACATGTGGCACCACTGACAATAGTGGAGAAATGAACTAGTGGATACTCTAGAGGTTTGTCAGCAACAGAAGGCTGGTGTATAGATAAGCAAATGGCTTATGAATGTGCTAATGAGTTTGCCTTCTAACCCCATCAACTAAAAGCACCGAGGTTAATTTATTTTCCTTTGTCTCTTTAGAATATGTGTCTCCTCTATAAATTGAAATGCAATCTCTCTAGTGTATTAAGAACAATTTCTAATTTCCAATCTATTCAAGACATCCTCCAAAATTTTAATCATGCCCTGTACTATTGCAATATATATTTCTTACGGACTATTCAACGTCATGCTTTCATATTGTATCTGAACAGAGAAAGTAGATATTTTGCCAATATTTACAAAATTAATTTCAGGGAAGTTTTAGGAGAAATGATAGAAAATACTACCTCTGAGTCTGATTCAACCCTATTAGTCTTCCTGTTTTCTTCAGATAGTTTTTGCTCAGGTCTTGGCTACACAATCCCAGTTTTTTCACAGACCCTCTTAAAAATTTTCTGTGTCAACAGTGGAAGCAGAGAAAACAGAAGGGAAAAAAAAGCCATGCAAAGGACTTTTCTCTCCTGTCCCTCTGAAGTGTTTTAACACATACATCATGTGCTGATAATCTCTAATTATTTCCAGCAGTGATGGCTGTGCTGCTTCTTATGCAGGAATGGAGATGAGCATTGTAGGGTGTACAGGCTCTGTACCAGCCAGTTCCCCTGAGTCAGCTGTTGAGGTTTCATCTGGTACCAACCCAATAGACAAATCCTTCCTTCTACTTCTCCCAGGTGATAAGAACCATAACTGAGGAATCACAAGCCCATCCCTGGGCATGTGACATCACCTGTGCATTGTTCCTAATTGATGATGTACTATAAACTGACAAGCCAGCATTTCCTTTTTACCTCAGACTTTGACATTCTTTCTTTGTGTGTATTTGATTTTACACGTAAGGGTGTAGATTTTGCTAGTCACTCAGCCAGTCTGTGTGAAAATCTGCATGCTACACGAAGTTTTTGACCAGAGAGGAGTTAAAAGCAAAGTTACACAAAAAGGCAGTTCAACTTAATTCACGTCAGAGTTTGTAGAAGCCATTGAATGTATGAAGCCCTACATAATTGCTAGGTACTATTACTAGTCTTGAGTAAGTAATTCACATTGAATTATCTGTTTGCCAAATGTCATCTCCCTGTTTGTGAACTGTCATTGCAAGAGCATGGGGTATTTTCAGATTTGTTCAAAACTCTTCTCCAAATAGCTTCTGTCAGTAATTCTTAATCTGCTGCTTATTCATGAGAAACACACTCCAAGTGTCTGTTAGTTGCAGTCCAAGTTGTTTTCACTGGCCATTTCAGTAACTGATACCCTTCCTTTCAGACGCTTGGTCACTGTAACTTTGAACGGTGTAGTAGTTACTCACCCAAGCGAGCACTACATTTTCTTTCCATGAGTACCGGCTAACATCCACCTTGATATGCAATGTAGCCCTGTTCTAATATGCGTATTGCAACAGTGTCTAGAAGTCAATCAATCTGAGAATACACTATTTTGAGAATGATACAAAACTTGAGTACATTATATTCCCTGTTACAAATTATTTACTGTATAGAAGACTGATCTGTATGACAGCAGGGAGAGGGGCCTTCACAGCAGATTGAGGAAGTAGAGCCAGAGGTCATCACAGAATCATGGAATCCGGATCCCCGGAGGCACTGTGCAACTTGTGGAAGGATCTCACCCAGCAAATGGATGAATCATTATTGTCCTGGCTACTCCGCATTTGGGATACAGCTGGGTATGGCATGATCTTAGACAGCAAGGAAGCAAGACACCTGGGATCCCTGTCCAGAGATCCAGGCATGGACCAGGGTTTTGTGAGAGTACAAGAATCTCTCAGCCTCTGGAGATGCCTCCTTGCAAGTGTGAGAGAAAGATATCTCTGGGAACAAGACCTCCAAGTGCAACAAAGCCCTTGGAAGACTATGGAATAAAGAATCCAGTGATTCTGAAAGCTTCCTGTTCTCCAAAATCTCTTTGTAGGTGATGTGCCAGACCCTAAGAGCCCTGACAGCGTCAGGTGTACATTCTAGGTGTGGTGAGGCTTGCATGACTCAGACCCCAAATGTAGGTACATTTCCCAACCATGCTCCAGTGGAGTGAAGGACAGGAAACCATGAGTACCATGATCAAAAAATTACAGACTTACGAGGACACTGTCCGTCCTCCAACCCAGGCCCAATCTCATTCGTGGAGAAGTTGGCAGAGGGCCTTCAAAGGATCAAGAGAGTCATCAACAGAATCGAAGACAACCATCAAGCCCTCAAAGAAAGGATAGATGAGAGCAGACTGTATGTGACCAGAGGCCCTGAGATGAGCTGCAGATGCTCCTTGGTACAACAAAATGAATACTCACCATACATTGAGCTGTGGTATTTTCTGTTGGACCATGGAGAAGATATGGACTGGTGGCATGGAAAACCTACTCATGTCTTAGAAGCTCGCATATGAGAACTGAAGGACAGGGCAAGAGCCAAAAGCAAACCAGCACAGGTGAGCGCAATGCCAGTCTCTGGATAATGGCCGAGGAAGGCTAGATTGGATGATGACATGTCTGACCCAGTGGAAGGCACCTCTCGCAGTTATGACACCCGAGACTAGGGAGGCCTTACCTTCAGCCAAAGGGAGGAGAGGGACAATAGGTGTTTTGAACTATTTGAATCCAAAGGCCAAGCACTTCAGACCCACAAGAATATATGGCTTTGGGGGACACTGGCACTCAGTGTACCCTGTTGCCATCAGGACACGTGGGGCCTGAACCTATTTCTGTTTCTGGGGTGACCGGGGGCTCTCAGGAGCTCACAATAGTGGAGGCTGAAGTGAGCTTGACCAGGAAGGACTGGTAGAAACACCTCATTGTGATTGGCCCAGAGGCCTCTTACATCCTGGGCATTGATTATTTAAAGAACGGGTTCTTTAAAGACCCAAAGGACTACCAACATACCTTTGAAATTGCTGCTGTGGAGGTGGAGAGTACTGAACAATTGACCACTTTGCCTGGACTGTTGAAAGATCCTTCTGTTGCGTGACTTCTAAAATTAGAGGAACAGAAGTTGTCAGTAGCCATGTTGATAGTGCATCACCAGCACTACAGAACAAATTGAGACTCCGTGAACCCCGTTCAGCAAATGATTCAAAAGCTGGAGAGCCAAGGGGTGGTCAGCAAGACCCACTCACACTTCAACAGTCCCATTCGGCCCGTGCCTGAGTCCAGTGCAGAATTGTGCACTACTGTGGTTTGAATGAAGTTACCCCACCATTGAGCACTGCTGTCCCAGACATGCTGGAACTGCAGGATGAGCTGGATCACAAGGTGGCAAGATGGTACACCACCACTGACATTGTGAAAGATTTTTTAGCCATTCCCTTGGCGGCAGAATGCAGACCACAGTTAGCTTTTACTTGTGCAATACACACGGAACCAGTTGCCTCAGGGGTGGAAGCACAGCCCTACCATCTGCCACGGACTCATTCAAGACACATTATGTAAGGGCAAGGCTCCAGATCACTTACAGTACATAGATGATATTATTGTGTATGGGGGAATACAGCTTGCGAAGCCTTTGAGAAATGGGAGTCAATCATCCAGATTCTCCTGGAAGCTGGTGTTGACATTAAACAAATCGAAGTCAAGGGACCTGCCCAGGAAATACAATTCGTGGGGGTGAAGTGGCAGGACAGGTGCTGCCTGATCCCAACAGAAGTAATCAACTAGATCACAGCAGTGTCCCCACCCACCAACAAGAAGAGGACCCAAACATTCTTAGGCATCATAGGTTTTTGGAGAATGCATATTGCAGAGTTCAGTCAGATTGTCAGTCTCCTATACCAAGTGACCCAGAAAATAAATGAATTCCACTGGGGCCCTTGGCCCAGTTAGAACCGGGCCAGAAATGAAGAATGTGCTGTATACAGTGGCCAGGGACAAAGGTCCCTCTGGGAGCCTCTGGCAGAAAGTGTCTGGAGAGACTTGAGGCTGGCCACTTGGATTCTGGAGCCGAGGCTACAGGGGATCGGAAGCCAACCACACTCCAAAGTAATCGACACAAATACACAGCTTCACCTGGCACCCCGATTACCCGTGTTGGGGTGGATGTTCAGGCGGACGGCTCCCTCCATGCACCATGCCACCAATGCCATTTGGAGTAAGTGGGCTGCTCCGATCAAGCAGCGTGACCATGTCAGGAACCCCAATCACCCTAGGATCCTGGAGGTAATTAACAACTGGCCTGAAGGTGAGAACTTTGGTCTGGCTGATGATAGAGAAGAGCAAGTGACTTGTGCACAGGAGGCTGCACCATACAAGCAATTACCAGAAAATGAAAGACAGTACAATCTTTTCACCAACGGTTCCTGTCGCCTGGTAGGGACAGGTGGGAGGTGGAAAGCGGTTGTATGGAGCCCCACACAACAAGTAGCAGAGGCTACCAAAGGAGAAGGTGGGGAGAAGGTGGGTCAAGTCAGGTCGCAGAGCTTGGAGCTGTTCAGTTGGCTTTGGACATTGCTAAGCGAGAGAAGTGGCCATGGCTCTATCTCTACACTGACTCATGGATGGTGACTCTGTGGGGGTGGCTGGACAGGTGGAAGAAGGCAAACTGGCAGCATCAGGAAAAGCCTATTTGGGCTTCCAAAACATGACATCGCCACCCAAATATAAAAGCTGGATGTGAGGGTCCACATAAACACACACATGCCCAAAAACCAAGCTAATGAGGAACACTGGAACAACAAACAAGCAGCCTGAGCTGCACAAGTTGAGGTATTACAGATAGACCTAGACTGGCAGCACAAGGGGGAGTTGTTTCTGGCTCAATGGGCCCATGACGCCTCAGGGCATCAGGGCAGAGATGCCACCTACTGGTGGGCAAAAACTGAGGGGTGGATTTAATGATGGACACCATTTCCCAGGTCATTCACAACTGTGAGACATGCGTTGCCATAAAACAGGCCAAAAGGGTAAAAACTCCATAGTACGGTGGGAGATGGACTAAATTTAGATATGGAGAGGCATGGCAATAGACTATATTACTCTGCCACAGACCACCAAGGCAAGCTCTACATGTGCTGGAAACACACCCCGTACCTCATGCCACTGCCAGAAACACCATCTTAGGGCTTGAAAAGCATATCCTGTGGCAGCACGGTACCCTAGAAAGAACCGAGTCTGACAACAGGACTCATTTCAGGAACAGCCTGGTTACTACCTGGGCTAAGGAGTATGGTATCGATTGGGTGTATCACATTCCTTGCCATGCACCAACTGCCAGGAAGGTTGAGAGGTGCAATGGACTATTAAAAATCATCCCAAAGGCGCTAGGCAGAGGAACTTTCAAAAACTGGGATCAGAATCTAGTCCAAACCACATGGCTTGTCAATACTAGAGACTCTGTCAATTGAGCTGGTGCTGTCCACTCAGAACTCCTTAGCACTGTAGATGGGGATACAGTCCCAGTAGTACACTTGAAAGGGATGTTAGGAAAAGGAGTTTGAGTTAGCCTTGTGTAACGGGTTGAAACTAAGAAACTGCTTTGCTCCCAGGTTTTAAGGGGAAAGGAAACCAAAGCAGTCAGGT
>JAOXOE010000001.1:42490506-42531480 GCA_028565055.1 Phoeniculus purpureus
CACCTAGATCAAGTCACACAGGAACATGTCCAGGTGGGTTTTAAACATCTCCAGAGAAGGAGACTCCACAACTCCCTCTGGGCAGCCCCTTCATCTGTCACCCTCACTGGGAAGAAGTTCCTTCTCATATTTATGTGGAACCTCCTATGTTTCAGCTTACACTCATTGCCCTTGTCCTATCATTAGAGCCTCGCTCCATCCTCCTGACACCCACCCTTCACATATTTATAAACACCCCACAGTCTCCTTTTCTCCAAGCTAAAGAGACCCAGCTCCCTCAGCCTTTCCTCATAAGGGAAGTGTTCTCCTCCCTTCATCATCTTCATGGCTCTGTGCTGAACTCTCTACAGTTTCAATATTGCATTATCCTCATAGAAAAGAGTTTTTTCTGAGTGGTCAGAACCTCAGCTATTTTGAGTTTTCATTCAGTATTGCCTGTACCAGTCGTTTTGTAACCTACTAGATACTAGAAGATTACCATCTGGTCTCTTGAAAAGCTTCTTATCTCCTGGATAAACAAACCCGTCCTCCTTAGTCTCTCTTTGTATGGGAGTTCTCTCATCCCCAAACATCTTGGTGTCCATCTGCTGAACTTACTCCAGCTTAGCAACATCTTTCTGATTTTGGCAGGGTACAGACTAACAAGGGCTAAGTTAAAGGCATCTGCTGGCTGGTCTCCCATTAATTCAACCCAGGACTATGTTAGCCTTCATCACTTCCAGAGCTTGTATTTGGCCCACCACTGGCTCATGCTTAGCTCGCTAGCTACCATCTGGAGGGACATTCTCAGTGAAGACTGAGACCAAGAAGGCAATGAGTACCTCAGCCTTGTCTGTGTTCCCATGTCACTAAATCACCAATTGGCAGCAGGTCCACACTCTCATACTAATAGTGTACCAGTAGAACTTCTTGTAGCTCTTCATGTCCAACACCAGTTTTAGCTTGAGTTGAGCTTTGCCTTTTCTAACACTGTTTCTGCAACGCAGGCAGATGTTTATATTTATTCTTTGTATTCAAGTCCCCACTTCTAATTTCTGCACAGTGTCCTTTTTTTTACAGGAGAGGATTATTTTGTGACGTAAATAAATAGGAATATAAATAGGGAATCCAGAGAAATTACAAAGAGTCCAGAGAAAAACAAAATTATCAGGCATATGGAAAACAAAACCTATGAGTAAAGGTTGAAACAATTGTCTACAGCAGGTTAAGGAAAGACATAAAAAAAAAAACCCTGCAAAAACATTCGTCACTGCTGTAAAAAACCTGCAGTATCTTCATGTTCCCTTAGAAAAGAATAAGAATTAATGAGATGTAAGCACAAGGTTAGAAAAAGCAGAAAAACTCTTTTTTCTGTGGAGGGAGAAACTGGACCACAAAATTGATAGGCAGGTTGGAGAAGAACTCTATCACTAAAAATCTTTGAGAACAGGCTAAATAAGCATCTCAGACACTTGTTTATGGTTGTTCTTGTCCTAGTAAGCAGAAAGATGGAGTATGTCTTGTGGGCCACTTTCAAGTTTGTTTTTTTAATGACCCTATGTGCTTGCGTGAGAATTGTATTGTGTTGTGCAGTTGTTCACTGTTTCATTCTTTAGCATGTGAAAAGAATATATTTGCTCATTTTTTTCCTATGTCTATAAATATATGTGATTCTTGTGATTAGATATTAAGTACTCATATTCTTTTTTTGGTGTGTGTTCAATAAGCTTCTGGCTTTTGCCACCGGTCAAAGGACGTCAGCATTCAACACTCCTGAAAATCTTTTTCCTGTTTCACTGTCTACACCTAAATTCCTCATGGTAATGCTCAATGCTGTCAGTCACTCTTGACTCAGCTGAAGTAGTTGTAAAGCAGTGAGGGAATAGATATTGGAGGTGTGTGCTGCTGGGCAGCTGATTTTTAAATCGCAAAAAGATCTGTATGGTTTCTCGCACGCTGTCTCCTATGTCCACATAACAACTCGGTCTACAGATGTCTTGATCTCATTCCACTGCTGTCGTGACCTGAACTTTTTCATAACTGCTCTATAAGGAAGTTTAGATTGGATGAGAGCAAAGGTCACTTTTTGTTCATTATCTCTTATGCTTTTTCTACTTAATATGGAAAGAAGTCAGTGTATCATTCCTAAATCTTCTGTACTGTGACATTCACAGTAGGAAAAACTAAAACCAGTGTTGACCTCACAAGCTTGGTTAATTAGTTTGCATCTTAACTATCTCACTGGCCTTCTAGGAACGCAGCATACTTCTAGCCTTCAGTGAGGTTCCAGTTAATGTTCTCATTACTGTGGACCAAGTTTGTTTTTGTATGATTATCTCTTCAGTTGCATGAGGTTTCCTTTCTTTCCCTTGTGTCTTGACATATTGTCTAAACAATCTTCAGAGGAACTGCAAAACAGATTCCCATGAAAATCTTCAACCTTTAACAGCAGTGCACAAGAAAGAAAGAATGAGGACACTATAAAACCAGCTTTGCTTGTCAACTAATGACTTGAGTAAACCCTTTTGTCACTGCCATAGTAAAGTAAAAGTCTTTAAAGTCCAGAACCACAATCAGACTCTGTCATAAATGGGGCTATTGCCTTTTTGACTGATTTCTATTACAAAACCAAAGGGTTCATTAATCTCATCTAGGGCTTTAGTGGAGAACAAACAATAATAAAGGGAAAATAAAAGAGTGATAAAGCTGTAATAAAGTAGCTTTAATGATTTTGAGAAGCTTATTGGCTGTACGTCTTTGCTCTTTCTCAAGCCACATCAGCTCTCCAAATGAAGCTTTTTGATTTTCTGTGAATGATGGTACCCAATATTACCATTTTACTGTAGAAGTTGTTCATAAATGCTTCAATTCTGTATTTCTTTAGCACACTATAGAATTCTTTTAGACTTTTACAGAGATATAGTAAAAGGCTCTAACTTGAAAATACTTCGTAAGTCAGTCATTTCACTAGTTTGAATGGAGGCAGCAACTGTAACAGAAGTAGGTTTTAGGCCAAGGGGTGCTCGTCCCATCGGCTGTAGTGCAGTCACTGGTCTTTGAACATCCCACTTATGTAAAACATGACAAGGGCTTAGGTGTGGGCTTGAGGGTATGCTTCAGGGTAAGAAGTATTTCATGTTTATGTCTTTCAGATAACATTGTGTGAGCAAGCTGTGTGATAGATTTATGTCCAAATAAGTGATGTCTCACTGTTACTATCAACAGGCCTTCGAATACGTTGCACATCTTCTAAATAAATGCCGTCACATACTGTGATCTTACCAGTGTGCCACAAACAAGGCTGTACTGGTTTAAATACAGAACTGTAGGCTGTGTTAGGTTCACTTGCATGTACCTGTGTGATAAATTAGAACATGCACACAGCTCCAGAGCATGGATTGCTTTTTGTCTGTTGTAAGCTAAACCAACCTCTATTGCTTGTTGGCATGAATTTTCTCATGCATGATGTGGGGTGCCTTGTCTTTTTGTAGTATTGCTGATATAATTTTTAGACTATCCCTTTCCAGATTCCAAGGAGTCTGTGAAAGAAGCAAGAAACATTTTGCATCTATACACATGCACTCACACCTTTCAATCATTTTTCAGAACCCCTTAGGTTTTCTTAAGTGAGATGTCTTTACCCGCTGAAGCTTTATTTTGTAATAGTATCATAGTGTTACTCCATCTTGTGAGGCTTGTCTCCTATGCTGAGTTGGTTTTAAATGTTTTTATTTCAATTGCCAAGTGTTCCCTTTATTTACAGCCAGCTTATTTAGACACATGCAGGAATGGGGCTTCAGAATCTGACTGACTGCAGAGGTTACCTTGCAGGAGAGGTTCTCCTATGATAAGACCTTGAGCAAAACCAAGGAGAGCAAATTTCTACGTCATGTTTTGCAGGCTAATAGAGGAGGGCAGTCTGACCCCCTTAGAATACAGTCTGAAATGATGCTAAGAAATTTAAGAACCTTGTAAAACTGCTTGAACTCATCTTACAAGTAAAACTCATTTAGAAATACTATAAATACTAATCTGTCCATTATATGTTCAAACGGATTGTTTAGCAACAGCAGTAGGAGAATTTACTAATGTTGCAGTCATTGCATTATGTGGAATTTGGATCACAGCCCAATCCAACAATGTTAAACACCACATTTCTTCCAGTAAAGTACGTTCTGATTACAGTATCTGTTTTCAGCTCAAGTAGTGCGATGTGGGAGACTCAGACTAGCTTAGAAAGGGATACATTTTCATGGTGCAATTCTCTCAGTGTAATTGGACATCAGAAATCAAACACAAATTTTGAACAAAATATTGTTGGATCTTTATAGCAGTAGTTTTGACTTGGAGCATTTTAGCCTCAAAAGGGAAATGCAGATGAGAAAAGATTTGATTGTTAGACATTCGCAAGAGGCTATATAATGTTTTCAAATCAGGATTTAGATTGGACTTCTGTCCACAGATAATTGAAAATGTTAATGTTGCTAGTTTTCTGGTTCAGTGTCTCTCAGGCAAGGCCATCTGAATAAATCTTTTGACTAAGCGTTCCAGCTGCAGCATAGACTCTCACCACAGCTTGACTTGCTTTCTATACTAATACAAGCTAGGCATTTTTATGGTAAAATGAGGAAAACTTGTGATAAAACTTCTTTGTCTCATCTACAAATTAATCAGAAAGCAGAATGGGTTCAGACTTTGCCCACATTTGAAGTTTTAGCGACAGATATCCTGAAGTTTGTTTCTGCATTCAAGCTTCCTGAAACTATTTAGTTTATTCAAGTACATTTTAAATTAAGGGTTAAGATGTGGTGTGTATTTCCTTGAAATACAGCTCTCTAGTCGGTTTACATGCCTCTGTGTACACAATTGTGATGACTAAATCACTGCAGTTGTTTTGTGAGTGTGAGGTTGCAGTATTTCAGGCTTTTCTCTTTGGTTGGGAGAGACTTTTAAGATCATCACGTCATCATGTCAGTGCTTCAACACAGCACTGCCTTGTAACCAGTAAACCATGTCCCTAAGCAGTAGGTCCACACGTGATTTAAATACCTCCATGAATGGTGACTCCACCATGGGAAGCCTGTTCCAACGACCCTTTCAGAGAAGAAATTCTTCCTAACATCGAAGACTGCTAGTGATAAGAAGAAAAGGCTTGACGTCATATCAGATTCTGCATCTCCTTTACTCTAGGGTGAATACAGAGTAACTGTATACAAACAAGACCATGTATTTAAGTTTATTCTGTTGTAACTTGGGTCAGAAATACCCCTTCAAAATGGTGTTTATTTAATGATAGCATCATCTGTTGTGGGTTTTTTGTGTTGTTGGATCATGAAATTTCCTAGTAGGGAGAGATATTTATATCCCATCCTCTTTGAGAAAAACTTGTAAATATTTCAATACAAGGAGAGAACCTGTTCCCAGATTAACTTTCAGGCTGGAGTCAAGAAATTAAAGCAACAAGAGTTTAAAAAGAAAAGAAAATACAAACCAGAAGAAAAAAGTCCAAATCTGTTCAGCTGTCGGATTTCTCACTAGGAAGCTGTTGCTGTGAAACCTGTCTCTGCCCCAATTAGTCAGCAACACTAGACAGAGCAATAGACCTGTCCTCTCTGAGGAAGAGAGATGAAACTATGAGGCTGGTAATGTTGGAAAAACAAATGTAAATAATGAGTTACAAATATTAACTGTATTGCATTATTTTCTGGTTTTGGTGAAATTTCTCTTGTTCTCTTTTCAAGGGACCGAGCTCCCTTCATCTTCACATCAGAGATGGAGTATTTCATCACAGAAGGTGGAAAAAACCCACAGCGTTTTCAAGAGTTTGTGGAGCTTTGTTGTCGAGCTTACAATATAGTCAGGAAACATAGCCAGTTACTCTTGTACCTGCTGGAGATGGTAAGATGCTTGAGAATGAAACAAAAATCAATTTCCTCTGGTATCTTTTTTCCTTTTACCACCTCTCTGCTGCCTCCAGGGAGCACTGTGGTTTGAAGAGGTATCAACTGCACTGTTGGAAAGTTAGTGCTGGTACTTCCTGTGTAAAGAAACTATCCAACCTTAGTATGAGTATCTGAGAAAAGAAAAGCTAAGCTGCTTGCTTTCTTCTTTTTTTTGATTAATTCCTTTTTATAAAACATCAGAAAAATGCAAGAAGCTGAGTACAAGTTTTGCATTCAGAGATTTCATTCCAACCTTTTTCTAAGTCTTCAATAAGCCATTTCCCAAACTTGTCCATGGCTATAGCAAGACAATGTCAGCTAAATACTTTACACACTGGGTGGCATGACAGCACCTAGCAGCACAGCAACTGCCATGAGAATGGGATGGCAAAACCAGGAAAGAAAGAGCACTACCCATGTTGACACGGGTTTAAAAACCCTTTTAAAGACCTCTAGGAGTTTTTATCTCGTAAGTGTTCCTATTGATTGATGTGCTATGCCAAATTTCATAACTGTTTTATGCCTTTGTTTACTTGAGAGTGAAAGGTTAATGATTTTCCCTTTTGTGGATAGAACAAGAATATTAAATTAACTATTTGCTAAGTTGCTAGGCTAAGATAATAATCCACAATTGAAGTCCAGGGCCCCATGTGAAACCTAGGTGATTGGTTTGTGCATAAAAACCTTAGAAACAGAGGCTCTGCTGAGCTTGGGGTACAAGCAAGAAGTTGCTATATAAACAGTACTTTACTGTTTCCAAATTTTGCAGTAGGGAGAGGAGAAATGCTCATCTTGTGTTTTCGTATTGATCTTCTTTCTTCTGTCTTCAGCATGGAATTTCATGCGTTGATATAGTGAGTGATTTCCCAATATGGACCAGGAAGGATTGTCTTAGATCTCTTAACCCTGCTTTTAAGTAGTCATAAAGGTGAAACAAAACTGCATTCACATTATGAAGAGTAATTTTGCACTGGAAGCAGATCAGAGTGCAGTTGTAGGAGATACTAAGTTAAAGAGCCTCTAGAAAACTCAGTAAAACCTCTGCTCTCTCATCCATGGAAGTAACTCCTGCATTTCTAAACAGGTTACATGAAATTGCATGCTACAAATATAGTTACATCTTCTACCCACGTCTTGGCCCCAGTGCAGTCCCTTTTCTGCAAGCAGCAGAGATAATGATGTTAGATTACTCTGGGATAATGGAGAGAGAGTTAGGAAAATGTTCCCAGCAGGAGCTCTGAAATAACTAGTTATCCCTGCTTGGATATAGCTCAGGTTCATCTAAATTCACAACATACTGCATCTTCTTCTGTTTCTGCTGATCTTTAAGAAGTATTCGTGCTGAGCTAACAGTCATCATGCAGATATGTTTTAATATTTGTCAATGGGCTAAAGTTTAGTCACTTGTGTTGCGTTTGATAATTTTGGAAGAACTGGCAGCACGCTCACACCCCATTGATTCACAGATCACAGACACAGATCATTAGGGGTTGGAAGGGACCGCAGAAGTCATCAAGTCAAACCCCCCTGCACAAGCAGGACCATAGAGCCTAGGGCAGGTCACACAGGAACACATCCAGATGGGCCTTGAAAGTCACCAGAGAAGGAGACTCCACAACCTCCCTGGGCAGTCCATTCCATTGGTCTATAACTCTTGCAGCAAAGAAATTCTTCCTCAGGTTGCGGTGGAACTTCCTGTGCTCCAACTTACATCCATTGCCCTTTGTCCTATCACAAGGCACAATTGAAAAGAGATTGTCTCTTTCTTCTTGACACCTAGCCCTCGTGGACAGCGATTAAATCCCATCATAGTCTTCTGCTCTCTAGACTGAAAAACCACAGGTCTCTCAGTCTCTCCTCATGAGGCAAGTGCTCCAGTTGCCTAATCATCTTCATGGCCCTCCATTGGATTCTCTCGATCAGACCTCTGTCTGTTTTGAGCTGAGGAGCCCACTCCCTCCCCTGGCACTACTCCTTCTAGCAGTGGTGCCTACTCCTTCGCAGGTCTGATGATGCTCTCCATATCAAAGGAAACTAAACAAGCTTGCCAACACCTTGGTTTTGATAGCAATGTATGGAAGGGTGAATCTGGTTCTGCACTTGAAATGGGGCATTGTTCAGAAATTCTGACATATCAAAATCTTTTAGTTGTATTTATCATTTCTAGTAAGTAGATTGTGGAAGAAGTTCAACTCTTAATTAACTTCCATTAAGAATGTCAGAAGTTATCATGAAGGGACAAGATAAACTAAACACTGCTTATTTGTATCTCTGACAGTCAGACATTCATAGAATCACAGAGTCACTCTGTTTGGAAGAGACCCCCGGGATCATCAAGTCCAACCATCTACCCTACCTTACAAGTTCACCCCTAAAACCACATCCCTCAATGCTTCATCCAAACAATCTTTAAACACATCCAGGGATAGCAACTCAGCCACCTCCCTGGGAAGCCTGTTCCAGTGCCTGACCACCTTTTCTGTGACAAAATTTTTCCTAATACCTAGTCTAAACATATCCTGTTGTAACTTGAACCCATTCCCTCTTGTTCTATCATTAATTGTCAAGTCATGTGTGCCCAAAGAAGGGGAGCAATACGAGCATGTAAACTTAGGCATCTAGTGACATCTGAGTTGCCCTGGGCACCCTGTAGTTGTTTTCTGAACAGTTGTTCCATGTCTTGTTTAATTAACATCTATTATCACTAGCTACAACGTTCAGAAGCCTTCTTCATCGGGGTCCAGAAACACAGAATTCATGCTGTATGGAGCAAAAGGGATGAAGCATTTTAATCACAGAACACAGTAAGCCTCTAGGAATGAGCAAAATACTATGTAGATACTGCTTAGCTAAGGAAGTTGGGTTTTGTTGCTTTCAGCAAATGGTTTTCCAACCTCTGCAGTGCAAAAAATCTAAAACAATCTTAGTTTTCACTTCCACCAAAGTAATTCAGCTTATGTTCATGTGTGTATTGCACCCTGTTCTAAGGCAGCACAAGAAGCTTAACTTGTGGGGGTTTTTTAAAATAATCTTTCATAGAATCATTGAATCATTAAAGCTGGAAAGGACCCCCAGGATCATAATGAAGTCCAGCCCTCATCCAAACACCTCCCTAAACCTAGACCATGGCCTCAAGTGCTCTAGCTCCTTGTTTTTTTAAACACCTCTAGGGGTGGTGACTCCACCACCTCCCTGGGCAGCCTGTTGCAGTGCCCAAATATGAGTTAAGGGCATTCAGATAAATAGCATGCCCTATGCTCTCTACTCCTTGCTAGCCAGCACTCTTTGAGACAGCAGTCTAACTGTAGAGTAGTAGTAAAGATCAGATGTGATATAGAGCAAGATCTCATAATTTCAGGAAGAAAATACTGCTCTCTCATTTCTTTCCCTTTTTTTTATTCATCTCTCAACTGAAACTTAAAATACAAGTAGTGCTTTCTTTCTTTGCTTTTGCTTGCATAATCAGTGGGCATTTCTCTCTGAGCTAGACAGAAATACCAGTGAAGAATGCATGGCAGTGACTGCAAGTCACATACATTTCCTTCTGAGCAATGTGAAGGGGGGATTTGTTATTTTTTATTATGCACAAAACATTGCTCTTGACTTACTGTGGTTGCTGAGAAAAATCAGTGGATATTGAAATGAGTAAAAGTTACTTTTATTGTTGCCATTTTAAAATGCTTGGAGAGACTTGTATTGGCAATTGGGCACACTCCGTAGTCCCCCCTATGCCTGTTGTTACCTCGTAAGGGAAATATTTGCATTATTTGGGTTTTTTTCACCTAACTTGGCCAACTAACTAGAACAACTTTGATCAATTGAAAATTATACCCTCTCCAGAGCACAGCCTTCATTGCCCAAGTCAGGACTTCTGCTGATGTTTAAAGGAACTTTTATCCTCCATTGACTATAAAAGGAGTGACTCTATGATCCCTTTGCAGGAGCAGTGATGGCAGAATCAGTAGTTACAAATGAGAAGGTGATGTTACACTAAATTGCTTTGAGACTGAGATAACATAGTGAGCATAACAGAAATCTGACTACTACTGTTCAGGTGGACAAATTTGGTCATCTTCCCTATATCACCATTAGAAGGCTATAAAGGAAGCCTAGCAATGAACACAGTGAAAATATTATATCCAAAGAGAAAATAAGTAACTAGAATGGATTGGCAATTTTGACCCATGCCTCTTTCCATCAGTGTCAAGTTTTACAGTGCGATATATTCACTTCGGTATTCAAGACACTAATCTACCATCAGAACTGCTTTTCAGATCAGCAAAACTTTGTGTTTTACAGAAAGGTCTTTTTGTGCAAAGCCCTTATTTTCGCAGTTAACCCTATTTCATTTAAGTTTATTTCCAGTAGACAAGTGGACTAATTGTATTTCTTTTATTTTTAAGATGCTGCATGCAGGATTGCCTGAGCTGAACAGCATTCAGGATCTGAAGTATGTGTATGACAACCTCCGTCCTCAGGACTCAGACCTTCATGCTACAAGCTACTTCACAAGGTAAAACCAGGATATAATCCAGGAACATTATCTCCTTCAGGCATGAAGCAAAGCTACGAATTTAAAAAAAATTAAAAACAATTTTGTTCTGTGATGAAGTTGGATGGGTACACCCTCTGCTGGGTTAAAAACTGGCTGGATGACCAGGCACAGAGAGTGGTTGTGAATGGTGCTGCATCTAGGTGGTGTCTAGTGTCCAGTGGTGTCCCCCAAGGGATCAGTACTAGGCCCAGTTCTATTCAAAATCTTTACCAATGACCTGGATGAGGGGATCAAGTCTACCCTTAGTAAATTCATGAATGACACCAAGTTGTGGAGGAGTGTCAATCTGCTGGAGGGGAGGAAGATGGTGCAGAAAGATCTGGACAGGCTGGGTCAATGGGCAGAGGCCAAGGGGATGAGTTTTAACAGGGCCAAGTGAAAGGTTCTACACTTTGGCCACAATAACCCCCTGTAGCTACAGACTGGGGGACAAATGGCTAGAGAGCAGACTGGCAGAGGGGGACCTGGCAATACTGGTTCACAACCTGCAGAACAAGAACCAGCAGTGTGCCCAGTGTGGCCAGCAGGACTAGGGATGTAATTCTCTTCCTGTACTGGGCACTAGTGAGGCCTCCCCACTAGTCCTGGGGGCAGTTCGGGGTCCTCCCTCGGAAAGAGATTGACAGGCTGCAGCAGGTCCAGAGGAGCAACAAGGCTAGAGAGGAGACTCAGGGGGACCTTCTCCTTCTCTACAACTATCTGAAGCAGGTTGTAGTCAGGTGGGGGCCAGGTTGGGGGGCTCTTCTCCCAGGCAGCTAGCAACAGAATGAGAGGGCAGGGCCTGAAGCTGTGCCGGGGGGGGCTTAGGTTGGATGTTAGGAAGCCCTTCCTAATGGAAAGGGTGATCAGACCCTGGAATGTACTGTCCAGAGCACTGGTGGAGTCGCCATCCCTGGAGGGGTTTAAGGACAGACTGGATGTGGTCCTTAGTGCCATGATCTAGCTGATGTGGTGATGTTAGATCATGGGCTGGACTTGATGACCTTAGCGATCTTTTGCAGCCTCAATAATTGTGTGATTCTGTGTGATTCTGTGAAAAGAATAATTGGTCTTGACATGTTTACTTTTTAACAAGTGCATTTCTCATATGTGTTATAACCAAGCTCCTCAAATTTCTGTAGGAAGCAGTCGTGTATTTGTGGTATGCTTGTAACTAGTCACTTATTCAGTGCCTAGAGATTTCTTCATGGTGAAACCATCCTGGCTTCTATCTTATCAGCTTTCCTCTCTGCTTTTAAATGCAGCACCTACATACAATAGTATTTGGACTTCTTAAAAGGGTACAGCTTCTTAATGAATTGAGTGAGGATCTGGAATTCCTGTGTTATAGTCCCTTTTCTGTTCTTTCTTTAACCTTTTTTGATGCCTCAGGCGCAATACATGATCTCTGTTAACTGTAGTTTCTCCACCTGCAAAATGGTGCTGATTATTCCTTTTAAGCTCTTAATTAGAAAGCACTGCATGTGAAGAGGTTTAAAGCTTGATTTGTCTTAAGATAACAAAACATTTGCTAGCTATTATCATACACAAGGGAAGTATTGAGAAGTAGCTGCACATGATGTGTATAAAATAATTTTAAAGCCCTCAGTCCTGATCTTTCAGGTCAGGCTTCTGCATTCAGTGTAATTCCAACTGTTGATGTGAAGACGCTCTAGATGTCGGTGGAGACCATGGAGACTCACTTCACCATTCTAAGTACAGAGTGAGAAAAAATCTCTTTGATGCATCCTGTCCTGTGCAGCAGCATCATTTCACAAGGAAGGTCTACAAAGACACTAAACAAGCCAGATTCTTCTGACCTTCTCCTCTGAAGCGAGTGGAGGGCACACATCCTGTTCACAGCATTGGAGTCTAAGTGAAGGGCTCCTTTCAAATCCAGAGCCCTAGAGGACACTCACATAAGGCAATACAGTTCTCTGCAAGTGCAAACTGCCTTGAGGCAAAAGCAGTGCCCTCACCCTTCGGTACAGCCAGAGGGCAAGAGCAATGAATAAATGAGATGAAAGTTTGAGCTGGGAAGCTCAGTCAGTCTCGTTACTATTATAGAGAACCATGTGAAGATTCTGGGCTATTTAAATTTGGTTGCTTCTATGCCGCTTTTTTTGTGTATTAGAATCAGACACTGTGGTGATACATTCAGAGAAGGCTGGAAGAAAGGCCTAGAGAGTTTAGGGAAGATTCTTCTTTGACGATAAAGAGAGTAATAAACTTCTCGAACAGAATTATTGTTCCATTACTTTACACACTGCAGAGCGCTGAGTTCCTTCTCCTCGAACACTTCTCTTTTTTCACATGCTTTCACTTTTGCCCCTTAACAAGATTGCTTTATTTTAAAGTTTAATTACAGTTTCACATTTACTGTTAACTCCAACCTTATCCTTTCATTTACAATTTTAGGTATTCCCAAATTACAGACTTAGAGTTCCACTTCAAATAGGAAACAAGCAGTTTCTAATTAAATTGTAAATCATGAGTCTGTCACACAGTTGCAAGGTTGTGTCTATCTCTCAGGGGTAAAAAAAGCAATTCATTTAATTAGTGAAGAAAGGCTAGCATATACATAACAAAAAGGGAAATATGAGTCTTGGAGAGAAAATTGCCTTAGTGTAATGCAAAGCTCAGAGCTAGTGCCCAACACTGTTTTGGAAGTGGAAAGGATCAGTATGCTTCCCAGCTGAGTAGGACTAAGGTTACAGTTAGGGTTAATATCACTGCTGTCTTCCTTAGCTGTAATCAAAGGATGAAGGCTGGGTTCAGGACAGAGATGTAGTTCCATGCTCTTTCTTGGAGCTGGGGAAGATGCGTGTGGTGCTAGGGTAAAAGATTTCAAAATTGGAGATCACTTACAGTCTTTCTCAGACAAAATGTGGAATAACAGCTGGCACTAGAAAGAAAATGTGGCTCAACATTCTTTTGGAAGTAAAAAGAACTTTTGTGCTTTTTTGCCTGGAAGAGATTCATAACCCCTAGCCCCTGGGGTTTAAATTTCCAGGTTAGGAATTCGTGTTCAACACAGAGCGTCTACATGCAGGATTCAAAGGCCAGCATATCCTTCCCATTAAATTTCTTATTAGGGTTGGTGTTAAGGCCTTTAGAGTGGAACTGCCTCACCAACAAAACTAACGTTGTAGTGCCGATCTGTAGAATGCTGTGGGCTCTCTTCTTATTTCAAAATCATTTTCTGCTATTTTTTTTATAATATGCAGAAATATTGTTCCAGTTTCTTTCCGAATGTGGAACTGTAGAGTTGTTATTGTTCATAGAGACCAGTACACCTCACAGAAGTGTCAGATATTGCCAGAGTGCATATTTTGTTCGTACTTGTAGGGTATGCTTGCTTATACATGCTCATTTACAAGAAGAAAGTCTCTTGTCATCAGCTCATGAATTTCCACGGATCTCTTTTCTCTTAGAGCTTTCCTTTTTGCTTTATTCTAATTTCTATTAATGTTGAACGTAATTTGTGTTAATTCAGCACATGTTTCTACGTGTTTGAACATAAGCAGAATATCAGGCTTCATGTCTAGTAGTGTTTCTGAAAAGTGTATGAGATGGCCTGATACCAGGATCTGTGAAAATCTTACCCCTCTGTATAAGCATTTTCCAAGCTACCCCCAGGAATACTAATATATACTGAGATATTTTTCATTGCATACATCATCTTTATTCTTGTTCTTCAGAAAAAAATTCTTCCCTACCTCCTTGTTAAACAAAATGTCAAGGTAAGAAAAATTCCAGTTACACGCTTCCTGTTATACCCTCTATCTCACGTGGTTTGCACATTTATGAGGGTTGGAAGGGGGGCTTCAAAGACCATCAGGTCCAACCCTCCTGCTCAAGCAGGGTACAAATAATTGCCTAAAAAACCTAAATCAACTCCACAAAACCATACCCAGATGGGTCTGAAACATCTCCAGAGAAGGGAACTCCACATCCTCCCTAGGCAACCTGTTCCATTATTTGATAACCCTGACTATAAAGAATTTTTTTCTCAGGCTGAGGCGAAACTTCCTGTGTTCAAGCTTGTATCCATTACCCCTTGTCCTGTCTGATGCCATTGAAAATTCCTTACTTTTTTGGCACCCAGCTCTTGTGTATTTATAGACAGGGATTAAATCCCCTTGTAGCCTTCTTTTGTCCAAACAAAAAAATCCCATAAGGCAGTTGTTCCAAACTCCCAATCATTCTCGTAGCTCTGTGCTGAACACTCTGAATTAGTTCTCTATCCCTCTTGAATTGGGGAGACCAGAGCTGGACACAGGATTCGACGTGCGGCCTCACTAAAGCAGAAGAAAGGGGTTGAAGAACCTCCCTTTATCTGCTAGACACACTCCTCTTGATCCATCCCAACATCCTATGGCCTTCTTCACCACAAGGGCCCATTGCTGATCCATTTTTAGTTTGTTATCCACAAAACCTCCAAGATCCCTCTCCCTAGGGGTGCTCTCTAGCTGATCACTACTCCACCTGTATTGATGCCTCCCATTCTTCCTTCCCAAGTGAGATTCTACATTGGTTTCTCTTAAAATTCATTCAATTCCTCTTAGCCCAACTCTCCAGCTGTCCAGATCTTCTTGAATACTTGAACAGCCAGTAGGTGAATCAGCCAATCCACCCAGTTCGGTATCACCAGCAAGTATGTGGAGGAGACACTTTATTCCATCATTAAAACCCACCTGGATATGTTCTTGTGCTACTTGGTCTAGGTAATCCTGCTCTGGCAGGGGGATTGGACTACATGATCTTTCGAGGTCCCTTCCAATCCCTAATGATTCTATGATCATTATCATTAATGAAGCTATTGAACAGCACTAGACCCAGGACTGATCCCTGGGGGACACTGCTAGTTTCATGTCTCCAGCTAGACTCTCCACCATTAATTGTCATTTTCTGGCTCCATTGGATAGGTAATTCTTAGTCCATTTCACAATCTGATCATTGATTACACAATTCCTAAACTTATTTACGAGGATATTATGGGGAGACTGTACCAAAAGCCTTGTAAAATTACAGTAGACCATATCAACTGGTCTTCCATCATCCACCCATTTAGTTACAATGTCATGGAAGGTTATTAAATGAGTGGAACATGATTTCCTTCTTTGTGTGTCTTATTCCTGTATCTGTTCTTCAAGCTGTCCTTAGAAAGTGAAGGAAATTGAAAGTTCTGATTATAAGCATAATTTCCAGTAGCTTTCAAATCCTTGGCAATTTGTAACTCCCTTTCCTCCATAATTACTTCCAAAAAACAAGTTATTGTTTTCAAAAAGTCCTTTTCTAGACAATGAGTGTGGTCATTATAACGTAAAACACTGCCAACAGAAAGTTACTTCCTTGTTCTAAGTACAAGGTAGTTATTGTAATCTTTCAGATTCAATCACATAACGTATCTGCTGAAACACTAATCTTCTAGTGGAAGGAGAACAGTATTTCTCTGTGTTTCTGTAAATTAGGTTGCTTTTAGCAATTGTCTGAGTTTGGTTTGAGCCATTATACTGACACTGCCTCTACTGTTGTTTAAAAACAACATAAAATGTTGAACAATGTGTCAAATATTCCTGGCAAAACACTGTTAATTTGTTTTTTGCTGTCACCTTTTAGCCAGTAGAATAATGGTACTGGAGTTTGGGCTGTGATACACTGACTCCTCTCAGGAGTGTAAAGCATTCTGTGTTTTACCAAATTCCTTTCCTCTCTTTCTTGATTTAAGATGTTCAACAATCTGTGGTCTCATTTGTGTACTGTATTCTTCTCCCACTGGGTCAGTTCACTCTTACAAGTGATGAGTGGCAGTGTTAAGCCTCACGCTTACAGCCTTCTGGAAGGTCTCACCCTCAGATGATGGATAAACAATGCACCAATTGAGAGTTAAACAAAAGTTTCTGTGTTTCCTTGCCCATTCTGTGCTCCTACTGCCAAATGAAACATTGCTGCGTCTCCAGCTTCTGCCCTGAACTCAGTTTGATCCTTGAGACTCAGTTTGATCCTTTCCCCTTCTTCCTTTCCTCTCCCCCTGAAAACGGTTTTACCAGAAACTGGAAACCTATCTTACCTCTGAATACAAAACTTCTGTTCGGTTTTCTGCTCATGTCTGCAAGTGTCAGCATGGTGTGGCATGCTGTCTGACATTTTTAATGCTCCTGTGAAGGGATTTATATTTTGAATTATTTTTAAGGGACTGAAGTTAGCGTAATGTGATGAATGGAATTGGTTTCGGTTGATTGCAGTCTGCAATCCAACCCAGTCACAGAAATCCATGAATAAGAGATGTGTGGTCAATCTAATGATTACCAGCAAAGCACCATTGCATATCTTCAGCAACCTGAGTAAGGAGTGTTGCTTTGGTCTGACTTATTTATTAATAGAATAATTTGTCGGGTACTGTCATTAGCTCAAGCATATCCACTTCACAAATCACAAATGCCAGAGGTTGTAAAACTAGCAATTCAGAGTAACTCCTTCAAAAATATGATGCTGATCATAGGCTGACCAGCCAATCCCTGCTTCTCAGGTGGCTCCTGATATTCCAGCAAGAAATCTCTCAAATAGCTGAACAAGCAGTGAAATCAGGTGACTTCTGGAAGGACATAGATAAAACTACAGTATGAAAATGTCAGCAGCATTCAAGCAGTCTGTAAAGATTGCAGTATATGTGCTTCAAAGGAAGAGAAAGAAGATTTCCTTCTTGAATTTGTGTTGTGTGAAGCATTCCTACTGTTATGTGAACCCTGCATGCCGCCATCTCATGGGAGAGGAACGTCTGGACTAGGAGGCAAACTAGAGTGGAAGATGCACTTCAGGAGAGTACATGACATGCCTAGCCCAAGGGGTGAGAGTTATTCTGAAAGTAAACCCAAGAGCTCAACCATGCAGGTCTCCTGCAAGAAGATCTAGGCATCAGCCCTCAGAATAACTGTCCCATAAGTAATGCCTGCCTTGTAGAAATCAAGGAACCATCACTAGTCATTCTTGAATACAGTGACCAAACTTTTCATCCGTCTTTGTTTACACAAGCAGCCAACCAACAGATTTACTTGATACTGTAACTTGACAATTCTGTAGAAAGACTGTGAGCCAAATCTGAAATTCAAAGTCAGTTCAGCAGATGGAAAGAAGAAAGTCATTCCTTTTTAATAATCCCCTATATTTAACTTTTCTGAGAAGTAGATTGGGCACCGATCTGTGTGGTAAATTGATACGGTCACGTCAAAACAGAGATACATAAAACTGTATTTTAGCAATATTGTGAGTTAATGTTACTCTAGTTAATGACAGTTTCCTGTCTTCTTCTGATTAATGTTTTGGTGCCATTAGTTTTCCCATCTATAGGTCATTAGGCACTAATTCTCTAAACATCTTGGGCTACCACAGCTCTGAATTAAGAAACTTTTCATCACCTTTCTGAAGCTTTAGGCACAGTCAAAAATATAATTGGCCTAGGGAGCAAGAAGATCTCAGCAACAAACACCTATCACCTTACCAACATAACGTGACTGTAGAGAATAGAAGGTGTATGGGATCTCAGAGAGTTCAAGAGGAAAGTTCCACCAGTGATCCTTAGGATGAACTTTAAAAGGGCTCGCAGAAAGAGGAATCAGATACTACAATGAGTGCATCAGTGAGCTATTGCACACCAAAAATGAGGGGACTGTAGATCTGCTGGAGGGGAGGAAGATGCTTCAGAGAGATCTGAACAGCCTGGGTCAATGGGCAGAGGCCAACAGCATGAAATTTAACAAGGCCAAGTACGGGGTCCCACACTTAGGCTTCAAGTATGTGATTAGCAATCTGGGTGTTAAAAGCATTTTAGAAGCCTAATGGACCCATGGAAAGAACAACTCATTAAAATACTGAATTGTTTAAATATTGGTGTTCTGGTATCAACTGTTCCAAGTAGCTATGATGTCTGAATTAATACTAGTTTATAAGCAGAGGTCTGCTTATGCAAATTAAAACACACCATTTTTAGCTGCAAAGTTAATATGCCTCACAGTAACATTGCAAATTCCCTAACTGCTTGGCTGTAATGTGGCCCAGTTACAGAGTCTATAACCTAAATCTTACTGATTTACAAAATGTTTAAACTACACATAAAATTAAATACATAGGAGTTAAAAAGGAAGAGTTCATCACTGATACAACTTCATTAATCAGCACTACTGATTTCATACTAATATTTTGAAATTAGATCCATTTTCTTGTTTTCTAATTGAATGTTAATTTGTGTCATTTATTAAATAGTCTGTATGTATCTGTTTCTGGGGAATGTAATTAATAATTAAGATAATTAACTGAACCAATTCAATGGTAACTTTCCTTGTATTGCATTAAGGAAAACATATTCTTTCCTCAGTTCGCTATGCCTAACTGGTGTGTAATAAATTCACACAGTATTTTGAATGAAATTTCAATTTAAGGAGGTTAAGCCAGGGAGCTCTCCGTATGTAAAATGCTCTTTTCAGTATGATTGCAACTGTGAAGGCACAGACTTCAGCCAGAATAGCTCAGGTCAAGAAAATTAGACTAATGCCATGAATGGAGTTGGTTTCGATTGATTGCAGTCTGCAATCCAGCTCACTCACAGAAACCCATGAATAAGAGTTTAATATAAAATGACAGCTGAGGTTTTTGCTGAGCTTTGAACAGGGGACGATGAAGGTGGCTGTGACTATTGTCAGCCCTTGTAAGCTGGTTAAACATAGTCCGGAACAGGGGGGGAAAAAAATCCTGACAATTTGGCAGAGGTTTGCTGCCATATGGCCCGAAATGAATGGATTGTTGTTCTATAACATCAGAATGTATTGTGAATGTCTTCAGAGGGCTGTAAAAGTAGCAGGGAAATAAGAAAATAATAAAATTACCATAAGCTAAATAGATCTCAACCAGCAATTGAATTCAAGAGAGCAAGTGTTTTCTAATGAGTACTGCATCTTACTGTTCAAAGACCCGTGATTATCTTAGAATGTTGTTTCTCAAGTCAAGTTCACTTTGATGTTAAAACACTTTTACAGTCCGTATATGTATGCATATCTAGTTGTTTTTTGATCTATTGTCTTTTCTGATGAAGTATATTAAAACCCTAGCAAGTGAGAAGTGTGTTCTGGCTCCCCTTGCACATGAACAAGATGGGGAGAGATAGGGAGAGAAATTTTATCTTTCTCTTTTTTTTTTAATCTTAAGCAGCTCCACAAGGATGGACCTTTTAAGAATTGTGTAGAGGACTTAGCGCTAGCACCACACACAGCTAAATCATGAATCAGATACAAACAGACCTATGTCCATGTGCGGTTAGTATAATAAAAAAGAAGGTCCTAGGGCACTTTCCCCTACCTGTAACAAGAGAAAACATGTTGTTCTACCTTGGAATTCCTCAAAACACACATTGAAATGTTTTGTCCAGCTTAGGAAGAGTAATGGCCCCAAGGTAAGCCATGAGCAAGGCTATGATGAGAGCACTCCTTTAAGCAGTATTGCATCAGAGAACTGGAGCAGCTTTCTTACAAAGATAATCTGAGGGAGTTGGAGTTGTTCAGCCTGAAGAGAAGACTCCAGGGGGACCTTTCAATACCTGAAAAGGCTCTGTAAGAAGGCTGGGAAAGAACTGTTCACCAGGGTGTGTAACAATAGGACAAGGGGTAATGGTTTTGAGCTAGAAAAGGGTCAATTGAGGCTGAGCAACAGGAAAAAGTTCTTTAATCTGAGGATGGTGGATCACTGGAATAGATTGCCTAGAGATGTGGTGGAGGCTTCATCCCTGGAAACATTCAGGGTCAGGCTGGATGAGGCTCTGGGCAATCTGGTCTAGTTAACATTTAGATGTCTCTTCCAACCCAAGACATTCTATAATTCTATGATTCTATTATGCGCTGTGTTGCTGCTAACAGTAGTGACTGATGTGTATGTGGCTACATGCTTGCATGACCTAGATTTTAGGATTTAGGGTTGTTTGGTTCTTGCATAAATGAACCCAAGGATCAAGAAATGGAAACAGAACAGATGCATGAATAGACGTCCTTTGTTTGCTTTTCAGAAAAATAAAGGAAAGTTTGGAGTGCTTCCCTGTTAAGCTCAACAATTTGATCCACACACTTGCACAGATGTCAGTGACAGGCTCTGCAAAGCCTCCGGAGACTGTCCCACAAGAATGGGTGATGCTAAATACAGAGAAGACAATCACAAGAGCCACCATTTTGGGATTCAACAAAAAGTCCGACTCTGTATGTATTGTGTTCTTTACTTGCCCTCATTTGCCTTGATCTTTAATGACTCTTCTGCGGGCTTATATACGCTCCCTCCTCCTTTATAAAAGATGTGCTCATGCCACATTAAAAGGATCATAGGATGAACAGCAGTGCCATAAGCAATGAGCTACCCGAGAGAAGAACACCAGGCAGACAGCTATTAGCAGGCAGCCATTAAGAACAGTTCATGTCCTATAATGAAAAATAAATCAAGAGCTAATTAAAGTATCCAGAAGGAAAGCATGGCACAAAATTAGGAAGCCTAATAGAAATGGGAGGCTGTTATAAGATGCTTTAATGGTGCATTATTAGTTTTCACACACTGCAGTGATCTTTCAGTGTTTAATGTTATCCAGCAAGTTTCTCTCTCTGTGCAGCAAAGACTATAAATTATAAACGGAATTTTCTGGCACTTGACACTACATTAAAGAAAGGTTTTTCTTTGTTAAAATCACCCTATATTTTCTTTTGTGTATTTTTTTTCATGTGCCTCTGATCATTTATCTTTTCTGCCTCTCCCTTTCCCCCAATACAGGTCTACCTAGTCCAGGTGGTGCAGGCCTGCAACGTGGTCACTTTTGTGGAAAAATCATTTGACCAGTTCTCAAAACTTCACAGCCATCTCCAGAAGCAATTTCCATCACATGTCCTCCCAGAGTAAGGCAGCATATTAGGAAATGGGTTTTTTGCTGTTAAATGGTTCTCTCTGTGCACAGATAAAAATGTGAGAAAATGTTGAGCAGACGTATTTTTAGAAACACTGAGGCAATGTGACATATTCTATCAGTCCTGCTATTCAGCCTCAGAAGAAACTGAATCACAGAGCATTGTGATAGTCTAACTTTTATCTATTTTATTGTTCCTTTTTTAATGGGAGGAAAATGGAGGGGGGAGGGTGGGGCAGGGAACAGCTTGGGTCTGACACAGCTATTCCTGAAATGAAAGAGTAAGTAAGTGGTGTAAACTTCACTAAAGGCATGATAGGGCCTTTAATAGCTTGTATTTTCTGTATGCTGCTGGTCAAAAGTCATAGCAAAATCCAGACACCAAGGCTATGTAGGAGCATTCACTGTAGGTCAGAAGTGATCAACCTTCTTATGGAAAGGTGCGCATACTCTCCAGGTAAGAAATATGCAACAGTCATGTACTGTCTTAGTCCCCCCAAAAGATGCTTTGTGCATCACGTCATTCAGTTTAATATCTCTCGAAAAATATGCTGTCATCAGTTGTGATAATTCTGACTATTACTCTTTATCCATGTGCATGTCTATTCATGCTTTTCATATTCTGAGTCTTATTTCTTCAAAGGTTGCTGGACAGTGGTTTATTTCCATCTTATATAAGACATCTTTGCCTTGTGTAATGATTGCCCATGGCTCTGGTAATAGAAGTGGGGTTAGGTATCTTACAAATATACATTACACTGCATACACCCCTGAGAACAGAGTAATCCTCTCTTAAACAGTCACTCACTTGATACACACTCTTCTTCAGGCATAAAGATGGCCAAAAACACTGGCAGATTACTTGACCCAAGCTAAGATTCAATTGATATGCTTGAGAAATAGAAAAAGGTCTCTGAGGTTTGACCTGAGATAAATAACCAAAACCAGCATGCTTCTAAATTAAAAAATAATGCCCACAAATTTCAGACCTGAATTTGGTATTTCCCCAAGCTTGTAAGAGGCATTCAGTTAACTGAATTGAGGTTAGTTACTCCTAGAAAATCTTCCTCCTACTTGAGGAGATTTTATTTGACTCAATTATTTGAAGAAGAATTATTTATGTTTTGGTTCATTGTGACTGACTCACAAAATCCAGTTTGCAGCACTTTCACTAAATACTGGAAGTGCTTGAATCGTGGTTTTTGATTTGGAAATATTTCCACGCTATTATATGTAAAAGGTAAAGCTTTTAACAGGTACCTGTTTATGATTTTTCTTGTGGCAACCACAGCTCTTTGAAGGACAATATATTTCTATTTAGAATCACAGATTCATAGAATGGCCAGGGTTGGAAGGGACCTGAAGGATCATCTAGTTCTAACACCCCTGCACAGGCAGGGACATCTTCACTAGATTAAGTTACTTAGGGCCCCAGCCAACCTGGCCTTCAACACTTCCAGGGATGGGGCAGCCACAACTGCCTTGGGAAACCTGTTCCAGCTTCTCACCATCCTCACAGGAAAGAATTTGTTCCTCATGTCCAACCTAAATCTCCCCTCTTCAAGTCTGGAACCCTTTCCCCTTATCCTCTCGCAATGCCCCCAGTGTAAAAAGCCCTACCCCTGCTTTCTTGTAGCCCACTTCAGATACTGGAAAGCTGCTAGAAGGTCACCTGGGAACCTCCTCTTCTCCAGGCTGAGCAACCCCAACTTGCTCAGCCTGTCCTCATAGAAAAGGTGCTCCAGCCCTCTGATCATTTGAGTTGCTCTTCACTTGACATGTTCCAGGATCTCTATGTTCTTCTTATGCTGGGGACTCCAGAACTGGACACCGTACTCTGGGTGGGGTCTCAGAAGTGCAGAGTACAGGGGGAGAATCACCTCAACTGGCTGTCACTGCTTCTTTTGATGCAGCCCAGGACTGCCAGTTGGCTCTTTGGGCTGCAAGCACACATTGATGGCTCCTGTGAAACTTCTGACCCACCACCATCCCCAAGTCCTTCTCCTCGGGGTTGTCCTCAATCCTTTCTCCACCCTCCTCTATTTACAAATACATAGACCTCAGAAACTCTGTTGTGAATTTCAAGAGTAGTATTAGCCATTTTTTCAGATAAATGTACCTTTAATAAAATCCCTTGCAACATTTCTACTGCAAAAGACAGTTCCAGAACTCACAGAGGGTTAATCTTTCTGTACTGAGGCTATATCTAAGAGCTTTACTGCCATAATTCATACTGAGCAGTAACCTGTCTCTGTATGATATTTCTCTAAATTACTTGATTTTATGACATTTCTCCATATGTGTGTCCTTTAATGCTGAAGTTTTTGTTTAGTTTTGAACAGAACTTCAGCAGTAAGAATATTCTAAAATATTCCAGATTTTATTCTAATAAAAATTCCTAATTATTTCTTTATAGGAAGTTATCACTGAAATTGCCATACCATATCAAACCATTAGTCTGGCTGCGTGTTACAAAGCTCCGTGTCTGGCTGATGCCAGAGGCTTCAAAGGAAGTAAAAACCCTTGTTCCATAATCTTACCACAAAAGCATTTTGAAAATGTATGATTTAAAAGTAAAATGTCCAATATTACTAGAATAATTGGAACTGCTAACAGAAAAGACTTGGTTACTGCTTTTTTGGTGTATGTTTGTGTCTCATGGAACATTAGGGGTTGGAAGGGACTTCAAATATCACCTAGTCCAATCTTCTTGCCAAAGCAGGATCACCTAGATCAAGTTGCACAGGAACATCTCCAGAGAAGGAGACTCCACAACCTCCATGGGCAGCCTGTTACAACACCCTGTCTCCCTTACTGTGAAGAACTTTCTTCTTATATTTATGTGGAACCTGATATGTTCCAGCTTACACCTATTACCCCTTGTCCTATTATTGGATCACAGAATCACAGAACATTAGGGATTGGAAGGGACCTCAGAAGATCATCTAGTCCAGTCCCCCCACCACAGCAGGATTCCCTAGATCAAGTCACACAGGAACATCTCAGAGGAAACTCCACAACCCCCTGGGCAGCCCATTCCAGCACTCTGTCACCATCACCATGAAGAAGTTCCTTCTCATATTTCTATGGAACCTCCTATGTTCTGGCTTATACCCATCGTCCCTTGTCCCATCATTAGATCACACTGAGAAGAGCCTGGCTCCATCCTCCTGACACCCATCCTTCACATATTTATAAACATTAATGAAGTCACCCCTTGGTCTCCTTTTTCCAAGCTCAAAAGACCCAGCACCCTCAGCCTTTCCTTATCAGGGACATGTTCTACTCCATCATCTTTGTGGCTCTGTGCTGGACTCAATCAAGCAGTTCTGTGTCCTTCCGGAATTGAGGGGACCAGAACTGAACACAATATTTCAGATGCTGTCTCACCAGGGCAGAGTAGAGGGGGAGGAAAACCTCTCTTGATCTGCTAACTACCTTTCTTCTGATCCACCCCAAGATACCATTGGCCTTCTTGGCCACAAGGGCATATTGCTGGCTCATGGTCATCCTGCTGTCCACCAGGACCCCCAGGTCCCTTTCTCCTACACGGCTCTCCAACTGCTCAGTCCTCAACCTATAGTGGTACCTGGGGTTGTTCTTGTCCAGATGCAAGATTCTACACTTGCCCTTGTTATACTTCATTAAATTTCTCCCTGCCTAGCTCTCCCACCTGTCCAGGTCCTGCTGAATGTTGTTGTGTCAGCCACTCCTCCTAGCTTTATATTCCAGATGTGGTGTCACCAGGGCAGAGTAGAGGGGGAAATAATTACTTCTTCTCATTACAAAGAAGTAATGCAATATGAATACTTTATACAAATGCTAAGTACTGACTGTATCACAAGAAACTAATGGCAAAAACTGAGTTCTCAGCATCTGAAATTTTGCTGTTGACATATAAACATTCGGTCCGTATTTGTAAGTCAAAGAACAGCTGCCCTAAGCAACTCTAGCACCTCCCCTCTGATTTTCTTTTGCTGTACTAACTGTTTTTTACAAGACCAAAAAGCTTCTCACCATACAAAATCGCTAAGTCACATTATTTTTACTCAGAACTGTCTCCAAACTACAAAGTAGGGAATGGAATCAGGATGTCTGTGCATGGAGTAATTTTGTGTTTTTGTGATCTACTTCAGGTAGATTCCAGGCTGAAAATCAGCTTGGGCAATTAACCTTTTCCAAGACCAGTGTGCTCGCAAGTGCACAGTCAGCTTCAGCTGCGACACCATTCAGCAAAAGCATGAAGGTCTTTTAAACTTTCACAAGGTCCATACTGTCCTTCACTGCTGCAGTTATTGGTGCTATCAATCAGCAATTTCTCTGTCCTCTGTTTGGCCACTGTGCTTGGGATGTGTCTTTGGAGGGCCTGCATTTTACAGCCAGAGTTGTCTCTTTGTGTTATACTGTCTAATTAATTTTAAGCTGCCTCAAAGCAGATCCTCCCTACTGTCTCTTGAAACAAGTTCTTTTTGTGCCTCAGAGGAACACAGAGCATTCACAGGCTATGTGTGCCAGATGACCCAGGCTCTATTTTTATCAGTGTAGCTCATACATGTCATTATCCTGGGTCATATCACTTCCCCCCCACCTCATTATGTGTCCTGCCACTGTAATTTCATGAGGCAAGAGTTGCCTCTCGCCATTCATTGCACAACACCCTGCTCTTTCAGTGCTACAGGCAAAAATAATCCGAAGGTCATACGTACATACAATATATGCTGCTATCACCCTGGCCTTTCGCTGTTCTAATTGCAGATTAGCTGATACCAGTGCTGAGCTCTCCACAGTACTACACAGCTGCCTTTCAAAAGGCCAGCCAAATGTCTCTTTTCAGAGTCTCACACTGCTAGATGGCTCTTCTGTCACCTTGTCTGAAGCCTTCTGGTATCTCTTGAGATCTAGCGGATAAACAAGTTTGTGCCAGGAAAAAAGACATTTGTAAATGAGACACATTTAACTATTTACAGTGGTTGTGTAACATGAAGTGCAACCAGAACAGAGCTCAGAATCATAGAATTACTGAGGCTGGAAAAGACCTCTGAGATCATAGAGTCCAGCTTAACACCACATCAGCCAGACCAGAAGGGCCGTATCCAGTATGTCTTTAAAGGTCTCAAGGGACAGGGAGTCCACCACTGCCCTGGGCAGTCCATTCCAGGGTGTGATCACCCTTTCTGTGAGGAAGGGGTTCCTAACATCCAAATTAACCCTCCCCTGGCAGCTTCAGACTCTGCCCTTTTATCCTGATGCTAGTTGCCTGGGAGAAGAGCCTGACACCCACCTGACTACAACCTGCCTTCAGATAGTTGTAGAGAGGAAGAAGGTCCCCCCGAGTCTCATCTTCTCTAAGCTAAACAGCCTCAGCTCCCTCAGCCTCTTCTCATCAGACTTTCCCTCCAGCCCCTTCCCCAGCCTAGTCGTTCCTCTGGACCCACTCCAGCCCCTCAATCTCTTTCGTCAAGTGAGTGGCCTAGAACTGTCCCCAGTACTTGTGAGGAAGCCTCACCAGTGCCCAGTACAGGGTAGAATTATGTCCCTAATCCTGCTGGCCTTTCTGTATCACATAGATTACGGGACATAAAGCATATTATTAGGTATGAATCCCAGTGTTAGCAATCCATATCACAAAATCCATTACTTGCAATTTAGCACAGATAGCTTATATAAAGCTCCTTCAACCTGAGAAATAATCCTTGTCAGGGTAAGGTTAACATAAACTGATTATGCGTGCTGTTAAAAATCTAACCTTTTAACTAATCTAGCACACATTGTCTCTAAGATGCAAAAATGATTAAAGGAAAAAAGTGAGCGTTGGACTTTAGCAATCACCAAAGCATTTGGAAATTTACATAAGGCCATTGTATGCCTGTGTGGTTTATTTACTGATCTGAAATGAAATTAATCTTAATATCTGCAATAACACTATTATTATTGTTACTGCTTTTGTTGGGATTGATTTTGTTAGTGTGATGATCATTTGTTTTCATATCTGTCTTACACTAAACTAGCATCAGAATTAACATACAGGATCAGAGACCCGCTCTGAAAAACTTATCTGCACTCTACATAGCTGAGGTAAAAAAGCAAGCAATGGTATATTCATAAAACATCACACGGTTGCTGTAAGGCTTTGGTGTTCGGTTTTTTGTGGTGTGAGTTTGTGTAGCATGAGGCCTGGGCAGATCTCTGAAATCAGAGATGTGCTGTGGTGTGCACACTGCGAAAACGGGGAGGGTAATGTTTGCCTGGAGTCATAAAGGGCCAATTTGTAAAGGCACTTAGATACCATAAAATGCAAATATTTTCATTTGATTTTAAATTAGTAATTTAGACAGAAAAAGGATTACAGGATGAACTGGTGTATCAGCAAATTATTAGAAGATTAGACATCAGAGGGTAAACTATCCTCTTGACACTGTACTCATCCCTCTCCCTGCCTACAAAACCTTGTGGAAAGAGGTAACTTTTTTGGTGAAGTAGGGCTGGAAACATTTTCAGCAAATGCAGCATGGGAGTAATGCTTACAAATATTCTTCTTTTGTAGGTTTCCTCACTCACGGCATTTACCGTTTGCAGATCTTGAACATAAAAGAGTGAAGGATTTGAATCTCTATCTGAAGCAGCTATTAAGCGGATCCAGGAAACTAGCTAACGTGAGCACTCCAATATTTATTTTATTTACATTTGACTTTTGGCAGCTGTCCATGCAAGGTGGTCTCGTGTAGGTTCTTTTACCACAATCTGGAAGTGCAAAATGCAAAAGCAAGGTGACCCCAGCAAGGGAGTTCTGCTTCAATTCGATAGTGTAATTTTATTGTTTTATCTGTAAAGGGGCTGCAATAGAAAGAAAAGAGTGATGGAAAAGGGAAAAAAAAGCAAACTAAAGTAAAGAGGGGTAAGAGGATAATAGCTACCATCACAGGTCCCAGGCAGTGTTCATCGGCCTTCTGATCTTCCAGGTGATTCTTGGTAGGGAAAGCTTCCCCCAAAGGCTTGCCCATAAGCTTGCCCGCAGTTTGGTTGCTATGGAGCCAGCTTTTATGCCAAGCAACGCACTTTGCTCCACTTCTGTCCTGTAGAGCTCTGCCAGTCTCAGCCTTCTCAAGCCATGCTTCCATGCTTGTCCAAAGAGGAGAGTCCAAGGGCTCTCCCTGGAGGTGAGCTCTGGCTTTTGGCCAGGAGCTGTGTTCAGGGATTATAATGAGACAAAGTCTGTCTGCAGTCCCAGATTTCTTTATTGATGTCAAAGTGGCGCTTAGTGATCTTCCTTGATAGTCTAATATTATCAGCTCCATGACAGGTAGCACCAATAGCACCATGCAATTAATTGTGTGGCCAAGATGTTCCTGGCTCTTTCTGCTATGATAGTCTGATCAGTTTTGGGGTACCTTCTTGTACCTTAGTGTTCAGTTCTGTACCTTTAGTGTCCAAGTCCATGATGACCATGTTGAGGCAATTCTGACCAGGAAGCTTTCCATGGTCTCATTTGAAATAAAATTACATAATTACATAAATGCTCTGTTAATGCGGCCATGTGGAGATGGAGCCACTTCAGCATTCATCAGAACTTAAGGCAAACCCAAGAATGACTGAGAAAGATTTTATTAGACCTGGCAGGGCATTTTTCCAAAAAACTTTTCTTCCTTTGCTGCCATCCAAAAGTAGTGATTCACTGAATTTTTGACAGTAAGGAGCAGGTTCTGAGGAATGTAATGTCTAAAAAAGGAGTAGGTTTTGAAATATTAAAAAGTCTTATTTTGACAGTTCTTAAATGAAAAGTTTCCATTGTTTCAGAAGAGAAATACCCTTCATTTCAAAAATTAGTAGGAGAAACTATTTTGCAAATTTAATGTTATCAGAATGATTCATTGTGTCCATTACAATCGGGGGTTTGTCATTTTTTTATTCATTCTCCTCGTGTCTCAAAATGGTAAGCTGAAACGCTAACAAACACTGATTCTTCGTTGGCTGGTCTGGGACACTGCCTTGTGCACTTCAGCATCTAAAAGCCAGTGCCTAGAGCAACTATCAGGCCTCGTGCCCTCTAGGAAGGCGCTGAATCAGTACGCTGTGTCACTTTGGCTGTTGAACGGTCACTTAAGTGATAGTGATGCCAGGTTCTGAGAGTCAGGAGCATCTTCCAGCGACCAGCCCTTTTCAGGAAAGCTGTCAGGCAGGAAAAAGTCAAGTGTTTTACAGTAGATCCTAGGCTTAGACAGCTGATGGTGCGCTCAAAGGATGAAAGCACCGCTTGTTTGTTGCCTCTGCTGTTTCACTTCTGGCATGTTAGCTAGCTGACCTTGGGCCTCGGCCAGGTGAGCCGTGTTGTGCCCTCTGTCCTCAGGGCCATAGCACAAACTGAAGGCTGGTTTTGTTTAACAGCACAAACAGCCTGGGATGCCAGAAGTGACTATGACAGGATCAGGGTTTTTTTCCAAAATTTCAAACACCTTGCAGGAGGGGAAAAATGTTTGCTGCCTAAATATATGACTTTCCCAGCTGTTACTGTGTAATAGGGATTAAAGAGGACATTTTCCATAGGGGAAATAAACAAGAGTTTTCTTATTAACACGACTATACATTCTGAGCCCTCAACTGAAAGTGACAAGATTTGCAGAGAGGACAGATAATAACTGTCCCACAGAGTTACATTTGATTGGGTATGGATAGCTGACTTGGATGTTTGGCTCCTTTGTCCGACCTTTCCAAATAAACAGCACATGTTGGGGTTAATTGTTGTGTAATTTCTGTCACTCTCATCAGGGCCATGGGTTTATTTTACATTAGCACCTTCTGGTTACAGCTGAAGGAAAACTGATATAAGCCAGTGACGTAGAAATGAAGAGTTCAGTATCCTCTGCTATGCTCTGGGCTGCTACACAGATTTTCAATTTGGGCCAAGCACTGCTGTGTAGAAGCCTAATCTACAGTTGAAAAATTAGACTGCTTAAAGCTCTAGGATACTAAAATAAAATTTCCCAGTCACACCTATAAGCTCTGCTCTTCCACCTGCTCTGTGTCCTGTGAGTGAGCTAATAGTGAGCCAGAGCATGCTGCCTTTCGGTGAGCATCTTAATGCTTTTGCTCCTCCCTCTACAGAAGCTGAGGAAGCTTTCCCAGAACATTGCTGCTGGGACACTGGACACAACCATAACTAGGGCATGCAGACAGAACTGCTTGGGGACGTATGCTGGTGCAGCTCTGAACCAGCCCGGGGGGGCTATTCAGACATGCTGGACCATGCAGTTGCTGAAAACAGCTCCAGTCTGATACAGCATGTAGTGCTGAAAAACGAGGGGAAGACAACCATGAGAGAGCCATTCTTGAAGGTATTTAAAAGATGAGTAGATGTGGTGCTTAGGGACGTGTGCTGGCCAGTGGTGAGGCCTCCCCTTGAGTACTGGGGGCAGTTCTGAGCCTCTCATTTCAAGAAAGATGTTGAGGGGCTGGAGCAGGTCCAGAAGAGCAATGAGGCTGGGGAAGGTGCTGGAGAGAAAGTCTGATGAGAAGAGGCTGAGTGAGCTGAGGTTGTTTAGACTGGACAACAGGAGACTCAGGGGGGACCTTCTCCCTCTCTACAGCTCCCTGAAGGGAGGTTGCAGTCAGGTGGCGGTCGGGCTCTTCTCCCAGGCACCTAGCAACAGGATGAGAGGACAGGGCCTGAAGCTGGGGCAGGGGAGGGTTAGGTTGGATATTAGGAAGGCACAGTAATGGAACAATAAGGAGATCGTTTCCATTGGTACAGTGTTATTGCCTGCAGGAAACCACCTTACTTACCACTACACATCTTACCTGCAGCTGTAGATTATAACCTTTTAAGTTATTGACACTCTATAAATATTGAATCATTACTTTTACTTCAGCATGCTGCTTCTGCTGGGAGATAGAAGAAATTTAGAAAATTCTGACATGTTCTGGCCCACTTAGAACAAAACCAGACAGTGGGTAATTTCCTTTGTGTTCCCAGCTGAAGGCTTCTTTTTCCTTTGCTTTGATATGATTCTCTTTAAAAGCGCCACAGTGTCTTCTTGGTTTTATTCTGAGCAGAAAGCCAAGCTAGAAGGCTTTCTTGATAAAAATAAATACAATTATTTTGTCTCTCTTCATGCCTTGCACAACCTTCCAGTCAAATTTATCCTTTCTTTCAAATTACTAGGGAGCCTGACCAGAACTATTTAGCGAGTTGGCTATGAAATAGTAACTCTATGCAGGTATAAATAATTAAATCAGAAAATTGTGAAGAAATCTTGTATGAGCAGATGCCTGTAGTTCCCTTTCTTTCTGCTGTATCATAGCTTTATTGGACTTGGATGGTTGTGCTGGAATATTGTCTAAGAAGGAGAGAAAAGCTTTTATTTCATTATTAAATACCCTTGCTATCTTGCTATCACTGTAAACAAATTACCCTGATTGACTAGATACCATTTTTAAGCTCTGAAAGGTTTAGTCCATCCACACAGGGCTGAAATGCATGCTTGGTTCTACCAATTAAGTAATTAAAAATCCTTGAAATAGAGGAAAAATTGGATTATATCCAAATTCCTTTCTCAGTCATGCCTTAAGTGCATGCTTTTTAGTCCACACTAAGCTCTGATTATGAAAATTGTGTTATCATTAAGAGTAAGTCAGAATGTCACTGACCTCTTCCACTAAATGGTTTGGACAAAGGAGAAGAGATGAAAAATAGCTGCCCTCTCATTTGCACTGTAGCTCAAATGGAATTAAATGTTTCTTTAAAACTTTCTTAGAAGAATACAATCTTCAAGCCACCTTTCTCTGTCTTTTAGTATCAGATCTAATAAATGCAGAAATATCAGATGATGGAGATATTTGCTGTTGGGCCAGTTTACATGTTTGAATGTGCTCATGTCCATCCCTATTTAAAACATTTTTTCAAGTCTGTGGGTTACTTGAGCCTCGTTCTTTGAGTTCCTTTTAGACTTTTATTGAAGAATTGCCTACAGTAAGATTCCTTCTCCTAAATTCAGTTTAACCATGAGTTACAAATTACCCCTGTTATCGATAGATTACATTATATACATGAACCACAAGCTCCATTCATTATATCTATCACTAAAATCCAGAAGTTAGTGTACCATCTTTGCCATACTGAGTCAGTTAGAACAGGATCAAAAACAGATTGCACCATCTTTTTCAGTTTGATTCTACTCCTCCCAATCCAGTAGCAAAAAATGTGATTGCACCATGAGAATATTTCATTGTGTGACTGTTGCGCTGGTGCTGACCGGCTCATCAGCGATGCAGTCTTGTAATGCCTGGGTTTTCTAGATCATCAAGGCAATATACTCAAGGTCAGACTCTGGAGTTTTGCTTCATTAAGTGGCAAAAGCACCAAAACCATCAGGAAACAGTAAATTCAATGCTGGTAAAATGGAGGAAGACAAAAATATACATTAACGAAGTATATATCAAATCTATAACAAAAGGTAGTTGCTGCTGAGCACTTTCACATTTTTCTCTATTTCACTCAGTCACAGCTGAGTGATGAGTTGAATGGAGACTGCAGCCCAAATCTCATAAAATATCATATAAATTAGGGCTGCCCTCGTGGCTTGTCACTTTACTGCTGTATTGTAGGAGGTTTGTATGCTCCCCGGGGACTCAAAAAGCAAGGTAAGGCTCCATTAATTCAGTCTGCTCGTGGCCCTGGGGTCAAACAGCATCATTCACAAAGCTGAATGCCTTCATGCTTATCTTGAGAAGACAACTTGCACATGGATTGGGCATTAGAAGTAAAAAATCTAAAACTGAATCCGGGGCAATGTTTTATATAGCAACTGCATGCATTTGGTGCCATCAGCTAGGATGGAGATAATCTTCTCATCTCTCATAATTTAAAAGAAGTGGCATTTAACTTGTAGATGCTATAATTGATAACACTGCTCAGAGACTATTTGTACATAGTGGTCTAAACTACATAGCCTACCATAAACATGTTATTTGTCCCACATCTTTCAGATCGTTTGATTTTGTGCACTAGTTCAGTGAGCTTGAATGTTTGTGTGGGTGTTTTTAGCATGGGAGTGCAGGACACTGGCAAACCAAATAGTAAGTGCAGGTGATTAGTAGGCTAATCAGTAAAAAGAAATGAAGCATATTGGGTTTTGACTCTATAAAAGTCTTCTAAGTATCCAAATTAACTGAGGACTTTGGGGCCAAATCATAAACCCAGTGCAAGCAGGTAAGAAAACACTGACAGCATTTCAGCTATGGACAGGTTCTATAAACAGCTTTATGATGACTTACAGACTGTGTAAAAGGGCTTTAAAGAGGAGGTAAATTGAAGTGATTGTAAATTATGTTCACTCTTTTTCAAGCACACTGTGAAAGCCAGGACCACAGTGTTGTCCTACAGTGACTAATATTTTATGTTGTAAAAGTAATTGAGTTCAATAAGATCTTCCTGTATTTCATTTGTATTTTATTCACTGGCACTACTTGGGATTTGCAGAGATGAGAAAATAGCTCCCACAGTGCCTGTGTGGAGGTCCATAACACAGTGGTACAAAGTGCACAAAAAGTATGTAGGTCCCTTAAACTCCTACTGGTCCCACTCTTCCTGCAGCAAGGCATCCAGCAGAGCTGAAATGGAGAGGGTTCAATGTCCTCTCTTTTCTGTTGTCCTTCCCTGTAGTTATAATAGCTTGCAGCAAGGTCAGCTTTTTCTAATTTCTTTCTTGCTTGCTGATTCTCTGCCCTGCTAAAGTCTTAACAGGTGCAAGGGTGTTCTCTGACCCCAAATCTAACACAACTGAAAAGAGAGCTGAAAGCAGAGGGAAGGCTGCTTTTCTTTCTAATGAAATCTGGCTTGAAGTCTGACTGTTTTACTAGCTGCAGAGTCCTTTTCTTGTTAGCCTCTGATGGAGAGCAAGCATGCAAATTTGGCCATGCTGCAGCTGCACCAGCAGCCCTGATGCCACTGACACTGCTTGTTTTAGTTCTGAATGAAGGTGGAATTTGTCCCTTTTGAGTTTAATGGATTAAAACAAGGTCATGTGTGAGTAACAGACCAACACTGATGCACCTGTAACTTACCTGGCTGCTTCGCAATTGGGTGATGTTATCGAATGACCTGGAAAAATATCAACATTATGTATTATAGATTCTCGTCTTATTAGGTAAGACTGGTTAGACAAATGATAGGAAGCTTTCTTAAAAATCCCTAAATAAGAAGTATGTTCAGGAATTTCTATTTACCTAGTTAAAGATGAGAATTTCAGGAGTAAAAAAGGGTAGGTGAGTGCTTACAGTCGTCTTCTGTACTTGCCTACCTGACAAAGTGTCATGGGGTGTTTAACAGCCCCACCTACGCTGACATCTTGTACCAACAATTACTTGTTGAGAGTTGATTCTCTCCAACTAAACACAGCTCACTTCTCATCATAAATATGTTCAAAGCTCTGACATGCCTGTTTCTATTTAGTGGTGCAATGAGAGGCATGCTTCATGCTAAGCATAAGCTTCAGACTCATTGATGGGACCAGTTGATTGACATGCCATTGATTTAGGAATTGCCTGAAAGTTCAACACATGTTTTGGTGGTCTGCTGACAAAGGGTGAACTTAAGGAGGTACTTCCACACATTACTGGTGGACTCCTGCAGCAGGCAGATTAACACAGTTCAGGGAGAAACTGATGTTTTAGGAATAAAAGCACGCGAAAGGCTTATTGCCACAAACACATAGGAGATCCCCATTGCTTTTGAATCCTTTATGCTAGATAACTGCTACACGTGTCTCTGCAACGTGGCTCGTTTAGTTACGGGTTTGTGTTCTGTTTGCCAACACTAGTCTCTGCTTCCCCACATGCCTGGATACCTATTGACTGCACGCAGGCAAGGGAAAGCTTTGGTATCTGTGCTGTGGCTCTAGCAGTGTACATGCCTGTCATGTTCGTGCCTGATGTAAGACATGCAGAACTTCCACTTCTGTACTTAAACCAGACATAATCTTTTCTCAGGATGGCCTCCTTTAGAAATGAGAATTTGGAAGTAGTGCCTGAAACCGTATTTGTACCTCCTGCTTACAGACCTCTCTGTTCATTTATCTTCATTTATTGCTCAAAGAGTAAGCAGAGAGGAAGCAGAAGATCAGGCTGCTCAGAGCATAATTTTTTTATTTCGTTTTCAAGTCATTTAGTGTTTCCTTCCTTCCATCTCCTGCTCACTTCTCTACAACCCTTGAACTTGAAGGGCTGCTTGAGCTTGTCTGCTTGTTTTCATGCTGTCAAATGCAGGCTGAGTTGCCAAAAATACACTCTTTCAACCCTTGAGACTTCTCACACGCGGGACTTGTGCTGAAAGAGTAAATGGAGGTCCCACGGTGAGTAATTTGGCTATTTAAAGCTACTGGAAGCTGAAGCAGGTGCATAGGCTTTCACCTGTAAGCTGTCTTCACAAGATGAAAGTATAATTAGTCATGCTCAGAGCAGCAAGGAATATTGGCAGTCCACTGCTAATAGCTTAAGGATTTGTTATTTAGGTAAGGAAAACTGTTCTGTTGTTTCATCCATTTTTTTCCCTGGTTTTTCTTTTAAAGAAAATACCAGTGTGGAAAAACTTCACACACTAGAACAAAAAATAAAAGTCAACTGCTAAAATAAATACAGATTGCTAAATCTTATCTAAACATGCACTTCTTGTTCCTCTGGCTGCTGTAACCACGTTAACTCCTCACTAACTGCATTTCTCACTAAACGCTTCCTTTTCTTTCTCCCTTGCACCAATCATGACACATCTTGTCGAACGGAAGCAAGACAGGAGCCATGCGAAGTGCATCTTGCTGATAAGAGACACATTATTTTGGAACAAAACCAGTGGTGATATTTTAATGCTGGAATCTGAGAAGTCTCTTGCTCTACCTGTTCATGACAGTGTCTGTCCAAGGGACATCCGTATGAACATAGCAATTTTAACCGCCTTAAAGAGTGGCCATTCTGAAATGTGACTTTATAAAAAAGCTCAGAAAATACTATCACTGCCCACCTTTGATTCAGAACTGTAGAAGTCCATTTTGGAATTCACATTTTTATTGCCTTGCACAGTGCTCAAATCTGAGGATTTGGTTTATTGTTTTCATTCTCTATAGCTGAATATGACTACCTGTTATTCACTAGAGCAGTACAGGTGAGTACTAACTACAGTTATAATCCAGTACAACAAGTGGGCTTCCTCTTTCAAACAGGATAGCAAAATATGATCATCCCTTTCACTCCCTGTTGATTTCTGGTAGGATTTAACTCTGGATGGGTCCTTTCAGTGTGAATGGCCAGTAAGCTGCCACGTGAGTGTTGTATGAGCAATATCTAAGCCTCAAGGAGGTACACATTAGGTCAGATGCTTGGGATTGGTCCCATGCCAAGGGCAAATTTCATGCTGACTACACAATACACAGTAAAGATGTTCTCCTGAATTTGTTTCACAGATGGGCTGCTCTGTGAAAGTAGTGGCAGCTGCTGATACCTATCCCAGGACACTGAAGTTCAAGCAAGAATGCAAACCTGTGGCTCACCTGCACATTGCCATTTGGAACTGTGTTGACATACAGTGAGACATTAGAACAGTCTTCCCAGGGAAGGGGTGGAAGCACACTGTCCCTGGAGGTGTTCAAAATACAAGCAGAAGTGGTGTTTCAGGAGTTGGTTTAGGGATTAGGATTGTAAGGCAGATGGTTGGACTTGGTAATCTTGAAGTTCTTTTCCAACTTTGATGATTCAATGATTCTAAAGGGGCATAGTAGGTATGGATGCTATATCGCTGAGCCAGTGGTAAGGGGCACTATTGTCTTCCCAGAGCCTGTGCAGAAATCTTTCCCTGAGATCCTTGCCCACAATTAGAGGAGAAAGGCTTCTGTTTATTGCTCACAGTACACACATTAGAAGCCTATACCAGCAATCTGCTTGAGGGGAATAATTTAAGGACCAGAGAACAGATTATATTTTCTAAAATATTGTTATTTTCTTTCAGAGTGAGCTTGTACTCAGCTTCTTCCTGAATTACAACAAAAATACCTTTGCAGAAGATTCATCATCTGTGACCTTAGGTATGTGGCTTGGCAATCTTATTTGCTTTCTAAGAAGATCTTACTCAATAATTCTGAAGGTGATACTGCAAAGTGTACTGTGCTTGAGTCTAAAGTGTTTAGGTACCTGCTTGTTGAAGATATGAAGATAACCAACAAAATATGTTTGATTTCTCAGTGCCTCTGAAAATACTAAATTAGTAAAGTGACCTGTAGCTTTGACATATTCCCAGACTGGCTTCATTTCTTTTTGAATAGGCATATGTACATGCAAAGTAAAAGGTTATTTACACAAATTGTGACACGTTCCTTGTGTTAAAAACCACAATCTTTGGAGAAGAATCTGGAGTAAAGGATCTGAGTTATGACAAAGCATAGCATGTGCTTGGGCAAGTGAAGAAAATTAGAGAGGACTTCTAAAGTAATTTTCACAATGAGTGGAGCAGGTAAATAACAGAGCATTATGTTAATGCCTAGGCATACATTATTAATGCTCGCTGTAATTCACTTCTTACTAAATGAGATTCTGCATTGTTCCCTTAGCCTATATAAATATTTAACCCATTTCCCTTTTCTGTCCAGCACCTAATTTAATCTAGTCTCTGGCATGACAGCATTAAAAGCCAAAGCATAAACTATAAAATGTAAACTGTGCATGTTTAATGTTCTTCCACTGTGCTAGTTCTGCACTAAAAACAACCTTCTGTAGTCAGTTTTTAGGCAAAATACAATCTCATAAAGAAGCCTGCAGCTGCACTCTGCACCACAGCAATTCAGCTGGTTGTTATGTTCTCCAAGTCACAGGATAGCTTCCAAGATCACCAGTTATCCACATTTCAGAAAGGAGTGCAGGTATCTCTGCATGTTTTTGTTGCGTGACCATTAAGTTAATTTAATCTCTCCGCAGACGGAGGCTTCATTATCTCTTCTGCTGGCACCATTTTTTTTGATCCATCAGAACAATATAAATCCCATTCTGGGTTCTCAGCCTTTGGAAGATTCCCCCTGTGTAGAGTTTATTCAATTAGGGCATGCCATTATCATATGAAATCCATTATAACTATTGGAAATTGCTAATGGTTGCTCTAACTTTTGCAAAGGGACAAGAAGATAATGCAAAAATATCATAGGCGTTAGGAATATACAAAGCTAAGTCTTGTCACAGAAAATCCAAACCGGAGTTCAAATGCAGCATGAAGTCTGGGTCCATAGGCTGCCTCTCTATGTAGACTCTTTAACCAGAGATGCCAACATGTGAGACTGAGCTGAGACATCAGGGAGTTAAAGTCACAGGTCTTTAGAAGGATTTTGACATTTTACCTGATTATTACAAGGGAGCTGAGTATAAGAGTCTTATGCATGCAAAAGCCTGAGCTGAATCACTAATAAGGTTGGGAAATAAATTACAGTCTCATAATTCCTACTGTGGCATGGTGTCCTGAACCAATATAATCTGAAGAGTAAGCCCTTTATTATTGTTGTCAATGACCTCAACATCAAAGAAGGGAATAAATAAATGGAGGTATGAATATGTTTAGTGGGTGTTTCATGAAGGCTATGTGTTGGGAACTCTGCTGGTTCACTGTACAATTAGTAGAGGTGAAGGTCACAGCCTTGCCAGGGAAGATAAATGTGTCTCTGACCTCAAGCAGTATGGTTACAGAGGGATTTTTTTTCATGCTCAGGAACTCTGCTCTTTAAAGTTTGGACACTTGAATTCTAGACTGAGGGCAAAACCTTTGTTCAACACAGGAGGAAAAAGTAGGAAAAAACCACCCTTTTGCCTAGAAAGTTCTTCACTAAAATTTGTTGATAGACTACCAGTAGCACACAAGGTCCCAGTCAGGACCCAACAAGTTTAGACTGTAAAAATAGAGAATAAGAATAATGTCTGGAGTGTGCCACCACTTCTGGTCAGCAAGGAATGAAAAGCACCCCATCAACATTTGGCAGCAGTGAACTGTGGAAGTAGATAATCTCAGCTGTAAAGAAGCTTTCTCAGCTGTCGAAGGAAGATGAGATGTGCATGTGCTGATTATCCACCTGAAAAATTATTTTCCTATATCACAAAATCACAGAATGTTAGGGATCGAAAGGGACCTCAAAAGATCATTCAGTCCAATCCCCCCACCACAGCAGGATCCCTTAGGTCAAGTCACACAGGAATATGTCCAATTGGGTTTAAACATCTCCAGAGAAGGAGACTCCACAAACTCTTTGGGCAGCCCATTCCAGTGCTCTTTCTGCCTCACTGTGAAGAAGTTTCTTCTCATATTTATTTGGAATCGCCTATGTTCCAGCTTGCATCCGTTGCCTCTTGTCTTATATGTCAGTCTATATTTTGCTCCTCCTTGTTGGAGTTAGAGTGCTGCTCTTCTCTAACTAGCTCACTCAGATATTTGCTGCATAGTATCCTGCATCCCATTATAATCCTTCCTGTGAGAAGGAGAAGACAAATGTCCAGCTGAAGGGGGAAGTGGCTGATCATACCAGGACGCCAGGTAGATGCTGGGAAGAGCATCATGACTTCATCCCTGGATGAATTTAAAAGGCTTATAGATGTAGTAGGGACATGGTGACCTGGCAGTGCTGGGTCACAGGTTGGACTTGATGATCTTAAAGATCTCTTCCAACCAAAGATATTCTGTGGTTCTGTGACTTTAAAGGTTCTTGTTTGCTGAAGATGCCCTGAAACACTCTTGATTTGAGAGGAAGTAGTAATGCTATAGTTAGTATGGGGTAGGAATTAAGTTCATTGGGCCTGCAGGAAGGAGACAATTTCTGCTAAAAGATTATATCCTTCCCCTGTAGACTTCATTGCATTATGAGCTTATAAAGACTTCAATTTTTTAAGAACTCAGGTTTAATAGAAGCTGTAGCTTCCATGAACATGGTGATTTCTTTCTCAGCCTTTACGTAAGTAAATCATCTGCGTAACACTTAGGATCAATATAAATGAAAGGATTGCCCAATAGAAACAGGTTATGCATGTTGATCAAGACAGCATCTTTCTCTTTATAAATGTCTTAGGTTGTTGCACTTACTTTAGTAAAATTAAAAATTACGAATTTTGAGACTGCAGGTCCCAGTCCAAGCAGTGCAAAACAGCTCGTGTCCACTCTGCTCAGGTTAGCACTGCAAAACAAGGTCAGAGAGATATCAAGGAGAGCTGTTTTCTTCACTGTCACATGGTGTACTGTTGTAAAAGCCATCTGTGTTTTCTCAGCTCCCTGTGGGGCAAGGAAGCTACACTACATACCCAGCTTCAAGGACACACCTTTTCGGCAGTGAAGACAGCTGGCTCAGTGCCTCCAGCAGTAAGAAGGAATAGAGTGTGCTTAGTCACTTCTTCCATATTATGAGACTGATCCCTCTTGTTTAGAAACTGAGAAATGGTTTTTTCAGTGGGAACAGAATGAAACTCTAAATGGATCTTAGTAGAAAATTTTATGAAAGAAGTGGGTCGCATGAAAAGCACAGAATTAGGGAGAGAGAATTCTGGCAGGGGGATTGGACTGGATGATCGTTCGAGGTCCCTTCCAATCCCTAATG
>JAOXOE010000001.1:42532422-42554381 GCA_028565055.1 Phoeniculus purpureus
ATTTTGTGTCGTCCGCAAATTTACTGAGGGTGCATTTGATCCCCTCATCCAGATCATTGATAAAGATATTAAACAAGACAGGTCCCAAAACTGAGCCCTAAGGGACACCGCTTGTGACTGGTCGCCAACGAGATTTCGCGCTGTTCACCACCACCCTCTGGGCTTGGCCATCCAGCCAGTTTCTAACCCAGTGAAGAGTCCTCCTGTCTATGCCATGACAGACATACAGTCTGTCCGGACATACGGTCTTCCCATGAGCTGATTCTCAGCGCCCTGTCTCTTTGGTAGCTGGTCCTTGTCACCAACATCTCTTGGATTTTTATTAGTGAGGGATCAATGGAATTGAAACAAGTGAACTTCAACATATGGCTCTTGTGCTCTTCACAGCCCTGCACCCTGTGTTGCTGTGTGATCTTTGTCATCATCACCAAGCCAGGCGAGAGAGTGTCCAAGAGGATTCATTAGTTACTGCCAGCTGCTTTGGCTGACTGCTGAAAACATTTTGAGTGTGAGCTTTTGATTCCTTTTAGGATTACTGTGTTTGAAAAACAAACCTTAGAAAACTAGTTGTGTGAGATAATGGCTATTCTTTGAATGCAATACATCCTTCTTATGTGTAATGGCTCCCCATGTAAGGATCAGAGACTGGTTTTAAGCCAGGAAGATGCCAGTCTTATGCTGCCATCTTTCTTCCTTTCATCTGTTTCCTTCTACCTTAATTTTCCTCTCTTTCAGATTTCCTTTTACCTTCTGCCACATCCCTGGTAAGAATCATTTCCCCATCAGTTGTAAGGAGAGAGCCATTGCTGTGAATTTTGATTAGACAGGCTACTTCCGCTTGGGTGAAGAGTGGAACATGTCTAAAAAAGTCTGATGGTGCTGCACACTTTGCTAATTTGTCCATGGGAGAGAAACTTGCAAGTAAGAATCAGTGCCAGGGAATAGAAGTTTGCAGTCACTAGCTTTGCTGCTCTTTCTTCGCTTTTGCCTTTTGTATTCTTTACTTTAGTGCTGATTATGAACAACAAAAAGCGCTCAAAAGCATTTAAACTCATTTCTGCCATTTCCCTCACAAAAAAGGTAATGTTTAAGACCAGCTAACAAAGGTTTCACAGAAGCTGGTTTTTTTCTTTTAGCTAAAGGGATTAAAGAAAACTTTTAAACTGAAAACTGCTGAATTATTTAGATTTTAAGCTATGTTATTTTTATTTGTGTTGAGTAGAAGGTTATGTATTTTAATATAGCTTTTATATGAAAGGAAATTTATATACAACTCTATCTCAAAAGAACCCACAAACTGCATTTTTATCAATACAGAGTGTTTATTACGTATTATCACTATTGAGCCAAAGGAATGTTTTTGTTGGCATAACAATCTTCAGGTGCTGTATATATGCAGAAGACCTTTACCATCTACCTTGACTATCTTCTTACATGTATATGTAAACTCTTGTAACTAGGAAACTTAAAATCAACCCCACCTTTAATTTCATCTCTCATCTTTAAAACATGGAAATTGAAAATGGCATTGCCTCTGGAATAAAGTCAGAGGGAAGAATCTGTTATTTAGAAAACCTGATACAAGACTGATTTCTTATCTTACCTTGCAAGCTCAGTAGAGCCTTTAGCTGCTTTAGTCTGAACAACAGATTGCCTAGTTTGCAGATTGCTGTTTGAAAGGTTAAATGTCTTCAAAGTCAACATAAAAGGAGTCCTTTAGCTGCACTGTCCTGCAGAATATCATCCAACTGCATAAGGTAACCAGACAGACAGTGAAGTCTTAGATCTATCACAGTCTCTTTTTTTCTGTATGTGATTTTTTTCACAGAAACAATGGACATGCTGGTAATTCTGAAGCTGTTTCTTTAAGTGGTTCCCTAAATGATACTTCTCTTGAAATGATTGCTGAAAGTCATCACACAATTTCTGTCACAGTTAGGTTCAACTACATACATTTATGAGCTTATTCTAAAGAAAAGAAACAAATAAACCAGGACAGCTAGTTAGTATTCAAGGATCACCTCTTCTGTGTCCAGAAGCAATGTATAGCAACAAAGAGGAAAGCAGGGAAGAATGCTTGGAGGCCTGCCTGGGTTGCCCAGGGAGGTGGTTGAGGCCCCGTCCGTGTAGGTGTTTAAGGCCAGGCTGGATGGGGCTCTGGCCAGCCTGATCTAGGGTGGGGTGTCCCTGCCCATGGCAGGGAGGTTGGAACTGGATGATCAGGTGGTTCCTTCCAACCCAGAGTGATTCTGATTGTATAAGTTCTCCAGTGAAGTGATCCTGCTGTGGCATGGGGATTGGACTAGATGATCTTTCAGGGTCCCTTCCAATCCCTAATGATTCTATGATTCTATATTCACTCTTGTGACAGTAAAAATCATGCCCATATTTGTACCACCACACCATGCTCCTAAATAACTTTGTCAATTTAAAATTGCAAAGTAATGTTCTCTGCTGAATAGGGAGCCAAAGCAACTCATTGCTAGGAGTTGTTAATATCACAGTCTTGACAATTAGAGCCAGACTAAGGATGTCCCAGGACTTTTCAAATAGAAGGAAGACTTTAGAAAGAACGTAAACACTTTGATTTCAAGCCCTGAAATGAAATGTGGTCGACTAGATACGAGCCATTTACTTGCTACCTTCTACAAGGTTTCTCATACCTTCTTCTGAAATACTGAGGTCCTCTTAAAGTCACGGTTACATTATGATATTATGTTGATAGATCACCAATCTGATCAAGTATGACAAAAAAACCTGGTATTTAGTAGTGATTTGTGTGAGCTGGAGATCTGTTTGCACTCTCAAAACTTGCTCTTGGAGTCTTTATATCAAATTAAGGAGCTTTCCTGAGGTTGTGTCTCATAGGGAATTTCTTTTCCTTTCTTCTGATGGTATTAAAACCCAGAATTTAATATCTATGAGGCAAAGACATCCAAATTGTTGACAAGTCAGAGGATGTACAGCAAGTGTTACTGCGAGGCATTTCTCACTGTGGTGAGATATGCTGTGATGACTGAGACCATCTTATCATTTAGGTATCTAATCTTTCCATGACAGATTTGGTATTGCATCTTGTTTTGTGAGCACAGCAAAACATGGCATGTTAGACGTTGCTAGTAAGGCATAGAAGCAATTGGGAGCTTTCCTTTTCTTTGCCAAACCTGTAGCAATGCTAGGGATGATGACACTGTATGTGTATTGCATGCATGTGTGCATGGATGTGCCGAACCCCTATACTAAAGGCAAATACGCTAACAGTGAACTCACCTGCATTAAACAGCCACAAGAAGGGCCGGAGTGAAAGTTATGGCTAGCAGTGTTGTGTGTCTAGTTGTTATGGCAGTTAGTTAGAGATGGTGTGGAGCAGATCGATGTAGCAGTAATTTATCTAGTGGTAACTGCACCTTTGTCTCTGTCAGAAAACCCCAGTAAAAAGAAACAAAGAGACACCAACAACAGAGAAAATGAACGAAAAAATAAGAGTGTGTGGGAACACAAAATAGCTATATATGTGTGTCTTTTGACATTTCATTTTTATATGACCCAAGGCTGACAGATCCAGAGTAAGTATCACTTTTCTTATAAAAGCTGGTCTTCACAAAACTATATCCTACCCCAAGGAAAACGCATATGTATCTGAAAACCAGTGTGCTGTATTACTTGGCCCCTCTGTACAATAAAGTTTGTTGCTACACGAAGCTCCAGGTGGTTTTAATTTCAAACCAAATTTCTAATCTTCTCTTCCAGACTCTCAGAACAACAGAGAAGAATCTTATGGTTTTATCGTTACTACTGCAATAATCAAAATTGCTCCCTTCCTCTGTTACTGGGTAGTGCACCCAGTTGGGATCGGACAACAGTATCAGAAATGTATGCTGTGTTAAGGAGATGGAAATTTTCTAACCCTCTGGAGGCACTTGGGCTTCTGACTTTCAGGTAAGAGAGAATTAACCAAGCAGGAGAATAACAAACAGAATGGTCACGTGCTGCTCAATTCAGCGTTTCAGTTTATTCAGCACACTGATATACTTTGGTTCATTGTCTGTGCTTTCGGTTCTGCCCCTGTTTCAAAAGGAGATGTGGTTGCAGGTCTTGTGATGACCTACAGGTGAACATGCATTGGCTGAAGTTTTCTGTTTCTCAGGATAATGGAGTATTTCCTTCTTTACGGCAGGATCCAGCAGCTTCTTGTAACGGGTGATCTGTCAGATAGTTAGCACTTACCTAGTACTCTGTAGCTTCAAAATACTCTACAGATATGAAGTGACTAATGGGAGATAAGGAGGACTGAAATATGCTTCTAGATTCAGATACCATGTAAATAAGTACAGTCCCACCTGTAACATATCTTTATCAAGCAGATAGAATGAAACTTTGAAGACAAGTCCCTGCACTTTGAATAAATTCTGTTGCCGTGACTTATGTTACACCCCTACTTCTCACACTGAGAGCTGATTATTTGTTGGAAGGCACTGTTGATACTAGAGATAATCTTACCTATGATGTAATAGATGTTAGGAGACACAGTCTGTGTCAGCAGTTACATTTCCTCCAAAAGCTTGGGAGGTATTTTATGTTGTTACATAACTGTGAAAATATTAAATGTGTGGATGAAACTCTTGAGCAAATCTGGTTTATCAAGCCCTTGCTTGTCTGAGTAAGCACAAGCTACATCAGCTCTGTAATCGCTGTTCCATGTTGTACCCTTAGAAAAAAAACACCTCACCTGAAGTATGACTTGAGAAAAGACTGTATATCCTCACTTCCATGTTGTTAAAAAGTAGTTGTTCCTAAGAATACCCGTGTTCCAGGTTTGTATCTGAACTATTAGCAGTTTCACATGTGTGAGTACATCTGTTTTTTGCTTTCAGTGGGAGTGATGTAAGCAAAGATCCTGAAAGACCAGGCTCTGAAGCATATTATTATTATCTTATTTACCACTCTTAAATTATCATAATCCATTTCTGATTTATAGAAGAATGATTTAGAAAGGGGTATATGGGCACTCGTGTTGTCTTGCACGCCCCGTAACAGCCAGAGGTTTTGAGATGGTTTGTCAGAGCATGTCAGGCTTTCACATCAGACCTTTTGTCAAATTTTCTTTCTGTGTATGGGTGGCATTTCTGCAAATGAAGAGCTTGATTGTTCTTTGAAGATGTATCTTTGCATCAGGGTGTGCTGCAGAATATCAGTTCTCTCAGGTGTTCCACAAGATACTTACCCTGTCACAGAGCTTCTGACTGTGTCATGAATGCAATGTACACAGTGCTCATTCTGGCAACTCAAAAGATCACTGGCGTGAAGATACGGAAAGGTGTCATCATATCACCATGTCTCTCTCAGTGCCACTGTTGAAAGTTGGCTGGCAACTGCAGTCATGCCGAAGAATAAGTAATTCTGATCAGGATCTTGGCTGGTTTGTCCCTTCAGTGATTTCTCACTACATTATTTCTCACTAAATAATTATTTATATTTTTTGCCTTATATTAACATTACAGAAAGCATTTCTGGATCACTGTGCAAATACTTCTTAAAAGAAAAACAATTGCCCTTTACATATCCACAGTGTTTTGTAGAGGCATGAACTGACTAGGAAGCTAACATTATAGAAACAGAACGATTACATTTTCTTAACATTGTCTAGTTTCAGAGATGTTTAGGTGACATACTCTAACTGCTTAGAGACATGTATATGCAGATTGAGAGAGTGGGTTGAAGTAGAGAAGTACTTTCCATATAAATGGATTTCTGAGGCTTCTTTTAGTTCTCTTTTTCTCAGATTCCAATTATTTTGAGAAGCACTGGATAAGGTCCAACTTTCCCTCACCATTACCTTCACTGACTTAGGATTGTAGGCTCTATAACAGAGCTGTTTCTGAAGGTTCATTCAGCTCTGGTCCTATATTATGTTTGGTACTGACAATTTATCAACTTGGTTCCTCGCCTCTCTCATCCACATGATATCTTGTGATTACTGAGAAACAGCTGAAGGATCCAAGTTCATATAAAACATGAGCAGAATGTGAAACAAATACTCTTTATATATTCATGTCTGTTTTATGGACTTGTGTTACCATCACTATTGAGTCATAGATAGGTAAAAGAAATTAGAGCTGATCTTTGTCAGCATGTATTGTTAATATAATGCAAGAATACAGGAGCTGCTGCACTAAAATCAGCCTAGCTCAGTCTAATGCATCCTGTTTCTAGTGATGACCAATAACAGATATCAAGGGAAGATAATGAGAATGGGCCAAACATGACGACACTGTGTTACTCTCCCAATCTCCTGTAATCTGCAGCTCAGAGACTTTCTGAGACAGAATGTTTAATTTAAGAGCCCTATGTAATTTTCTTCCATGGTTGTTTTTTTTTTCAAATAAAAATCCATTTCACATAAACATTCAGCTTTCAGAACATTCTGTTGCAAGGAGCTCCACAGTTCATCTCTATTTTGTATTATTTCTACACATGACAATTTGCTACATTATTTGCAATACTACGAAAGAGACCAAGAGTTTCTAATCACTCTGAATTTTGGATGTTTCCTTTGTTGGGTCTTCAGTTTGCAGTGTCTTAAAGAGAACCTGAATTTCTTCTGCAAGCATGTGCTGTATCTAGGGAAGAAGTATCATGGGGCCATCAGATCAAGCCTCCTTTTCACACATCTGAGTTAGAAGATTCTTTGCAGTTTTTGGTAACTTCTCAATTATGTTGTTCACTAAACAGTTAAACGTTCAGTTTAATAGATGTTCTTTGAGCATTTCTGTATTGCTTATGCTCTTCCACTTTGCAGGCACATCTCAAAGCAGCCAAATTATAACATACGCATTTATGCAGTGGAAAGGAAAAACTTGCATAAATAGGAAAAACAACCATGGTACATTTAACAGATAAATTCAGTAGCAGCCTTACATCCATTACTTGCAGCAAGTGCATTGATTCTTAAAGCCCCAGAATCCAAAGCTAAAAAGAAAATTTAAAACAATGAATATTTCTTTAATCAATAAAGATGAGATGGAAAGGATGTCAGGGGGAAGTGTAGAATAAGATTTTACACTGAAACTTCTAATTTCAGGGAAGGATGATTATAAGCTATGGCCTGAAAAAAGTATTTTTCCCTAGGGCAGAGACTATGGAGTTGGTCCCTCCTACTCAGCACTGCTTATTCCTCCTACTCAGCACTGTTTATTGGTGCCCTGTGCATTTCACCATTGACTTCGCTCACTGAGTTTGGTAAAAAGCCAAGCTTTAGTGGAGTTGCTCTAACTGCATCTACATTGCATGGCATACTAGTCAGAGAAATGACACCAGTACACTTGTTTGTTCCAAGAATTCTCTTGACAACAGAAAGAAACCAAAGGCAGTGTTAGAAAAGCCATTTCTATGTCAATGTTGTGTGTATGTACACAACATCTGTATTTATGCTTTTTTTCCTAGGTTATCCTTGCTGTTCAAGCTATTGACAATGAAGGCTCAACTGTATCAATTAACCCAGTATTTTCTCCAGCCTTGTTTTTCTGGCACATCCAGAGTACACTTGCAGCCCTGTCGAGGCATTATGGCTAGGAATCAGAAAATCAAGCTAGCGTCAGGAAACAGCCACCAAAGAAGGTGGTTTGTCTTTTTCCAGTGTTGTGCATGGCTGCAACCATTCTGAAGAGAGGACTTTTTGATTTTGACAGTGAAGGTGAAGACACAACCTTCCTAGTAGGCTTAACAATTTTTCCTAGACACTCCCTCTAAAATTCTGTCACTGCAAATGAACAGAAAAGGACATTCCTTTAAAACCATGGGACAAATTAGAGGATTTAGAGATGAGATACTAAGGTGTCAGAGAAGATTTGTACTACCTTGCTTAATCTCCTGTATGGAGAAGGCAGAGTAGGAGAAGATACGACTCCTTTTATCTCTCCTTGACCAGAGAATATGCCCTTTTAATTATAGCATCTCTCAGCCTTTGACCTTCACAGTACTGTTTTCACATTATGTAGCAGAGTTACTATTGAGTTTCAGAGGTTAAGATAAATACCAAGATATGCAAAATTCACTTTCTCACTAATACTTATGATAAAATGTGATAGCTTGAAGCTAGATTTTCTTCTTATGCCTTTGAAAGTCAAATTGATTTAGAATTATTGAATCAGCTTGTTTTTTAATAAAAGCAGAATTTAAACTGTTCCCTGAGAGTCCACAGCCGAATGCTCGACAGTGTTTATCAAACAGTTACAGCTAGCGAGTGCCTTGCCTATTTGCATCTTACTTGGTTTAAAAGGTTGTAGTTGTGTATCAATGCACAGAGCAAACACAAGTTTATGAGAAGAAATAAGATAAGAACAAAGCAACAGCCTGCAATTAATTTGCTACTTTGATGTGCAGAATGCACTACCGATAAAGCTTTAAAATGACTTTGCAGTGATGTACATGAAATTTAGCAATAACGTAGGTGCATTGTTAGGAATAAACAACTCTTCATTTGAAGCACCAGAAATTGAATAATGCCTTTTGTTTTTTTAATGCCTGTAACCATTTTTGGCTGTCTTGGCAATAAATATGAAGGTACTTCAAGAGACAGCTGTAACAGGACAAGGCTGTAGGGTATGGCATGCTTTTTGTACATAAATGTGCAATCTAATCAGGAGTCTGAATCTGTAAATAGCCAAATTTTATTCTTTTGTTTTAATGTAATAGAGAATGGAACGTTGTCTCTATTCTAGAAGAACATTCTAGTTCGCACAGGCTCAAAATTGAAAACTGCTTTTTGTTAATTTCTTCCTACTCTCTCTCCAAGGATATGGTTCACCATATGGTCTCCGTGACATCTTAAACTTACTACTAGCTGGTTTAGTCAGAATTTCTTGCAGAAGTATCTATATAAGCATTATATTTTCTATGAGTAAATTCTATAGATCCATCTGCCAATCAGTCAGACAAAGCAGTAACTAGTGTATCTGAACATGGGCTTCACAGTGTGTGGGGATGGGGAGGGTTCATGTGTCTTATAACAAGGAGTGAGTATGTTAACCTTTCTCAAATGAAATTATTGTGCCCTTTTTACTGATGATATTTTTTATCTTTCTGTACCTCAGTCCTTGCTGTTTTCCAGTCTTTGTACACTCACAGAGTTTTCTAATTTAGAAATCCTCAAAGGGATAACAAAATCAGCAAAAGATAGCAAATAAAATCTGCTAATGCTACATGTGCTACAACTGAAATAATTCCTTAGTCATTATTCTGTAAATTTCTTCGCTCTTCCTGTCTAAGGACTTTAAAAATGCTTAAGCTGCTGCCCAAAGCTCATTTACCAATTCTTCTAAGCAGTTCTATACTTTCTTTCCTGGCCCACTTGCCCCCATGAGTGACATGATAGCTTTTACTCCTGAGAGGGTACTTTTGTTTTCAGCTGATATCTTCTTTCCAGTGTATTTGCTAGCTCAGCCTTCCTTGTTTCTACCAGATTTAATAGCATGCATTTCACAGGACCATAGTCTTTCTCTTTTGAAAATGCAATTGAACTTGAAAGTGAAGGGAACTACAGAAATAGTGGCATATTATAATCCTTGTAACTTAAAGATAACTCATATGAGGCCACACTATTGTCTACAGAGATACTCACATTCTAGAAAATGTAGTGAACTCGACAGTTGCATTTACGTGACAAATATCTTCCGGCATGGAATTATTCAGGACAGTGCAATAAAATTAGGATAATAAAAATGTTAAAAAGGAAATGCCAAAGATTTCATGTTTACAATCAAGACACTGGTGGCAGATGCTAAAATCTCAAGAGAATTTCACAAATCCACAGGATGCCTCAGCAGCACTTAGTTTTCTGTTTGAGTCTGATTTAGCTGAAAGGTACAGCTTGGCAAATAACTCCCTACAGGCTATCTATATGAAAAGAATCAAAGACTGTAAGTTGTTCTTCTAAAGCACATTGTAATCTGTGTTCATCCAGCACAAAATTCAACTTTTCCAAAAAACGTCTTAGAATCTCAAGAGAGGTGGAACAAGCTAGAGGTATTTAGACGGAAGTTAGAAAATGGGTGACTGTCAATCATTGGCTTAATGCAGGAAGAACAAAACATCAGTAGTGATACTGAAGTTAAATATCAAAGGAAGGTAGTTTTTGTAGCTTCATGAGAATACTTGTTGCAAGAGGAGCTTTGAAGGGAGATCTTGGAGTCTTGAGTAGTGTGACCTATTGATAAGAAATAGACCCAACAGCTATCATTTTCATGCTGTTTGTTTTTCAGCAGTGTCTCTGAATGTGTCAACTTGGAACAAATTTGTAAGCAGTCACAGTCTTTGTTGAGGAGCACTCATTACCTGAAGAGAGAACAAAGAAAAGTCTCCCAAATAAGAAAGCTACAAATAAATGAGTTCTATTCACATTGGTCAATTATTTATCAGCCAATAGGCTGCTTTTTAGGGAACAAGAAAAACAGAAGAAATTGAAAACCTTCGTAATAATTGCCATTTTGAAACTGTGCAGAGTAACACAAACAGTGTTAAGCTTTTGGTTTTAAGCTGGTTTGTTTTCTAGCTAAATTGTCAGAGATTTTGGTGACAACCATAAAACAGCTAGGAAAGAGAAGTGCTTGATTGTTTTTGCAAAATTGATGTGTTATAGACAAGCTCTGATACAGATGAGCTCCTCTTTCTTAGGAGGGATACCCTTAAAGACTAAAATAATGAATTCGTTGTGACACAGTTGTCTTGCTTTTCTGCTTCCAGAGTTACCAGTATGTGTAAATAATTACATATTTGTTGTAGGAAGCCCTGCAAATCTTCTCTAATATCCAAACTATGAAGCTGTTTTTCTTAATCCTAAAGTGATTTCTCTTGTATTGAGTCACAGAGCCAAAAAAATCACTTAATTATATCCTCTAATCAAAACTAATTTATGGATTACTAAAATGAGATTTGATGCAACACTCAAAAGTTTGCAAGATTATTCACTGGAAAAATCCCTCTAGCTCTAATTAATTACAAGACTACATGGCTTCGAGGGAAGTGAAGGGTAAGATGTGTATTCCAATGTGTCTCTAGACCTTACCCTGCTGCTAGCTTTTAGCAAATAACCTGATGTGTGCAAGAGTGAATAGTAAAGGTACCATGTAATGCTAGTTGAGGTCATGACTATTTCCAAGATTTCTAGTGTTTATGAGGATGACAAATGTTCTCTCAAATATAAATGTAAGAGGTAGAACAAAAAGACTTAAACGTTATGCCTGTGGCCCTGAGCAACACTGAAATTCAAAAGAGCAAAGGATATTACATCTGGAGCTTAACAAATTGCCAGGCCGTTAAAAGAATGTGTTATCTGCACATTCTTTCTAAAAAGATTCAACTTGGCCACAAACTAACTTCAAGATTTAAAAGCTGGAGGAAACAGTTTAGTAACTAGGACCAACAAATTAACAGGATCTCATTCAAAAAGTCTGACAAGAGCAAAAGATTTTCCCGAAGCAAACCGACCTGTGGATTTTTCCGCATGGTTGCTGTGCATCACCATTCTAATCACATCTCCTGGAGATATTTTTGCTAACTTAGATATAACCCCAATTTGACTTCCAGCAAATTAAATCTAAACTAATCAAATGATAGCTGTTGACTTTTCTGAAAGGTTGGAATTCAGATTATTTTATTGTTCTTTGTTTATTTGGAAAAAATACTGGAGTTTCATCATAGTGTTGTATATATTCAAATGCTGGCTGCTAGGAAGAACAAGCAGCAACTAATAACATTTTTCTGCTTGACTTGATGCCTGTATAGAGTGTATTTCACTGTTCAGTAACCTGTTGGACTAGGTAAGAAGGGAAAGCGAAAGGCTAATTGCCATATTATCTGCACATGCTTGGCACACGGGCTTTGGCAGCAATTGCATAATTAGACGATAAGATGATGCAAAAGGGATTCATTTTATTAATATTCAGCCCTCCTTCAGTTATGTTTTGTTCTAAACAGCCTTGCAAATATTAAAGTAACAACTCCATATTCCTGATGGGTTACCTAGAATAAATAAATTCAAAAATAATCCTTGAAAATAGGCTAATTTGGTGCTATAATGATTATTCATCATATATTCCCCCCTCTCGCCATCAGTGCCTTCTCAGCATTATGCAAACAATTCTAAACTGTATTAAAAACGTAATCAAATACTTACCGTAACAGAAAAGCAGAATAATAACATCAGCCCTGAGCCACGCTGTTCAAAGGAGCGGTTGACTGCAGCACAGAGAGCCAGGCCTTTCGAGTAAGTCCAAGTGTTAGCCTGGTTTTCTTCAAAATATCCGTGGTTTTATTTGATGGCAAATAGTTAATTGGATGATCAAAGTGTGCACGTTGTTTTGCTTCAGCTTTTCTTATGGGACTAGATGGTCAAGTTTAGAGCTGCAGGTGCCATTATACTTCTGTATAATGTAACAGTTTCTTCTCTTTCTCTCCTGATAGTGATGAGCAGTAATTGCTGCAGTCTCCCATGCTTCCCATCTGATTGATTTTTCTAGTGGGGACAGCTTTGGCAAAAGGTGCTGGATGGGAAGCTGGGGAAAAAAGCAGTCTGGTTGAGCTCATAAAGCAATAGCACAGGTGGCCCTGTGACAACACCTGCTGTATGTGGTGGTTCTGTTTTCAAAGGACTTTCTCCAGTGCAAATTGTAAGGATAATGTATGTCCTTCAGTTATATTTCTGTATGCCCTAACTACCAACTCAGAGCTTTTCAAAAGAATCTGATAGCCATATCAGTTCAGAGAGGAGAGAGGCACTGCTTTTTGTGTGGCAGATACTTGCCCTCAGAAAGCTGAATTGAAGCCCAGCAGCATTTCTGGATGATGTCTAATTGGCTGTGGTGTTGTTTGAAGATAGTTTTGCTCCTTTGGCTGCCCACTTGCAGCTCTGGTGAACAGAAATGGTGTGTATGAACATTTCTGGTTTGCTTCTGAAGAAGACCACAATGGCAAGCTGCAAGTGCTGTCAAGTAGTTAAGGGTGACGCCGCATAGCTGACATGTGCATCGGAGCACACCCCTTTCTTTCCTTGTGCAACAGGACAGCAGCAGAACAGCTAAATGTTCACCAATCTGGGTGACTTCTGCATGCGGGATATTTACCATGCATCACATTTGTTGTCACCAGTGCAACACACAAAAGATTGGGAATTATTGTTGGTTTTTTCAAATAAGACTTAAAAGACGATTTTTCTGCTTTTAATTCATTAAACTGTTATATTTTTTTCACTGTATACTTTTAGTCTGTTTCTCTGAAAAAAAGAGAAAATGTCCTGTTAAGAGTCAGTTTTCATTCAGTCAGGCTATATCAAAATTTCATTCTTTTCTTAAGTAAGGAAAAATGTTTTGACTAGCTATATCATCCAGCCATATTTTCTCTGTTTTATCATTGTTGCTACTCCATGTTTTCCTCTTGTATCATTTTTATGATTGGAGATGCATCACAAAATCTACATTAGGCTACAGCCACTCTGGTTTCAACCAGAATTTGTTGAGAAAACCATTTATGCTGAATACTTGAATATTCCAGCCGTCAGAAAAGGCTATTTCATTGACCTGGAGCCTTTCTGGAGTAAGAGGTTGCTTTTTTTTCTACCTTTCCCTTTAGAAAAACTGAAATGAAAATGTGAAATGAAATTTTGCATTTTGAAGTTACTTCTGTTTAAAATTCTTTATTATGTTATGATACGAACCAAAAATACTGCTGTTGGAGTAAGTTACCTGCAATGGAGGAAACTGTCAAGCTTTTGTTAGAACGTTCAAGCTTTAGTGTTGTTTCTCAGAACAAACAAAGTTTTCAAGTGACAGTTGAAAGTTCCCATGACACAGAGATTTGAAATTTCAAGTAAGTAAGAGCAGCAAGAGAAGATACATCGTTTGCTTCATATCTCAGGAAATTGCCATGCATGATAGCTCAAATTAAAAGAGGTATTTGAAGATCAGAGTGGGCTTTTTTCCCCCCTGTATGACACTGTGCCGGTGAATCCAATTAAGATACCTGCTATGTGTATCTTGACTCTTGATACAGTAAAACAAATTAATTGATTTACTCCTCTTCCACTTTGAGAGAAAAACTGTTTTTCTAACATTTTATATCAGTGAAAACCTGGGAGACTTGCAGTGGTTCAGTTAGTTGTAATGATGTCTGTTTGTTTTGCTCTAGTTTTCCAGATCAAGATATTCGCATAACAGCAGTGCAACAAATAGAAAATATGTCAAATGATGAATTGTTAGAATACCTCCCACAGCTGGTTCAGGTAAGTAAGAAATTGATAGCCAAGGAATTGGCTATAATCCTGATCAATAACTTCATTAAATACTGTTGATTCTTTCCGTGTGATTGATACGTTGTAAGAGGAATAAATAAGAAAGGCCAGCCAGCTGATGCAGTGATTGAATTAATAGTAGGGCTGAGGCATAGACTATTTTCCACTCAGGAGGATGGAACTGTTTCAGCATGCTGATCGAACCTTTCTGCATAGTGCAATAAAATACTTTCAAGTAACAAAGAAAAGTAAAAAATGCATCTGAATAAGAGAAACTCTCCTGTGACCACCAAACCAGGGACTGCTGGTGCCAAGAATTCATTGCATTCACAGAAGCAAACAGCATTGCCACAAAACATGGTTTTCTTAATATCGTACACACAGGGAAAATCATTATCAGCACAGAGTGACCAGGACAGTTTGACTGTAGAATTGTCTCTTTACAGATATGAATTGCATTTCCCTGGAAATTAATGTTTTACAAATTTTAGGCCCATCGCTATCAAAGCAATCAATTTGTGATTGATTAGGTCCTGTATTCCAGTCAAGAAGGAACCTCTGAAAATCTTATCCCTTTACTTTGTACTGTCATCAGTTGATCAGCTCTGATATGAAATTAACCAATTAGTTTAGTTAATGTACTCATAGGCTGAAACAGACAAAACAAAGAGGGTTAAAAACCCACTTTCCATACTGTTCCATGTTTGAGGGTTCCTCAGGGCTTTTTGTGTGGTTTTGAAGATACATGTATTTAAATTGCTGTATACATGCACATCTAGACAGATATGTTTGTATCCGTGTATGAATGTATTTCTGTAATCCACTACTGTGAAGCAGTGGAACCCACACAGCTTTACAACATTCACACAGTAGGACAATTCACCTTCCACGGTTTCTGTGCCACAAACAAGTTTATTTTGCAAAGCAAGGAATCAGACAGAAGTTTAAATATAGTAAGCAGCTTTTTAAGCAGGGGAAGAATATTTACACATGGGTCCCTTCCAATTTGAGGTATTGTATGGGTCTATGTATGCTAGCGCAGCCAGAATCAGGATGATATCTGCCTGTCTTACATATGGTAGCAAACACTTGTATCCTGAAGTTTCATCGCTCATTGCATTGCTAATTCATCCTCTGTATGTTGTATTGCTTTATTCAAAGTAGGCACTGGGTCATTTCTGATTAATTTGGGTAGAAAGACAAAAAAGATGGCATACAAGTGATTTGTATCATTACCTGTTAAGGTGCTCAAGTTTGAGTGGAGTCTTGAAAGCCCTTTAGTGAAACTCCTGCTGAATCGTTCTCTTCAGAGCATCCAAGTAGCCCATCAGCTTTACTGGTAAGATCATTTAGCCTTTAGCACCAGAGTCTTTTTCTGTTGTGATGAGTTTTATCCATTATTTCTTTGGGGATAATGTTTTTTTTAGAATCAACAGGAAACCTAGCCCTTTGTTCCTTCTTAATTCCCCTTTCTGTACTGGGTAAGGATAAATTGTTTAAAAGAACTGCTCATATCTGCTTTTAACAGGCCCTTGGTGGGAGGGACGGGGTGAAATTCTCTTCAACTGAGTAAGATACCATTTGTATTTGTCTGCATTTTCTCATTTGATCCTAAAATAGTCTTCCTCAAAATTTGCAAGCTCCAAGCTGCTTTGGTTTACTTATAAGGGATATGATATCTATGACCTCTCCTGAAGCTGTAAGTGTGTTAAAGTCTATTTGTTACACCTTTGCATATCAGTCTGGCTTTTGATGGTTTGCAGTTGGTCCTTTTTGTGATTACAGAAATGTAGCAGTCCTGGCAGTAACTAAAATTCACCATCTACCTCTACAACATAAGGACCTTTGTAATTATATCATTGCATAGGGTGGTGGTTCTGCTGGCTGAGCTGTTCCTTCAAGGCTCACTGAATAGGAATAAGGCTTTCTGCCATCTGAACCAGTGCCCTGTGATCTGCAAATCAAACTGTTGTGTTTGGATTTTTATGTTCAGTAATGATGGATGAAGTGAGCTTTCATTCACAGTTCAGCTAGTTCAGATCCCTTAAAGCAAAAGCTTTCCTTCCTGCAAAGGAAATGAAATGTAATCATTTTGTTGATGAAGTGTGAGGTTGCAAAGAGCATAATCATAGTTTGACATCTGCATGATCTCTGGAAGTGATAGTGGGGATTCAGAATTATAAATGTGTTTGTTTCCCCGAAATGGCTGGGACAACAATAACATGCCCAATGAGAAGATCTGTCAAGTAAAGAGGAATCGCATTTAGCAAGTCTCTTTTTTCTGACAGTGCTTAAAATAGACCCCAGAGAATTTCTATCATCCTACATTAAATTTGTTATGAAGAGTCCAGTCAAGAGTTCTTTCATGTGCCCAGAGTAGTTTTTCTGTGCCATTATCAATGATTTCAAGGGACACTGGAAGCATCATCAGTTTGCTTATGCCGCCTTTAACTCACCTGTTAAATGACTGTCTGTGGTCTTTCGCTTGCAGTATAGACCTGTGTAGATCCCTGTATCTTCCCTAAATTTTGCTCAAGCTTTCTAGTATAATCTTAGGTAATATAGAGCAGATATTCCATCCTTAACATAAAGAATAGAATATATATGTGTGTGTGTGCACCACAGTACCATTTAATGTTCCAAAACACATTTATTTTCTATATAGTTTAATACATATTTTAATATTTGTGGATACGTGACATATATTTTCTGTATCATTTTATATATAACGTAATTATTCACATGCATACCAAATGGAATATCTCTGATTGTTAACTGTCTTTCTGCTCTGCCTTTCAGCTGGTACTAAGCCTGTTCATGCTAGCTATGTCTTTTATTTAGGCTTTTTTGTTCAAATGTCTCAGTCTGAACTGAGAAATATAATACGTCACATATGTCTTAACATTTTGCTTCTGTTCTTCACACTATATGTTTTTTTTTTCCACCTTGGTTACTCTGCTCTACCATGTTCTTCAGTAATGTCCTTCTGTTAGATATTCTTCATGTTCTTCACATTTTACCAACAGCAGTTTCCCAACTCATAAATTCTATTTACAAAATTTAGCAGTAATTTAATAGTTTTTATTTTAAAAGCCTCAGACCTTATATGACTAATGGATAATAGAGGTTTCTTCCACTTACAGCTAAAGGAGCTCAATAAGTTGGTGATGTAGGGAACACACGTGTGCACGCACACTCGCAGAACTTTCTTTGAGAAACGCGATTAGGTAGCTTTCATTCTCAAGTGCTGCTTTTATTGCCAAATCAGCAATCGAGAAACAAGGACTGATAAAAACAAACTTCAGTAACAAGATTATATTAGAGTCTCATTGTAATGAATGACTTTATCATTCCGCTATTAAATAATATGACAGTATGCAGTGTACCAACCCAAAATAAAACTTGGAAAAGAATACCTTAATGTAATTCAGAAAACTCGTGATACAATTTCAGAATCACAGTGGAAAAGTCAATTCAGTTTCAATTCCATGTTTTATAACACTACTGTAAATCTAGAAACTAATTACCAGAAATGATGGTGATTATCAATGCTAACATTTTAATGACAAATATAATTTATAACAATATTTATTTAAAATTTACTTATTTTACATGTACAACAGAGTTGCTAGCCAACAATGAATAGCAGCCGAAGGAGCTGGGGCTGTTTAGTCTAGAGACGAGGCTGAGAGGAGACCTTATTTCCCTCTATAATTACCTAAAAGGAGGTTGTAGTGAGGCTAGTGCTGGTCTCTTCTCCTAAATTACTAGTGATAGGATAAGGGAAAATGGCCTCAAGTTGTGTCAGGGGAGGTTTACATTGGATCTGAGGAAGTTCTTTCCTGAGAGAGTGGTTGGGCACTGAAACAGAATGCCCAAGGAGGTGGTGGAGTCACCATCCCTGGAGGTGTTTAAAAAACGAGTAGCTAAAGCACTTGAGGCCGTGGTCTAAGGATTAGAGAGATGTTGGGATGAGGGCTGGACTTGATCATTCTGGAAGCCCTTTCCAGCATAATGACTCTGTGATTCTATGGTTTTATGATGTACCAGCTTATCTTAAAATTAGAAAGTTGGAAAGCAAATTGTTAACTCTTCTTCATCAAGCAGTGATGAGTTTGTCTGAAGATTTATTTGTTTTAAATTGTGAGCCGTAGTTGGCACAGGTGGACAGAACAGATAGAATATTCATTCTTGAGACACATCTTTATGACTTGTAAATCAGCATAGCTTCCGTCTGTTCTTTCCTGTTACCTGCTGCAGATTTGTCACCTTAATTCTGCTGCATAATGTGAAAAGGTCGTTGATCTTACATGTGACTTCAAGTGTGACTTTTTCCCTTCTCCAAATTCCTGAGGAATCTGGGCCTTCTGCATCCATCAGTGTTTCAGTTTTTCAGGGGTACTTTAAAATGCACTCAAGAACACTAAATGTTGTCCATACATACAGTGCCAGCACAGGACCCATGAATGCCTTTAATACTATTTTAGTCTTATTTCAAGAATCTCTGATGACTTTGAAGCATTTACCATTCCCTACTCTTTTCTAGAAATTCACTCTGATTCTAGTCTTCTACTAGTTTCTTTTCCAGAATTCTAGGAAGAGGAAAAATCCAGAACTATTAAGGTCATTCTAGCAAGTGTTACTGGAGAGTAAAGAAACCTACCGGGCCCAGTTGGACCCTTCTTTTGTTTTCTTTATCTCCTTGGTACTGTGCTAAATAAACAGGTGTTTTGTCAGCTTTTGTGCTAGTGTTTTAATCTACCCCTCTGCCTCTGACAATCTGTTTCCAACTTCAGTCTTTTTGGCCTTTAGCTGCTTTCACAGGTGGCAGCCGTGGAGTACAGTTGAAACAGCTGGCTGGGCAGCAGGTGGCCAGAAAATGTCTCACAGATGGCTGCCTTCCACAGAGAGGTTGAATGACAAGGAGTAGTGTCCTCTAGGATCTGGCAGCTGCTTGAAGGTGGTGCTAAGAAATAGGTTTCATTGTTTCGAAAGAGTATGAGTGTTTCTGAATTTTGGTGGAGTGTGAAAATCTGATGTGCTTACCACAAGTCAGTTGAAATTCTTGCTGAAGGCAAAATATCCTTTTATAACTTGTCTTCTAAGTCCCTAAAACTTTATAGAACTTCCTAGCTTTCAGCATTTCTATGCTACACATCCTGTAGATAAGTAGGAATACAAGATTACAGAGGAAGTCTTAGTGAAATCCAGCACTCTGAAAACACTATGAATTAGAGTCTTGATTTCAAGGCTAGAGGGTAATATCTTGATTTTATTTACTCTATATAAAAGTCAACAGTGAGAAGCACAAAGAACATAAACAATATATAAAAGTTAAAAGAGACCCCAGTTAAATTTTCTACTATTGGGAGGTTTGTCCCTCCACACTGTCAAAAACAACTCAGTGTCTTTCACTGGAACAATAGACTATTGCTTCATATTTTCTAAAGGGAAGATTTTTTGCTGTCAAAACTTGTGTACATTAACTGTAATTTACTTAAAGACTTCCAACACTCTTAATTATCTGAACATTAAACAGGCAACCATCAACCAGTTCTTTGTCTTCCTACATTATGGTGCTACCAAGTCTGGTAATTATTAATGAACATCCTGAATAGCTGTACAGACAAGGCTGAAAAGCCCAAACCATTAAAATTACATTAAAGTACATACAAAACGCATTTGTCTTAATTTGGTCCCCCACACTGATCAGAATCAAAAGATCAGTTACTCTTATAAGCAACTTTATAGCTGTGAATGGCCAATTCCAGGACATGCTTGATCAGTTGTTTTGCTACTCTGCATTAGGATTTGAGTTCTAGTCTGCAGTTGCTCCATCTTCTGAAAGTAATGTGTTGTGCAAGTGATGTCTCTAAATTTTGTATGCATTCAGAGTACTTAATGTGATCATCATTGTGTTTTGGACTGCTGAGAAACTCAGCCATAGAGTAGATTCATATTTGGACTCTAGTCTTGAACTGATAATTCTTACTTATGAAAGAGCAATAATTTGGTGACCTTTTTTTTAGTAAATAACCCCATTAGAACATCGTTTTTGTGAAGTAATGATTCAACAATCTGCTGTGCTAAGCGGTCCATTATTATCCATGTGGAACTTGGATTATTGCCTTGGAAAACAGATAATTATTTTCTTTCCTCATTTACAGACTTTCAGTTTTCTCAGACTCCAGTTTTAGGAAAAGGTGGTGTAAAGTGAAACAAAAACATTTTGTTGCAAGGAAACACAAAGAAGAATCATAACTGTTTGTCGAGATAAATACTTGTCAACTTTTTATCTCAGCACCTGCCCAGCTCACTATTGATGTCATTGGTTGATCAATTGATCAGGTCCGAGAGAAGATTAACCGGTTAGTTTAGTTAATGTGCTCATAGGCAGAAACAAAAACAAAACAGGAAGGGTTCAATACTACTTACAAAAGTCACAGGCAAAACCAAAGACTAACTTAACTTGGGAAAAAAACCAGCACATTTAATTCGCACAGCATAAAAACCTGACACAAAGATCTGCAGAGATTAATCACATGTTCTTGTATTAACTGGGTTGCACTGCTACCTCCACCCACTTAGGGAAAAGAAGCCTCCATCAGGTCTTTGACTTGTGGGAATGTGATGTCTATCTTTTAGTCCATGCATCCATTCCTGAGTGCCAATGGGTCTTTTAAGGGCCAGTTCTCTGCTCCCTGTGCCTCCAAGCCAGTCTTCCACTTCCAGTGTGCCAACTCTGGTGGGCAATGAGTGTGGGAAAAACACTCTCCACTTCAGCAAAGAAAGAATTGGAGGCAAAACCTTTCCTTTGCTGGTCTCTGAAGTTCCAAAAACTTCTCACTCTTTCCATTAACTATGGTCCAAAGGCTGCTGTGTCCAGCACAGTGATATGTGGTCCTCTCCAGACAAAGACCAGACAAGAAGACAACTCCTCACAAGAAGCAAGAAACAAAAGTTTCACGGAGTCACAGACTCAGCCAAGCTGCGTATCCCAAGTTCCCACATTAACACCCTAATCCCTCAGGCTAGGAAACCCACCCAGATTCAGACCACAACAGCACCGTAACTCAGTACTTCCATACTGAGCGGGCAAGTGGTACGTTTAAATTATCAAACTCATGTCTTTTAATTAATTGAACATATTTTAGATTCTAAGGAAAATTATACTATTTTATGCTCACTTGGTTTTGCAGCTCTAAAGGCAGAAGTTGACTGGCTGTAACCACAGCTAGAATTGATAAAAGGAAGTACTAGTTGCTGTCAATGTACCCTTGTGTTCCTGTATCAAGGTGAGATTGCAGTGAAGGACGATTGCTCATGTCATTAATTCAATCTGTGCAACCAAGTAGTCAGCTGCACCTAAATGAGTTACTGAACAGAGAGAGAGCTCTGTGTCTGCCCCTTTAGGAAAGAGAAAATTCCATGCAAAAAATAATACTTCAGGAGGATTAGTCGTCAAGTGCAACATAAAATTGCCTGCAAGTACAAGTTCATCAGTGTGTGCTACTGCAGTACAAAAACATGCCACTGTGTGTGTGTAAGTGAACCTACTTAGAGTTGAAAATAGAAACTAAAATTAGCATTAAAATGGGTTACCCAGGGAGGTGGTTGAGGCCCCATCCCTGGAGGTGTTTAAGGCCAGGCTGGATGAGGCTCTGGCCAGCCTGGTCTA
>JAOXOE010000001.1:42556612-42571580 GCA_028565055.1 Phoeniculus purpureus
ACTGATCCCTGAGGGACTCTGCTTGTCACTGGCCTCCACTTGGACATGGACCCATTGACAGCCACTCTTTGGGTGCGACCATCAAGGCAATTCTTTACCCATCTAGTGGTCCACCCATCAAACCCATGTTCCGCCAGCTTGGAGACCAGAATGTGGTGCGGGACAGTGTCAAGGGCTTTGCTCAGGTCCAGGAAAACGACATCAGTTGCTCGTCCCTCATCCATTAATGTTGTGACCTGTTCATAGACGGCCACCAGGTTGGTCAGGCAGGACCTGCCCTTGGTGAAGCCTTGCTGATTGTACCCAAATGTTGGGGTGTGCTGAGTTGTGCTATGGAATGGTGGTCTCTCACCATTTTGTTTGGAGAAATATAGTGGCCTCTGAGATGCTTTTTTTTGCTGTTTCTATTTTCCTTTGTCTGGTTTCCTCAACTGCAGTTTGCTCAGAGAGGTAAATAGATGAATCAGTCGCAAAGATTGCAGTGGTCTTTCAAATACCAAGGTGGTTCAAGTGCAAGATTCCAAACACCAGGCTTGTTGTCTCACCAGTAATCCACTCTATGAACAGCAAACAAAGAAACAGCAATTATATCTGTAAGATGCTAGGAAAAGCTAAGGTACTATGAGCAGGGGGAAAACACACAGGTGCAGAAGGGAGGAGAATGTAAATAGAATTGTAGAATTCTTTGCCCTTGGATTTCTTTTTTAATACTCCTGATCGCAATGAACTGATGATGAAAAGTATAATTACTAATCAACATCTAATTTAGAAACATCCTCCTCTGCACACTGATCAAAAAACCTAGCTGTAAAGGATCTAATACATGCCTGTACTCTACATACACCTCCTCTGTATATATTTGTATTTCACCAAATCAGCATCTTTTTCAAGGAAAATTTGATTTGTTGAATAACAGTTATCAGATTTTTTGCTCTCTGCTTCTCTGTACCTATTTCTTTGTGCCTGGAAGCCTTCGACTCTGAAGAGTGATGCTTCTCTGTTCTTGGCACACACTAATCACGTAATATAGAATCCTTTTGGTAGCATAACATTACCAACTGCAAGCCAGAACATGCCAGGCTACTAGTCATTCTTTGGAGAAGTGTCTATTCCAAGTGTCTATTCTTAGGTAACCAAAGTTCAAACTGAGCTCTTCCATGCAGTGATGCACATTTAATGTACACTTTAATGTGCTACATGCCTTACAATTGCATCTATATAAATAAACATCTAAAAGCCAGCAAAACAGGCTAACGAGTAGTCACGGAAAAGCCCAGTGTCACATCAAAGCTGGTGTTAAGAGCTTGTTTGATAAAATGTGAGACCAATGACCAAAACTGGTGTGCTAGAACCTAAACCTGACCCCCAAGAAGTGGGCAAAGCCATTGCACACATCTTTTCTTCTGGGGATCAAAAGCTTTAATTAGTCCTTGTCTTCTCAGTGCTTACCCTCATGATAATGCCATGGAATCTCCCATCCACTGACCTTGGCACTCTGAGCCTGAGAGGAATCTAGGTTATATTTTCACCTGCTGAAACTATAAGAACTAACTGCGTTGGTTGTGCATTCTTGCTGAAATCTCCTTTGTGCTTCTTTTTCCATCAGTTTTGCTTCCCATCATCTTTTTACTTCATTATCATCAAAAGCAAAGTAAAATCACCACCTTAGTTCAGTGCTGCTGAATTTTTCCAAGTCTTGGGGAAGCTAAAACCCATGTACTCTGTTTGGGGAAGCTAAAGCCCATATGCTCTGTTGTCTCTAGCAGCACAGTTGCTAATGAAGACAGCACTGACAGCAAAGGAGGAGATCCACTGTATTTCCCACTTGTACAGTTATTTGTTTATGTATTCATGTTTATATTGAAGAAAACAGGATCAAATTTGAACAGGAAGAGCGGCAATGACTTACTCCAACTAATAATTTCTTTTTCCTCTCTTCTTCCCCCAAGTGTTAATTATTACCCTGAGTATCAAAAAAGAGTGATGTTTTTCTTCATTACTGTTTCTCTCTTGCACAAAACAGAAAACAATAAAGGATACTATTAAAATTAAAGCCTTACTTAAAAATTTGTATAGAAACTGCTTTAGTCTTTCTCTTTAGTAAAGATTATGAGAGGCTTAACATTAGTTACTTACCTTGCACTAAGCAAGTCAAAGACTATATCCAAAACGTGTAGCCTTGATTTAGTGTTGCACTAACGGGCTCTATTACAGTGTTATCTCTGTAGACCAAAATATTCCATTGCTGTGAACAGAGCTGTACTTATCCATGTTTTGCCTAAGTCTGGATCATATCCTTTTTCTTCCTTAGAAGATTATATTAATGTTCTCTTATTCAAATTTTTTTTATCGTTATTTAATGTGGGGAAGGGTGGGCATATTTAGATACTAACATCTTTCTGCAGAATCAAGTGTTCCCAGAAAATAAAGATAAGATTATTCACATTACTAGAGATTTAGCTTTGGCTTTTGCTGCAATCCAGTGTGTGCAAATTGACTGCGAGCTGGTATAAAACTGAGTCCATTCTTGTGTCTCAAAATCTGATGAATGAATGAATGAATGTGTGTTTATACAACATCTACAGCCTTGCTACTTCAGGCAGGGATTTCACAGGATCAGACATAATAAGCAGCTTTGGGAATTTGATCAGTAGTTCTGTGGGACCCATCCCAGAAATTCTAGTATGCACCGTGAACTGTTGATACAGACTCAATGTTTGTTTCCAGCTGAATACTTTGACGGTGGCAATACATTTACACACTGTTCTTGGGATTAGATATTGCTTCTAAACCTGGTACATATCAGGTTTTTTGAAGGTTTTTCTATATAGAAATTGAGAATTCCATTTCCTTCTTTTCCTAGCATAAAACCATTATAGTTTTATTTTGGAAATTTCACTTTTTGTTTCAGAATGTGGAAAATTTGTCAGGAGACATTCAAAACTCACATGGACATCTTCCTGTGCAGTCTTCTCTAGGGGATCCTGCTCTGTAAGGGCGGTTGGACTATATGATCTCCAGCGGTCACTTCCAACCCCTACCATTCTACGATTCAGAAAAATGTTGAAAGTTTTTCCTTGATTGCATTTCCTCTCCCTGTTTTCTGTACTGTTTTCAAGTCTGAGCATGGCTCGTCACCTCTTGCTCTGTTACATCCCAGCATATTGTTCTGCAAACCAGGGGATTTTTAACTGAGACTAAACTTTGTAAATAACTGCAACCTCCAGAAATCAGATAGGGATTACCAGGGCCTTATAAAGCATATAGAGACATTTTTGATACCAAGACAGCAGGAAGTTTCTTTCTATGGTTAGTTCATAAGACTATTTAATGAGTAAGAGACAAGAATAAGCTGTCTGCTCACTATTTGCATTACAGCCTTTTATGTTTTACGTTTTTTGTTATTACAATAATGGTCTAATTAGTGGTGCATAGTGCCTTTGCAGCTTACCTAAATCTTAAGTTGTTGCTTGGTTATGCTTTTTTTTCTGGGGACTTTGTGTGTATGTATGAGCTGAACTGTGTTTACCGTCTTGTTCCTTTTCTTCTCTCTGAAAATGCTTGGGAAGGAATATCAAGCTCCAAAGAATCTTTAAGCTATCAAAAGGATCTTAAAATTTCATTCTAAATTCTCTTCAAAGAGGTATTTGTAATGTTTCACCCAGATAAAAAATGCATATGGAGTCAGACAGCATGTGCTTAATGTATATTGAGCGGATGTAATCTGCTAGTGCAATTGCAAACTACCTGCTCTGTTGGAACATCTGACACTAGAATAGTGCATAAATTGTGATACTGGGCTGCATGAGTGCTTTTTTACAAGGAATAAACTAGTATGTTCCTTAGTGATCTTGAATGTACCTCATGTATATTCATTAGTACTTTAAGGGATAGTGTGTAGACTGTTCAGCTTGGCTAAGATAAGGCACCAAGGGGACCTCTAGCAGCCTTCCACTATGTGAAGGAAAGCTGAAGAGGGACTTTTTGTAAGCAATCTATTGATAGGACAAAGGAGAACAGTTTGAAATGGAAAGAGATTTAGATTAGAATTTAGGAAGAAATTCCTCACTGTTTGGTGAGGCCCTGGAACAGGTTGCTCAGAGAGACACTGGATGCTCCATCACTGGAAGTGTTCAAGGCCAGGTTGAATGACGCTTTGAGCAACCAGATCTAGTGAGAAGTGCCCTTGCCCATGGCAGGTAGGTTGGATATAGAGGATCTTTGAGGTCCCTTCCAACCTGAACTATTCTATGCTTCTATGATTCCATTTCTCACCAAGGAGTAACTTTAGACTTTGTGCACAAGAAATGTGTCAGAAATAAACATATCTGGCAGCTGTAGATGAAGTTTATTTCCCTTGGTCTCATCTCATTTCTGTGGGTCTCGTTTGTTCTCACCCTCATTGAGAAGGTGATGCCAAATAATTTCACACTAGAAATAAATAATGAGGTGTGAGTTGTGAGATTATAGGTCACAACTCACTTTGTGGTCTGGTGTAGTCATCATCACCTGGGAGACCCTTCTAGAAAATTACTAGCATAGCTGAAGCTGTGAATCTGCTGTAGGAAGTCTCATATAAATCAGTGAAATACTGTAGCCTGTCTCATATAAATCAGTGAAATACTGTAGTACTTTCTCATCCAAGATTTATTAATTATAAAAGCCATAAAAAGCAGTAACATATTCTGACTTGATGAATGGGCAATATAATTTCAGTGTACCAAATCTTACTCAGCAGCTCATACAAGTACTGTGAAAAGATGCTGACCAACTCTCGTGAGTAACTCACATTTGCAGACTACCCATGATGTTTCTCTAATTTAGTTAATTGCCACTAAGCTTAATAAGTGAAGGGAAAGTGGGGAATGCTGACAAGAGCAAGAAAATTAATGTAGATAAAAGTCCTGCAGTTTCAGGCCAGGTCATACTTGGATGTTTGCAGAAGAACTCTCTTCCTGAGAAGGTCTTCATTCTGTATCTGCTAATGATCAAATAATCATAGAATCATTCAGGTTGGAAAAGACCCTTCAGATTACATTTGTCTCCCTTAACTGGCAGCTGAACTAATTGTTCCATTGCGGTTTTCACCCCTCATATGTAGCAAGACAAGTAGCCTGCAGTCTTCTCTCCAGCCCTGCTTCCAAACTAGCTCCCTATTTGCAGTCAGGCACAGGCTCTGCAAGTTCACCAGTGAAAGATGGGCTATTAAGAGATGGAGGAGAGATAAGAACATTTCTCAAATCCCCTCAGCATAGACTCATATGAGCATTGTCTGATACTGAGCAAAGACTTTTAACCTTGCTCCATCTAGCCACATAGATCTTGTATGGTAGGCAAGTCCCTGATATCCAGGAAACTTTTCACCCCTCTACTGACAGATTTAAGCATGTTTTAAATAACTGATGCAGATTTGGCAGGTTTTCTTTTTCCCCTTCAATTTTGGTGAGTAGTTTTTTAGTTGTCTGTCCTTTACACATCTAACATTCAATTTCATGGCTTGGGTGTATCTTGAGAATCATTCTTCTGCAAACTTGGCCAGTGGACAAGATAGCTTGGATATAGTGATAGGTATTTTGAATCTTATTTACTTCAGTGCTTGAGATGTGTCTGACCTAGAAAATATTTACCCTTTTGTGTATGTTTCTCCTGACTTCTTTTTTTTTTATGTGCAGGGTGTATTCCCTTCTTTCTGTAATTTCACATAATGTAATGTGTTTCTTCTGGTTCTGGAGACAAAATTTGAAACATTGCCTTAACAGCCTAGAAAATGGACTGTGTAAATATTGCTGGTGGGCAAAGAGCACCCATCAGTGCTCTTTGCAGCAGGAAGTTTACAGAGATTCTGAGCCACTTTTCACTCACTTTTGGAAAAATGCTGAGAAAGTTCCACTCGGCAATCACTGACTTCAGTAGGCCGATTGGCATAAATAAGGGGTTTATTATTACACTGCATCTACCCGTACAGCACTTAGAACAGATTGGAGACAGGGAGTCTTCTATGCAGCTGTTTTTCCGTGATGTAAACAGTGTGGTACTTGTCAAATACAGTAGAAAATACTGGTTCAAGCAATAGTGCACTGATGTCCTCTTCTGGACCTCTTAAGAAGGCTTTCTATAGGCAATTCCTTGAGGTGTAAAAGAATTTGCTGGGAATTAAACATGTAGTTTGGAAGATAGACATTATTACACATCCAGGAGAACTGGGTATGGGAAAAAAATTCATTTCGGGGGGGATACAAGTCGTTAGAGAATTTTTTAAAACAATTATGGTGGAGGATGATAAATGGAGAGAAGAGTAAAGGGAATAAATAGAAAAAAATGTTTAAAAATTGTTAAAACCAAGTGCTAAACAGGGAATTATACCCATACGGAAAGTAAAAGGACAGAGTTTTCTTAGTCTGTTGTCACTGTTGACACAGTGGTGAGGTCAGGGTCTAATTGGCTTAATTGACCAAGTGATAATAAACTGAAGCAAAAGACAGGGAGTGCATAACTGGCCCCTTATGAGTTTGCAGGTGAAGAACCAGGTACTTGACTTTGAAGAAGCACATTTCCTTTTAACAACAGAGACCTCATTACCCACTATATTCTACAAAACCAAAATAGAATTGGCGACATTAGGAAAGCAAATTGGGAAGCTAGTGTCCTTTCCAAAGTCCCAGCTTTGGTAAGCGTGTCCTCAAGGAATAAGTACCAAACACCACTTTCAAGCAATATGGCGAATTGTTGACAGCCTCCTCACATCTTCTCCAGACAGGAGAACTGTAACAGGTGGAAAGAGTATGTCTTAATATGTAGGAACCAATGAGTTAGGGGAAAGGGATGGGGGAGAGCAGAATTTGGGGTACTCTTACAAGACAAGCCATTCTAATACTAGGATGACAAAGTGTATTCTGACACTTTCTCTCTCCCAACTCGTCTCTCACCTGACTGCTTGTACCCACTTTTTTCGCTTCATGGATAATGCCAGGGCTGGAGATTTTAGTTTATTTTGGAAATCAGTCCCTAGTTGGTCCAAGAGAACAGAGTGGGAAGATTGATAAAACCCAGTAACTGCATAAAAAGAGCACTGCAGAGCTGAAGGTGATATATAGATGCAGGTACAGCACTTTCTATATACATCTGTGTAGATGTGTATTTCAGTTTCCATCATTGTGTAATGTTATCACCAATCTATGAACATCTGAATGCTGACTGTGGCTTCTCTTGTATGTATTTTATGAATTGTTTACCTACAGTTGCAACAACTTTATAGTCTTACAATTTAACCTGTGACTTTTCTCCATTCTGCTGCTGCATTGCCAGTTCCCTTGAATTTCAGCTACACAAATGCTGAAATTACGAAATACCTACATAACGAAAGTCCTTACAGCGCAGTCCTTATGGACTGAACTGTGTATCTGAGGCGCACACTAACTTGCTGTAGTTTAAAATGCCTACTTTGAGAATGTCTTAATTCAAAAGCACTGTAATGAAAGACTGTTAATGATACACCAGAAATGAGCTAGGGCTGGTTTCAGAAGCACAGATGGCTAATTGGCTTCAGTTGGTAGGTTATGTCATTTTAATTAAGTTTTATTAGGAAGTATTTCAAAGCTATAACTGATGGATTAAGATAAATATGGTTCTTCTTAAATGACCTATTGCTAACCTTTATTTCTCTCTCTCTTCTCAGTGTTAGTAGAGACTGCTGTGACTGAGCTCTCTGAAGCCATCTCTTGTCTCATCCATGTTTACAGAAGCAGCTTTGATGCAAATTTCCAGCTTGCCAGCATACCTAAAAGCCCTTCATGTGCAGACATCAGCCTAGATTCCCAGCTGAGCTTCACTGTTTATGCTGCCCATAATATCCCAGAAGCCTGGGTGAACAGGTAGGGGGAAATGCAGTAAGTATTCACAAGAGGAGGTGCTCTCTTAGATCACATCTCTTTCACAGATATTAGCTTAACTCTGTTGCTTTGGTGATATTCCTATATTCGTATCAGACAGAGTAGGTGGGTGCATTTCCACTGTTTTTCTTGCATAAAGTGCATTTACTTAATAGTAGAGATTATGTGCACCTAGGATATATCAGCGTAGCATATGATATATAAAAAAGGGAGATAACTTTAATAACAATCGCACTATTATCTTCTGCATATTTTATTTGGTCGCATTCATTGTCTTTTCAAACAGCCGCTTTTCCTGCTCTGAGCAAAACTGCTGTTCTCCACTGATGACTTGATGGCTGTGTTTAAGCTTGTGAAAACGAGACTCTCTCTTCCTCCTTGATCTTCCTTTCCAGTCTCTTCAGTATTAATACCTAGCGTGGACTTCTTAACATGGAGTACAGCTCTGACCTCTACCTTTCTCAAATACTTTTACTAACTTCATTCATGTGCATACTCTCCATTCTTATTTCTGGACTGCATTAATTCAAACTGGTTAGGTCATGGTTTTCATCTTCCCTTTCCTGAAGGTTACCTTTTATGACCTTGCTGTTTGTAACATGTATTTTAATATATACCCCTGCATTTATAAGTATGTATTGTAAGTGTTCAAATTTTAGCATCCTTCACTGTTTGTCTCACACTGATGCTTTTTCTGTACTGTCACTAGTTGAGCACCTGGTCAGCTCCAGGACAAAATTAACTAATTAATTTAGTTAGTGTGCTAATGAGCCAAAACTAAAAACAAGGAGGCCTTGGCTACACTAGCCATTTATAAGTTTCAGGCAAAATGGGACAAACTCAATTTGGGGGAAAAAAAATGCATTTAATTCAAACAATATAAAAACCCCAAAACCAAAACACACAGAGATCAATCAGACCTTATATAACTGAGCGAAGCTCTATTACCATTTTTTCCTCAGGGGAAAAAGAACCCTGGCAGTTCTTTCCACTGTGGCAGTGAGGCATCCTCTCCCCAACAGGGGCCAAGTTCTCCATGAGTTTTTGCCTGACTGCTCCTGTTTAGCTTTTCCTTTCATCAGGGCCATGGTTACTTTAAGGATAACTTGCCTGCCCTATGTGTTCAAGGCCAGTCTGCTTTTCCAACATGCTTCAAAATGGGCTACAGGTGGGACTATTTTCCTCCACTGCAGGAACTCTTTTCCTCTACTGATCTCTGGGGTTCCACGCACACACTCACATACTCCACCATCACCATGTGTTCGGGGTGAAAAACAGCTGCCAGCAGCACGCTTAGTCCAGTGCCACACTCCTTGATCTCAGAACAAAGGGCTTAACCCTAATAGGAACCAGGAAACTGGTTACCCTCATGCTTATTTGAAAAGGCTACAATTGTCCCAAAGCTCCAGAGGAGTGTAAAACTGGGGTAAGTTTCTGTCTTCCAAGCTCCTCACCAAGGTTAACACAGCAACCCCATCCCCCAGGCTAAAAGCCCCACAGAGTCCAACTACAAGATATCTGACACATGGCTTTTCTTTTAGTCTTTTGTGTTAAGGGAAAGTATGTTGTTGTATGTTTTACAAAGTCATATTAGCGTCCTGTCAATTCCACCTCAAGTTGTCTTTTGTGGGTTGGCTCTTTGTCAGTTTGGGAGTTTTATCTCATTTAAATCAAAATCAGACCTGAGGTGTTTGCTGCCAATGCCATAACGTTGCTAGCTTAGTGTTTGGCTACATCTATTTCTACAACCCCAAAAAATCAGATTCCTGTCTACATCTAGATGGCATAAAGTGATGTTTGGGGCAAGACTATAGTCTTGTGTTTGAACTCACAGAGAGCCTGGCTAGGCAAAATGCTGTACAAAGACCTAGGATGAGTTGAACTGCTTGCATTCTGAACAACCAGTCTGACTTCAGTCAGTCTGAAGCATTAATCTTTCCAGTATTAGGTCCTGGAATCAGGAATACTTCTGTGCACTGTTTCAATGCATCTGTTTAAACAGCAATGCTTAATCTTTTGATTGTATTAAAGCCTATTATTTCCTGCACTGTTCTCCAACTGTTTATGATGGTTAGACTCTAGAGGAAAGAATCCATACTTAAGAGCAGAAGCATTTCCTAGTCCTGTAAGGTTTTACCTCATATCTGCTACACACTCCAGCTCTTTTTCCTTGCATTAAAAAAATATATTAAAAAAAAGAAAAACCATATATGCTACAATAGTTATAAGAATTATTATAATGGTCTGGAAGAGACCAGCCATTATTACCCTAAATAAGGCAAAGCCAGGCACGTTCAATCTGCAAAAGCTTCAGATTTCCTGTTCTGGTTTTACCGTTTCCCATGTTCATCATTCTTATACAGAATGTGGTCTACAGCTGAGAGTAGCAGGAAGATCTGGAAGTTATAAAACTAATTAGGTGCATTATTTGACTATACACCATTCCTCTATTTTGATAAAATGTTATAATTTCTGTAAGAAGAATATGAAGAAACAAGCAGACACATATGTGAACGATACTATGAAGCTTGTGTGACTGAAGAAAGTCCACACAGAGGGCTTTAATGCTGTTATCAATGTATAGACTCCCTTAGGTGTACTAATCTGATTTTTTACAGATTGAGAGAAGTAAGTGTAGGTAGATTTATTACTAAACCAATTTTTATTATGAGCAAGTTGAAAACCTATGGCTGAATTTCCCTTGGCTACATTTAATGAAAAAGGAATTAGTCTTAATGAGAAAAAAATTGAGCAGAATCTAGGTATCCTTTATTGAACCCTGAACATTAAGTAAAACAAACAACCCAAAATAAGCAACCCACACACACACACTAATGGGAGATTCATTACTTCAGTTCTTTATTCATGTCATGATGGATCTTCACAAGTTTCTGAGTGGTTACCTCCAACTTACTGTGCTTGACGTTGTACACAATTATTAATATTATTCTTTTTTTTTTCCCTTCTACAGCTACAAAGTTTTCTCTTTTTCCTGTTCCTTAACTTATGCTGGAAAAAAAATATGTGAAGTGAAGATTTGCAGCAATATCCCAGTAAAAAGATCTTTTTTTTTCCTCATTGACTGGAATAAGAAGTGAGTTTTGATCAGTGTCTGATATGTACTTGGCTGATAGATTTTACACACTGAATATTTATTTTTAAAAATAAACATATCTTTATTATTATTTTTCTGAGTAAATTAAACACGAGGTAATTCAGAGAAGCTTAGGGAGACGGGAGTAAGAAAAGAGTGGGATAACCACTGTATTTCTGTTCTTTTGAGGATTTCCACCCTTTGGATCCAACCCTAGTAGGTAGGCAATCAAGCTCGAGAACCTGTTGTAACTTTCCTTTAAGAGTTGTTGTATTAAAAGAAACAAGGCTGATGTGGTGTTGAGTTTGTCAGGGATTTTTTTATAAGAAGGACCTGCAGTTTTAAAATTAAGACCTCAAGTAACTTGGATATTCTCTACACAGTTAAGTCTTAATGAGACTGAAAAATAAAATTAGTTAATTAAAAATGAATCCTGGTCTTTGGCTAGGATTGACTCTTAGATTAAAAAAAAATGGAGAGTAGTGTTTTGATTAATAAGAATATAGAAAGAGATTCTGCCCAAGATGATACCAACTGTATTTGCCATTTTTGATGTATTTAGTTTGTGTTTTCAAGTGCTTTACCTAGTTACTGCCTCAGCTTGAACTTTGCACGTTTTTCTCTTTAGGCATGAGATTCTGTGTCTTTTATCATATTTAATCTTTTACAAATGTTTTGAGAAAATATGGGAATAATCTGAAACCCAAGGAAGTTGCCTTGTTTAGTATTTCTTCTGTTTGTAATTTTGTAATTTTTGCTTTGGAACTGCTGTGCTTTCTTTGAAAAGTGTTCTTGTTACTTTAGTGCTTAGCTCCAACAGGTCAATGCTATCTGGGACATAAAGTCTTAAAAGTTGTCCCCTTATTTTCTCATCAGTTTCATCTTTTAGTGTCTGAGACCTCTTAATTATTTTCTTTCTTTTATCTTAGGCTGTTGCTCTCAATACATTTATTCCACCATATCCTCATTTTCCATCCTCTGTAATTAGTTTTAAACCTATAAACATGAAACATGGAATTAATGTTAAGCCTACAATTCATCACCTCAGATACTTTCTTGACACTGAGTTTCCTGTTCTCTGTATTGTGTTTGGGTTGTCTATTTTTTTACTCTTCTCATGGAAAAACCTGAGTCCCCCTCATCCAGACCTCTTCAGTGTTGAATACTCATAATATTAAGCCCTTGGCCTTTGAAGCCGGCTTTATCTAACGTCCATGAACTGCACTTTCTTGGAGCAGCTTCTCTGTTTTTCTCAGACTACTCTTGCAATTGTATACCCACAGCCACAGGTTTTATTTCTGGCTGCCGTTTTGTTTCTTCTTTGTGCTTCTTAGTCATCCATTTGGCTTGGCCTCCTATGTTTAGAAAGGTTAAGCTCAGATATGCACAGATCAAAGTTTGTAAAAGCAATAAAGATGTTCCCCTACTCTGTATAACACAGGTCACTGGAGGGAAATTTGTTGGTCTTTGTCCCATACTTTAATTCTTGGGATGTCTAACTCTTGCCAAAGCTTCCAGGTTCTTCTGGTGTCCATATAGGGAACCTCTAGCAAGCATTTGCTTTCTGGTGCGAGGATATTGTGTTTTCTCATTGCTCCAAGTTCACAAGTAGTGTTAACAATTGTCTGTATTAGAAAATACATGTCTTGATTTTTGTATTTTTGTCTCATGACAGCATTAAATGAAGCATTAATGTGTAACTCCTTATTGAACAGTTTTATGTAACATGGGCAGAGTTATTGGTCTGTGAGAGAAAAACACAGCTATCTATAGAAACCAAGCTATCTATAGAATGTAAAGCAGCTTCCCAGTAATTGTTTCTAATTATGAGTAAGGAAGAGGGAATGAGACAGGGAAATCAAAGTTGAAAGCTATAAATAGGGACAAGTGGGAAGTCAGTTGAGAATTGCTTCTCAGTTCTATTCATGTTAATCAGAAAGAGTGAGAAATTGCTGTCTTACTTTTTTATTCAAAGAGAGAGGTATGCAAATTTGAATAATTTCCAAATGTTGAAGACTGATCATTTGAAATTTTGACACTAATGCTAATTTGGAGTACTTCAGAATTTCAGCTGAAAACCATCTAGTTGCTTTCAGTGGCTTCTCAGTGCTTTCAAGGAAACTTTCCTGAAGCCAAAATAACTTTGACAGATTTGGAGCTAGTTTTATCCTGATTTTACCATATACTATTACCTCATCTTGTTTCTGCTACCTGTAATTCTTATGTTCTTCAGGCTTTGATAGGCAAAAATACTACTTTCTACATTTACTTACTGCTTAAGTGTGACAAAAGTGGTGAGGGAAGCATTGTTCTGCCAATCTAGATTGAATATCTGAAAGTTAAATGAAATCTGTATTAATTCAATTTATCTTATAGTTTGTTTTCTTTGTTTGGGGTTTATGCAGACTTTTTGTTTTCTTACTGCTTATGTTATTGATGTGGAATAATTCTTTTATCCTTTAGCTCCTTATAGTGTTTTTGTTTGTAAATAAAAATTCATTTCAAATAGCACTCAGGAAATTTAAGTTTGCATTGATACAGTTAGAAAAAATTGAGACGTGCACTGCCCACCATGAATGTTCTCTTCAGGAAAAAAAAGATAGACTTGCATATGGCGGGGTAGTTACACACTTGAATTTTCACAGCGTGAAAGTATCTGATTTATTAGAAAGGATCTAAGTTATTATTTTAAATCAGTTATGTAATCTACATAAACAAATTGAATGACCAATTTTGCTAATACTCAATAGAAAGTTGAGATGAATGTAGATGTATCTGCTTTTTCTCACTAAAAAAATGTCAATCACTCATTACTGTTAATACAAAATCCACATTTAAATTGTGGTTGAGGAATACTACATCACCAAAGACCAAGAGAATTATCATCACACTCTACTCCACCATCAACTCTTAGTTTCTTAAATAGTGCTGTAGTTTGAAGAAAGAAGGCAACAAATAGTTAACTACTGGTTTACAATTCACCCTTAGGGGATGCTTGTTTTGAAATAGCTCCTCATTGCTAAGGTAATTTTAAAGCCAAAGTTTAACTAAGCTTTTCCTTCCTTTGTCAGCTCTAATGTTACCACTGAAGTAAATGAACAGGTCCCTTCTCAGGTACTACTGCCCTAGTTAATGGTTAAAAATATTCATTAATACATTGAAGAGATCCACACTTTCCTTGAGAGCGCTGTTTGTTTAATTTATAGCTTGATATATTTCTTAAGGCTTCTAGAGAAATGTAGAAAGAACTGACTTGTGGTAACAATGTTCAATTTAAAGTTTTATTTCTGTTTTCTGATTTTTTTTTTTTTTTCCTTAGAATCAACTTTCCTCTACGGATAAAGGCTCTTCCAAGGGAAACTATGCTGACAATAAAACTACTTGGAGTAAACAGTGCCTCTAAAAATACAGAAATGCTTGCTTGGACTTGCTCCCCATTGTACCCAAAAGAGTAAGTTCAGTTTTGTATGACGGGTTAAGAAAAGGCCATTCTTGAATAGTATTGCACTCAACTTGGGAAAAATATAAAAGACAGCAATACACATTTCAGGACCTTGGTGCAATGAGTGAGGCAGTCACTTACAGTAAACTGCTCTCGATGTGTGAATAAGAGCTCCATCCATAACCATTTATTCTCAATGCGTATTTTTTGAGCTTGGCTGACATAACTGTTTAACACAACCAAGATCCCTAGCTGAAAGTTCCCTTCTGTAGGCCTTACTGTACCCTTTGCTGTAGCTTTTCAAAGTCCTTCTCTGCACAGCATCTTGTTCACAATGGTTGCAGGTTTTTTCAGTCTCATAACATTCGTTCTGCTTGGAGTTGGGGCAGTTAGTGATGACCACAATCATAGAATCATATAATCATTAGGGATTGGAAGGGACCTTGAAAGATCATCTAGTCCAATTCCCCTGCCATGGGCAGGGACACCCCACCCTAGGTCAGGCTGGCCAGAGCCTCATCCAGCCTGGCCTTAAACACCTCC